>JAGFMF010011629.1:9320086-9418437 GCA_019455555.1 Galemys pyrenaicus
CAATGGAAGTACACTGCTGAGGGGAGCAGCGGGCACAGCAGGAGAGGTCTGCCACACCATGTGGGTCCCCTCCCCCGGGCCGGCAGCAGGGATCGAACTAGTGCTGCAGTGGCTGCGATTTGCTTCGTAGTGCGTTGCTTAACCCACTGTGCCACCAGGGGAGGCCCTTAAGTGATGTTTTAATGAAAATTTAAAAAATCAGATTCATATAGTCATCTCATGCCATTTTAAATTTTACTATGGGTGAAACAAATAAGGAAGTGTTAATGGAGATATTAATTCCTTGACTACACTCACTTGAAGCATGTTATACCTTTTATCAGTGTTACTCCTATATCATCAAAAAAAAAAAAAAATACCCTTGGTGGCATTTTTAGTTATTTCTAAATGCATATATAAAATTTCCATGTCATCCTTGTTTCAATAATTTAGGATACTACATAACTTGACCTGGTAGTCAGGCGTGGTGTGGCTTGGGAAGTGTAACTCAGGGAGGTGAAAGATAAGAAATCATTCTGTATGGCAAAGAGGATGTGGAACATCACACCTGCACAGGGTTGCAGGGAATAGAGAAATACAAGACCATCAATGATGAGAGAAAGCAGGCCAGAGAGAAAGATAATGGAAAATGAGAAAAATAATTAATTTTTGAAATTGCCTGCAATTGGATCATAGATTTCTGCCTTATTGGACGTAGAAAAGAGAACATAAGTACAACTATAGGTCACTCATTTTATCTTCATTTCTCTAATTTCACATAAAATTACCCATGCTATCTCATCCTGGTGGAGAGGAATTCAAGCCATTCTTTGTTTCCAGTGAGATTCCATGCATTTATTTTTAAAAAGAACTACTGTTCAAGTATGGAAAGTAGAGAAGTATGGAAAGTAGAGAAGTAAGTAGAAGTATGGAAACCTCTTGTTTCTCAGTGATCACTAACCTTCAAAAGAAAAACTCATTTGTAATTTAACAGCAACTTTTGCATTTTGTGAAATATTTTAATATCAATGTTTTATATTCACAGTAACCATGTTACTTATCAATGAAAATATTCTTATATTCAAATTGTATGTTTACTGACTATCAGATGCTTGGATTTGGGGAAATACATACCAGGTTATATTTCAGAACTCACATTTGTAATTCTAGAAATTACTTTCTAGTTCATCACATTACAATAATGAAATAACTATTTCTATTAACTTAAGAAAATATAAACAGTTGATCATACTTTATTTTTAAAAGATTCTATGATAAATTAAATCTCTTAAAAACAAATATGTAATTTTTACTTTGCATACATAAGACAAGTAAAATAAAGGTTGATATAAGATAGGGAAATAAAGAAGTAATCTGCTTTTTGGATATGTGGTTATTAACTCCATTTTTATCTCAGGAATCGAAGCAAGAGAAATTTTGAAGATAGGTCTTAATTTCAACTGTTGGGATATTTATACAGTTTGTCCATTTTGGATTTCTAGTGATAATAATCTTAGTCATCATTTGTCCTTCTGTAATGAAAACAGCTTATAGTTATAAAACACCTTTTCAGTAACTTATTTATATTCTGTATTTTAGTTCAGCTTACCAGCTCTGGACTATGTTTCCTAGTTTTAATAGGACCTGAGATTTTAAGTGTATTTTATAGAATATATAAAAAAATTGGAATTTTGAAAGTAATGTTTTCTTAAAAAAATAAAATTTTAGAGAAAAATGAAGATAGGCTGCTTACACCTGTATTCACATGATAATTTCATATTTTCTATGGGTAATAAAGTCATAAAATGTTGGTTACTAAACATGGGCAAAATCACTGCAGGCAAATCAAGTTGTATCTGCCAGAGAAAACCAATGCATTGCTTTTTTGCAGGTTTTAAAAGTTACCTTGGGAGAATCTAAAATCCACTAAAATGTCTTAATTTTCACTGGTGCTGGTTTCATTACCTCTGTAATATACCCGTGAAGTGAACTTTGTTTCTATGACCATGTAAGAAATTGGCTGATATTTAATGAACCTTCATTTTAAAGTATCATATTTGTCAGTAATAAGAATTTCAGAAGTTGGATTAATAAAAAAAGCTCTTTGAACATTTAATATCAGGAAAGTTTTGCCAGCAGGGGATATGTGATACTGTAGTAAGCATATTTTGGAGGGCATAATTTCACACTGAAAGAAAAGAGGGCGGTCAGAAACAAAAATATTTTCATGAAATATATTTGCAGAGTCACATTACACAAAATAAAAATAAAAACAAAACCTCTGGGTACAATTTATCTCCAAATATGATGATGATGATGATGATGATGATGATGTTAGCAAAGATGTACTTTTTTATTTCCATTACTATTCTTTCATTTGAATTAAAGATTCAAGTTTCAGACTCATATTTCTTCGGGCATTAGATAACTATATAAGAGGCATTGACCCCATCACAGCCTTCAGATATTGATGTTTGTCAGCAAATAATGCTAAAACAGTATCTCTCCTCTTCTTAGTTAATAGTACCAGTAATCATGCTGTGTGGAATATCTGCTTTCTAATAATCCTCCTTGCTATAAATATGCTCTAGCAGAATACTTTGATACATAGCTTATCAATACATATTTTATTTTATTTATTTTTTAAAGATTTATTTATTTATACATACAAGAGTTGCGGTATAGGCCAGAGTCACGGGAAGTGAGAGGATTCACCAGAGACAGAGCGGAGAGAAGAACAGGCAGACTGACTGAAACACACTGCTGAGGGGAGCAGCAGGCGAGGCAGGAGAGGTCTGATGCGCCATGTGGGTCCCCTCCCTGGCGGCAGCAGGAACTGAACTTGTGATACAGTGGCTGTGGTTTGCTTCATAGTGTGTTGCTTAACCCACTGCACCACCAGGGAGGCCCTATCAATACATATTTTAAAAGGTTTCATACTTCTTTTAGGTTCTTAGTGTTTTAATCTAGCATCCTGATCAGTAAAAAAAGTTAACAAAGGAAATATTGTTTAAGTTGGGATATATATCAATATAGTATTGCTTGCAATTCTAATTTAATGAAATCCCTATTTTTCTTATTTATTTATACAGTCAACAAATATTTATGAGAGATCCTTTCATGAGGCAGGAATTAGGATGTAGAGGAAAGTCAAAGACATCTCAGTTCTCAGAATTTGTATTTATATTTATTTTTTTAAGATTTATTTTATTTATTTATCATATAAGAACTGGGGTGGGAACAGAGGTGTAGGGGACAGTGAGAGAAGTCACTGACAGAGTGAACAGCAGAACACACAGATCTACTGAAATACACTGCTGAAGGGAGCCAAACGTGTGACAGGAGGTGCTGCTCTGCCATGTGGGTCAGCTCCCTGGTTGGGGATCAAATTCATGCTACACTGTCTGGTGATAGCTTCATGAAGAGACTTAAGCACTTGTGCCACCAGGGAGGACTCTTGAGACGTCTTATTGCTTAGAAAGTAAAATAACAATCACAGTGAAATATTTTGATGCAAAGGCAGTACTATACTAATATAGAGACTTAGAATTTGCTAAGTCTCATTAAATGCATATTGTCATTTAAATTTTAATTACACTTAAACATAAATAATACTAACTTCCTAGTAGATTTTTGGATAGATAATAGTCTTATCATCCTCACATGACGGTAGTAGGAGGGGAGATATCTGGGGTCTCTTTTACAAGATTCTGACTCCATTTGGGAATATGAAATTCTCATGATCTAATCACCTTCCAAAAAATCTCACCTCCTGATATTATTGTATTTTGAGTTAGGATTAGCATATCAATTTGGGAGGGGGCATAAATATTAGTTTTGTTAATAGTCTTTGTGCACACCATAGTCTCTCAAATGAATTATTTCAACAATTTGCTTAAATCTTTTTCACTTTTTTCTTCTCCAATGCCTACTTTTACAACTTGCATTACTTTTTCAAAATAGTGATTTCCAGTAGATTTCTATGATGTTAGAAATGTTTTATATCTTTACTGTCCAGTATAATAGCTACCAGTCTCATTAAATGAACTTGAGATGTAGCTTGTATGCCTGAGGAGCTAATTTTTAAAATTTTACCACTTTGAATCAATTGAAAAGAAAACATGGTGTGTGGCTAGTGAATGGCTCACTCCCAAGGCAAAAAGATGCTTGTAAGTCTCCTACCATCCTCAGTATGAAGTCAGACTCATCAGTGGACATCTTTGAGAGCTGTTTACCTCTTCTGATTGAGCACTGCCTCAGGTTCTGTTGACTCTGTTACTCTAATCCAGTGTCTGGGGCTGTCCAGCTGTTCCTTTAGACTGTTGCTGTGTACTGCTGAGCTATCACTTCATTTTTCCCACCCACAGGCACCTCCAGCTTCTGTGAATTGGATACTGGTACACAGCTGACCAGAGTGCTGTAAGCTCCAGGCCCTTGTGGACAGGACAGCACCATCTTGCATGAGCAGTCTTTGGTTTGGTAAACAGTCAATTAGCAGTCAATTTTTGAAATTTTATCCTAATAGGAAACTTAATAATTGTTTGCATACTTTGCCAACCTTAAAGAGTTTTGCTTTTTGTCTATACAGCAAAATGAACATAAAGGGGACTGTGTGTTTCCATGTAATGTAAAATATGTCAGAAAATATCTTCTATGAAAATAAGATATTCTAGGGAAATCAGTGATTAAGTTATGGTATTGCTTTTAGAGAGAGTCAAATTAAGAAATGAGAAAATGGGGCCTCTCTGGTGGCACAGTGGGTTAAACAACCCACTATGAAGCAAACCACAGCCACTGCAGCACCAATTCGATCCCTGCTGCTGGCCAGGGGGGGACCCACATGGTGCAGCAGACCTCTCCTGCTGTGCCCGCTGCTCCCCTCAGCAGTGTACTTCCGTTGATCTGCCTGTTCTGCTCCCTGCTCTGTCTGTGGTGAATTCTCTCACCCCCCACACCTCTGGCCTATACCCCAGCTCTTGTATGTATAAATAAATAGATCTTTAAAAAAAAAAAAAAGAAATGAGAAAATGGTGAAAGTTTACAAGTCAGATATGAATAAGCAGACACATGATACATGGGCCCTGAAGAACAAATAAAAACCAAAATAGATGTATTTGTCCTTAGAAGAAAAGCATTTTGAAATTTACCATTGCCTGAAATAATTAGAACAAACAGAGAGTGTCTGGGTAAACGACTTGTACTTGAGGCAAACAACTGCCCAGAGGGAACAAAGCAGTTCTTTCTATCAAACAACTTTCTTGTGAATTCTGTAAGAGCACTTGACAAGGGATGATTCTAGATTATATAAATGCTAGGTAATTGATCCAAACAAATCCTTCTAGAATTGTCTATCTGTTCTCTTCAAATGAAACCAATACCTGGTGAAACCATGTCATAGGCTCTTACTTGCTGTCATTGCATTGTCAACTAATAACCCAATAGCATTTTTTGTTGAGTGGGAAGGAAATACAGGATTCACTCAAGCTTATATGGGGATAAAGAGGATCAGGAAAAAAGTATGTAAGAGAGGAATCTGGATGTCAGGAAAGAGGAAATGGATGCTGAACAGGGAAGCTTGAGATGATCCATGTCCAAACAATATAGTTTTTACACTATATATCTAAAACTGCAAATATGTATTTATCTAAAATGTCAGGAATTCATGTTTTTATATATTATCTCAGTTAACTCTTATAATAATTATTTTAAAAATATGTTGATATTATCTTAATTTAATTAAAGAAAGAAAAGCCTACAATGGTTATATAATTTAATAAAAATAGTATATCAGTTAGAAGATGAAGTAAAACATCAAGCAACCTGATTCTTTAAGCTACTTAGCACTCTTAGTAGATTTGCCAAGTTAATTTATTATTAATTATTCCAAATAATTATTAATAGAATAATTTATTATACAATGTTTGGGAGTCTGGGATTTCAGTCAATAACAATATAGACTGGGTTTTCTCCAGTATATACCTTTGACTGAAAGCAAACACAAGGATCCATAGTGTTTACCAGAACTACTGTGATTCTCTATTACCCAAGTCCACATTCGTCATGTGTATTGGTAGAGGCTGTAATAATCTGAAGAATTCATACTTCTACTCCATGCTTTCCTGACCTATTTATCACAATCTGATGGGTACACAGAACCATGTAATGGTCTTAAATTTAGGCTGAGAGATTCTTCTGTAGCATCATACTTTGTTACTCATCACATAGTTTACTATAGATTTAGGGTATAACTTCAGATGCATCTTTAGTGGGTATCTCCATTTCTCTCTCAGAGCAGCAACCTCTAAGTAACATAGTATTAAATGATAAGATTGACAATTCAATGCTGGTAAACATACAGCTATCAACGTATTTTAATGGTGGAAATCCTTAATGTACATCACTTGCAATCACAGATAACTAAGACTTTTCCTGCCATGAAAAATTTACACTCTTTCCAAGGAAGTGTGCATATATATACATATATATATATGCTGTACATATAATATTTGCCTCATTATAAGATGAATACTTAAGGTTCTGTGTGTATATAAGTAAAATGTTTTGTATATTGGTACATGAAAATTAAGGCTCAAATCTTATCCTTGCTCACCGGTGTGAATATGAGCAGTACTTTATCCCTATAAGTCCAAGGCTTTACATCAGAGTGCTATTTTAAAAGAATGAATAAAAACTTCCAACAATCAGTTAATACACAGATAATGCTTCAATTGACGTGCTAAGATCAAGCTCGGGGCAAACACATGGCGGGAATGCCGCAGAACAGTGATGTGTGTACTCACCATTGGTGACGACTGGACAGTGGTGGGTTCATCTGCACTTTTCAGGAGAAATTTCAGACGGGGCTCAAGGAAGTAGTCAGCACTGTGCAAGCTGGAGCTACATCATCCCTTACTAGTGGGTTCAATGAAATCTCTGTAATCGCTTCCTCAGAACTGGAAGTGAGCCCTCTGTGAGAAAATTGATGAATGTTTGTTTACCTGCTGGGTGGAAAAATTGAAAAATATCAACCTAAGGACATATTTGTTTTGATCCTGTACTGTGCTTGATGATTACGCAGCAACTGGAAACTGGCCGTATGGCAAGAAATCAGAAAGTAGCCACACATTCAGAGGAACCCAGTGTTGGCAAAAAGATGTGTGTTTGTTGCCAAAAGGTTCCTACTCACCACTAAGCTGGGTGACTCTAGAATATTTATAAACCCTGCAGCTGCAGTGTGGTTTATAGCTTAAATACTGGAAAGAACATCCACATCTCTGTATTTGAGGGAGTCAAGTGGGAACTTGCTGAAATAGGATATCATCAAATTTAACCCAGTGTAAATTAGGGTTTAAGTATCAAATTTTTACTGAAAAGATGTTTGAGAGATAAAAGTGTTTTTTTTTTTTTTTAAATATCGCAAGCCTACTAATTCATGTGACTTTAAGTATTCTGGGAAGTTCTATACTTAGCATAAATTTCTTCATATACAGCATGAAAATGAAAGATACTTAAATACTGTGCAAATAAATTCAACTATGTTGTAAAATAAGAGCACTTTAAGAAAGAAAAAAGAGATTAAAAGACATTACTATATTTAGAAAAAATGAGATCGACATATAAGTAGATTCAAATGTTTAGAGGTCTTCAAACTTTGAAAACTAAAATGAGGGATCTGGACATCTCTAGCTTTCTAGTAGACTTTTTGTGAGTGCTTTTATTGAAACCACTAGTTTTATTAAAGCTATTATAGTTAACTCAGTTGGTATTATTAAACTCATGCCATATCCATAGTTTCTATTAAAAAGTGATAGCACATCAATCGTGACATTGATGTGACTTCCAAGTTCTCCTGAGATCACCTTTAACCCTGCAATCTGAACTTAAGAAAAAGACAATGTCCAGAATTTAAAATGTTGAGAGATAAATCCTATGAAGATTGAAGTGACAAACCATTATGAATTCACACAGGAAATATTTTCAGGAAATAATTCACTGAAGGTGACCTCTAGTAGCTAAATACATGAGTATTCACCAATAAGCTAGTTTCACCCCAGTAAGTTTGTTTGAAAGAGGATACAGAGCCTTGAAAGAGATAGGTTACTGAATGACCCCTGGTTTCAATATGGTGTGATCCTGAGCAGTGGACCCAGCCAACCCACATCTATACTCACAAGTTGTGGGCCAAAATATTTGTGTTGTTTTAAGTTACTAAATTTGCTATAATTTGGTTCACAGCAATAGAAAATTAGCAATAAAGATAAAATGTTAAAAAAAAAGCTAGTTCACAAAGCCTGAATAATAAATCTACGCAAAAAGATCATTTGAAAAAAAAAGGAAAAGAAAAATTACTTGGTGGCAGTTTATTAAGACCTAATGCACCTAACACACCTAAGGCAATCCAATAATGTGATTTATGGCATTAGCCAATTAAATGTTTTATCCTTATAGATGTTAGCAGCGTCTTTTCATCTAAATTAACAACCATTTATAAGAAAACAATTTCAAAAGCAGAGGAATAGAAGTTTAATAATCATGAAAGTCTAGGTGTTATTCTAATGATGATCTAATCACAAATTTCAGTACCTAAGTATAACAAAGGTATGCTTCTAAATCATGCAAATTCTGGTGTGAGTCGACTGGTCTTTGGAGCAAATACTCCTTCACATGGTGATTTAAGGAATCCTTTCTGCTGATTTCATATACCAGGACAGAGCTATACCAAGGATAAACTGGATATAATCTAATCATTATATAAAACAAGGCTCCTGTGAAGCATAAATTTATGCATCAAGAAGCAAAACAATGCAGGGAAGGAATGTTGATTAGGAACCTTGGAATATTGAAAGATAGACATAAAAATGAGGTCTCATCGCTTCTCAGCCTTTTGGCTAAGATCAAATGTAAAACAAGGTCAATAAGATGAAAACTGAAGTATGAACATTATAGTCCGGTGTTTTTTTTAATGCATACAAGAGCTGGCATAATGCATACAGAGGCATAGGGGTGGGGGTGAGAGGATTCACCAGAGTGGAGAACAGAACATGCAGATCGACCAAAACACATGGCTGAGGGAGCAGCGGGCAAGACAGGAGAGGTCTGCTGTGCCTTGTGTGTCCCCTCCCTGACCGGGGATCAAACTCCCATTGCAGTGGCTGGAAGCCCCACAGTGCGATGCCCAACAGGGAGGTCCTATAGTCCAAAATTTTTAAAGAGCAGGTCATAAAGTCTAGCTCAGTCTTCTGGTGGAGGTAAGAAGTTCTGGTTTAACCATATGTGCACTAACATAAAGAAGACAAGTTATGTTCACTCACTGTATAGCAGAAGCTCTTAGTTCTATCCTAAACACATCTTTCTGCCTGTGAGTTGCCCACTGGTGGCTGTGTGCACAGCTGTCTGAAGCTCCCTGACTCTTGGAAGTAGAAACAGAGCAGCAGATGAGGCTTCTTAGTTTTGATCTTTGATTCTATGCTTCTTCTACAACATTGTCTGCCAGAACCAGGCATGAAGATTATGTTCTAAATGTGCCAATATCTGCTTTTCCACACAAAACATGCACATACACAGACTCAAACTATAGGCAGAGAAAGAGAGAGAGAGAGAGAAAGAGAGAGAGCGAGGAAAAGTGGTCATTAATCAATTATGTATTTGAAAAAAAATTAGCAAATTCCTACAGAGGGTAAATATTACTCATATTTAGTACAAACTTTCAATTTTAAAATGGGTACTATGAAGGGGTCCTCATGCTATTATTAAAAATATAAAGGTTTATCTACATTTTATTGGCAAGGTTTCATAAAAAGTGTTTATAGCACTCCAATATTCTACATGCATATTTGATTAAATAAATGTGTTGAGTGAATAATAGTGAATAGTTGTATCATTGGTATATGAGTACATATATATACCTATATATTTACACGCTTTTGTAAAGCTGTATGACAGAATCACATGACCGCATATCTAATTCTTCATCTTTTCTTAGATTACATCTAGTAGCAATCTAGTGCAGTAACAAATAAAACGGGTGCTGTAATAAGAAGTGGCAGTTAGATATTTTTTTCAAACACACACACACATATCTCCTTATTCAACTAAGACATATTTTGTTTGAATGGTAAATTCAAATTAAATTTGGAATATGAAAAGCTCCTTGTGAAATATAGAGAAACAGAACCTAAATAGGGAATGCTTTTTTCTTGAAACTACAAAAATTTCAGCAATGTTGACAGTAAAAGATGAGTGAAAAAGAATATAAAATGGTTATCAACTTAAACACTTCAGATTGCAAGCTATGACTTTAGAACAAACTCAAATTGCTTTTCAAACTCCCCATTGGCTTTTTCTCTATGTGCCCTCAGCACCTCAAACTATCTGAACATCTGATAAGAAATAGAAGCACTGAGTTAGTCTGCCCTGATTTTCATGGACTTTTTTTTTTGTCAGAGAGAACAACTGCTAGTGTTTAATGCCCAGAAATATATTTTTCTCTTTCTCTGTGTAATCAAAATCAGAAATATCAGTTAAATAAATAAATGTTCTATTTTCTCTAAATAGTATTTATGTGGTATTTATGTGTATATTTAATGACACTTTAAGATATGTCTCTAATATTTACAAAAATTAACAAATTTTCACTTGAAAATAGATTTCATTGCAACCCAAAATATAAGGAGTGAAGAATGCATCACCTATATAGGGGAAAAAAGAAATCGTAGGTAATGCTAAATATGGTAAAGTTCAAATTGGCAGTCAACTCTCAATTATCTTTGTTAATAGGACAAGGCAGTGGTCCAGATAATATAGCAGGCCATCCAACAGTTCATTTTATTGGCCTAGTGATATATTGTCCTATTTTCTTCCTACATATTTATAGCTTTAATTACATTTTAATACTATGTTATCAAATTAAGTGTGCATTTCTTGAACACACAGAAGACATGAGCAAGAAAAGCCTTATTTGAAACACTGTTTAATGGAAGGTGGAAAATATTCTTCCATTAATATTTTATTATTTTAAATCAGAGTATGGATAACCAGCTTATGAATAAATGAGACAGTAGAATTTCATTAATGTATTTCTCCCCAGTTAGTATATTGGATGAATTTAAGTAAACTGAGAAGAAAAGTTTTGTGAATCCTCTAAGCATATCTTGTACTTTTTGATGAAGGGGTATTAGAAAAATGAATATCAGTGGTGATGTAATATATTCCATATGCATACACAAAAGCAAATATGTAAACAAGAATAGTAAGTGGTTTAATTAGTAAAATGCACTTCATGTCTCAAAAATACAAGGTAATATACAGAAGGAGGGAAGACCAGAAAATAAAATGGGGAAGTAAATCAAAATTTGACCATTAGAGGTCTGGTAAGTCACTTAGGGTGTTTGAACTTTTCTTTAGGAGCAATATATGAGTAAAATATTATTCAAGCAAGAATAACCAATGACTGTTCAGGTCTATGAAAAATAAAACATTAATGTTGTCTCAGATGTCTTATGTAAAATTATTACAGAGCAAATAGCACAAGGTTAAATAGTATAAGCATAAAGCTAAAGTTGAATAATTTGATAAGACTTTAACTACATGATCAAAAGTAACAAGACAAATAAGACTGATCGAATCAAGTGCTTCTGAATGTATTACCATGAATAAAACACATTATCTCTTAAATATTTTTTTAAAGATTTATTTATTTATGCATACAAGCACTGGCATACAGGCCAGAGGTGTTGGGGGTGTGAGAGGATTCACCACAGACAGAGCAGGGAGCAAAACAGGCAGATCAACAGAAGTACACTGCTGAGGGGAGCAGCGGGCACAGCAGGAGAGGCCTGCCGCGCCATGTGGGTCCCCTCCCTGGCCGGCGGCAGGGATCATACTCTTGCTGCAGTGGCTGAGGTTTGCTTCATAGTGCGTTGCTTAACCCACTGCACCACCAGGGAGGCCCACGCTTAAATATTATTGAAGCCAAAAATTGATAGCTTGAACTTTATTCTGAGAAAACATCATACAATACAGAATTAAATGTTACATAATAGTAAGTTGAAAAGACTAGCATTTAAATAAAATATTTTTTTAAGTTTATTTATTTATTGTGCATAGAACTGGGATATAGGTCAGAGGGTGAGGGGGTGAGAGGATTCACCAGAAACAGAGTGGATAGCAGCACAGGCAGATCTAATGAGACTTGCTGAGGGGAGCAGTAGGGGAGATAGGAGAGGTCTGTTGAACCATATGTGTATTAGCAACCTGGCTAGAGATTGAACTCAGACCCCAGAGGTAATAGCACTGAGACTTAACTGCGAGGCCACCAGGTAGGCCCTAAATCAAATAATTTTAAGTGTATATAAAAAGGTAAATATACAAAGAAGTCAAGTAAGAAAAGAATATGCATCTGGCAGAAATCTGCAACAACAACAAAAATAATAGATTTAATGACAATGTCCATTTTGAAAATAAAATTCATTTTCATTTAGATATTTATAAAGCTAGACTTATAAACATGTGTTACATTTATAAACATGACATGTAATGTCATGATTAGAGTATATGTTACACACACATTAAAGTCTCTGAATTTTCAAATATCTAACTGTATTATTATTATTGTTGATATCATACACTTAACCTTTGCTGTCATCATCGCCTTCTTTATCATCTTCCCTAAATACAAACTTTACATACATATATATATATATAATGAGAATATATATATAATGAGAATGTATAATGTAATGTACTTGTAAATGAGTAACTGGTACAAACTATATCCTTTTTTAGGATATGGAATTGACTTTAATTATAGGTAGCTGAGGTAATATGACCAATTTTAATTATAAATTTCTTGAATTTTTTTCTACCAAATTTTTTCCCTAAAGATTAAATAACATAATATTTTAGAACTTGTTAAAATATTTGAAAGGTATGAAAACTCAAACTCAGTCCAAGGTCTCAAACTCAATCCTCATGGCCATTCAAGGAAAATGATCTATAGTTTTGAGAAACTATAACATAAATCATTCTATGCTCTGAAAGCTACACTATTAAGGATTAATTTTAAGAGAATAATTGATACTTGAGATTTTCCAGTTTAATACCACTCAAAGTTACCTTACACATCTTATACCTTACTTTATAAATCATACATATTTTCAGCAAGATAAATGCCATTAAGATGAGTGAAAAATGATGATGATTAAGAATATTTAATAAAAATAATTATAAAAAGTTAATAAGGTGATAAGATCCATATATACTCTAAGGATAATTTTAGGATATTGGTATTGAAATGAATTGAGTGAAGTTTATAAAAGATTAATAGTCTCATAAATTGTGCATTCTAAAGGCAATTATAGCTACTTGTGAGACAATTATGTAAAATGTCAATCAAGCATATATTTTATTTTCCTGAATACTCACATAAAATTGAATAATCAAAGTATTTAAAGGATGATATTTAAAAAACACAACAACAATAAAAATATCTTTTGTTTCATTTTGGAGACTGACTACCCCTGATGATTTAAGATTATATACAACAATTATATTATAGTAAAATATGTTCTGCTCTTTGCTCTGTTAATAAGACACTATCCAAGTGTCTAAATAACTCATTGCAAGGCACTCATCTCTAAGCAGTCAATTACCTCAATCTTATTGCTAGCTTGTGATGAGAGCACTTAAAACATGGATATTGAAATCAACGCATTCCACCATAAAATTATTGCAAGTTATATTTCAAAAGAGTAGACTCCTAAAATGTTCAGTAATGAAAGAGAACAGTCTCTAAGTTAAGCCACATATTTGCTTCAGAAGTTAATATTCATGTAAAATAAATGAACATATATACATGTAAGTATATTAATGATTTTATATTTTTTATACTTTTAATTGCTCCTTAATTTTTAGATATTAGAATGCAATGCAGAGCTACCAAGAGTGATTGAATGAGTAAAAGTGTGTGAAAATAACTTTAAAATCTGTCTGAATATGATGATGAGCTAAGCAGTGTACAGATCAAGTTCAAGAAAAATGATCTATAGTTTTGAGAAACTGTATCATAAATCATTCTGTGCCATGAAAGCTACATTATTAAGGATTAATCTTAATTGATACTTGAGATTTTACAGTTTAATACCACTCAAAGTTACCTTAAATATTCTATAGAACTTAGAGAGCTCAAATAAGCCCCCTTGATGAATATATAATTATCACTCCCATTAAATGTGATCTAAACCTACTAACCTCTAAACAATAAAATATAAAGAGATCATGGGGTTAGTATATTTGTGTTTAGGGAAAAATGTGTTAACAGAATCTTGCTGATTTTGTTGAGGAAGTGGTCAAGTTAAAGTAGATATCTAGAAAGGTACTGACAGGAAAACTCTGTCCATCATTTAAGCAGGAACTAATATTCTTTGTCCATCATCTCTTGAGTGAATAAATCTTGTCAACTGCCACATATGTGATATTCAGAGTTGCTACTCCCCAGCTGAGTCTTCAGATGGAACTCCATCCCCCATCTATATTTTGAAGACAACTGGGTGGAAATCTAAAATGTAGAGCTCGGTTGAATCCATGGCCCACGGAAACTGTGAGATAATAAAAGTGTTTGGTTTTAAGCCTCTCTGTTTTGGGGTAAAATTATTCTGCTATAGATAACTGAGATAGATTTTGATGCTCAGAGATTGTCAGAGAGCAAGTTCTACTTTTAGCAGTGAAAAGGATGTCAGTTAAGATTCATAGAGAGAGAAATAATAAGAGAGAATGGTGGCTCTGTAAAAATATGGGTTATCATCTGCTTCTGATTAGCCATACCTTGGTGTTATGTGACTCTATCATTACCGGTCATAGATACCAATAACAGCTTCCATTTTGATTTTACCCAAGTTCCTGTTTAATTGGGTTAATTTTGGTAAAGTCTTATTTATTAAAAAGAAACAAACATTGATTGAGACAATGTACCAATTTATGCAATTGAAAGTGCAAGCAATGCCTATGTAATTAATAATGAGAAAGAACAGAGAACTTATGGGTCTGTGGGATGGAAATTATTGAGAGTTCAGATATAACTTTGGAGCAAGTTTGGCAGAAGCTCTCCCACCCACCTGTGACTATGTAGGTACTTCTCACCAGCCTTGTCCCTTTGCAAGGCAAGAGAGGCAGCTCCACTCCAAGTCTGAGTACATGTGACAATGGGACTTATCTTTCAACAAACCTGTCCCTTTCAGGTGCAGCTCTTTTCCTGCTTTTATCTGTGCAAACATCATTCCTTTCCCTTTTGTAATAAGACTACCCTTTTGAAAATACATCTAAAATAACTTTGGAGAAAATTCAATAGAGGAAGTAAAATTAAAAAAAAAAGATGATATTGAACAAATGAAATTCAGAGTGATGAGGGAGTGGTGCATGTTGGAGAGACAAGGAAGTGATTCTAATTACTTAACTCACAGGATAAATAAAATCAATGCAGTGGTAATTTAGCTGATTAAACATTACTTTCCATGTTAATGCTCTATGTAGCTCAAATTAGCCATGTATTAGTTAGACTTATTTGCATGCATGGGAAGAAACCTCAAATTTTCTTTGCTTAAAAAAATAAAAATTTCTATTGGAATTTTATATAATATTAAACAATTTTACTAAAACAAAGCTGAGGAACAAAGGTGACCCCAGGGACTACTATAACTCAAGACATGAATAATCAGAATTTCATCTCAAACTCTTGTCTCTGATTACCTTCTCATATTAATGTAATTTTCTCCAACTACAATCTTTCATTATGAGATAGGCAAGATATATGCCTACCAACAATAGAATAATTTATTTTTTAATTAATTTATTTTTTATCCAAGTACCATCATTTTACATCAACATGATAAATTTGTATTCTATGACATTTGGCATCACCACTGAGAAACTCTGATATACTAAAACTCAAATCAAAATTCCCATTGGAAGCATTTATTGATGCAGATAAATCTGTATACACTTGGACCACCATCAGTAACATTGTATATCCATAAAACTAGTGGTAGCCAGGGGGATGAAGGATGCCAGAGTTCATATAATATATTGGCTCTGTGTTAGAAATAATCTTAATATATACTCAACAAAGGGGAAAAAATGACTGGAATTCAACAAAGTTTAAGTTTTGTATTAAATATTAAAGGAGACGATCTAAAAGGAAAAGATAATGTACATAATGATTAAAATGTTTATAAATCTTACATCTGATATGGATCTGGAATCTAAATTATATAAATGACTTGTAAATCAATGAAAACAAAATAAGCAAATAACCTAATAAAAAAGAGAGCAAGGATTAGAATTGACAATTTTCAAAATATATATATATACAAATCACCAGCAAATACATGAAAGAATACTCAAAATCATTTGTTGAATGAAAAATGCTGTCTTTTGATAAAGAGGTAGAGGGTAGGTGACATGGTGACGAGGGTCAATATTTACAGACTTCAGTTATAAAATAAGTAAGTCTTGGGGTACAAAACAATGTAACTATAGTTAAAATTAGGGCATACGGGTTAAGTTTAAGTATCATCATCTTGTGGCCTGAGTTTGATCCCTGGTCAGGGAGCTGGCCCAAAATATGGCAAAGGCTTCTCCTGTCTCACCCTCTGTTCCCCTCATCAGTGTATTTCAGTAAGTCCACCTGTTCTGGTCTCCAATCTGTCTTTGGTGAATTCTCTCAACTCCTACACCTCAGACATACACCCTAGTTCATCTATGCAAAAATTAAAAAATAATTAAAAATTAAAAACATAAAATTAGTATATTGCATATTTGAAATTTGATAAAAAATAATAGATCTTCAAAGATTTCATCACTGGGAAATTGTGTGACTCTATTTGGTACTATATATTGATTAAATTTGTAAAAATACTGAATCATACTGATAGAATGTTATAAGTAAATTATATCTCAATTTTAAAAAGACAAAAAAGTCACAATGAGATCATCATCATCTTCATTATTAATAATTAACTATTTTTGGAATAATGTAAGAAATTGAAAACTTGAACTTTACAGACTGGAGTGTAAATTTGAGGTCTTATAGACCTGAAATTGAAAAAGGAATCAAACAAATAATTTTATGCATATTCCCACAATAGCAGTAGACATATAGCCAAAATGTTATACCCAGCCACCTATGCATCAACTGAAAATTTAATTATATACCCATACACTGAAGAAATATGTAGTAATAAAGGGAAATAAAATAATAAAATGCTGTTCTGCCCCAGTGTGACTGAATTTTAAAAACATTGTGAAAGAAGGAACAAAATGTCACATTTTTCAAGGTTCCCTTCATAGGAAAATCCCAGAAGAGCAAAAATACATGGAGACACAAGGTAGATTAATGTTTTTCAAAGTGAATTGAGTAATCATTATTAATAGGTATATTCCCTTCTAAGATGATGGAACATGATAGAAGTGATAACTGAAAAACACTGGTTTTTTTTTTATTATTATTACTCATAGTAAACTTTTATGAACTATCTAGCACCAAACAGGATTGGAAATGTTGATCAAAGGTGAATAAGAAATATCTAAAAATATTTTCTACATATTTACTCAGTAATTGTGCTGTGAACACAAGTACTTTTCTACTTCTAAGTACATTAATCTTACTATTTGAGTGTATGAAGTTTAAGGAAGCACTTCATAACATTGTGCAAATCCTGTGCATTTTAGTTTATGTATTGATAACAACTAATGATTCACTTTATCTAAAATATTGAATATATCAATTCTCTATATTTCAGCATTCACCAAAAATAATTCTGATATAATCTAAATCACAAAAGTTAGAATTGAAAAGCACAAAAGAATAAATTTGACATGAAAGTCTCAAGTAAAATTGCAAATAACCTAAAAATGCAAATAATTAAGGCACAAAATCAATCCTTTAATTAATGCAGCAAAAATATTAATATTGTTAATTTTAGCACCATTTTTTCACTTTGCCATATATTTAAATAAAAAAATTATTAACCACATATCTCGATGTTTAGTACTGAAATTACCTATAATTATTGGTAATTAATATCGAAAACTAAAAATGCTCTTGGTAAATATGTGATTTTTCAACTCAGCAATCATGGACTGTTAGGTTTTTATTTTTTGTTAATATATATTGACAGATTGAAAGTAAAATGGTACATGAATTTACTAATCACATAATCTTGAAGTTATAGCTAATCATATCTCAAAAATAAATATGAAATCATGCTTAGAATAGTCTTCAGAAATAATGATCATTTGCTATCTTTTTTTCCTCAGTCATAAAAAAGTAAAAATTACAATTAGCATTGTCTTAAGAATATTCTCCACTTGAGAAATGAAATGATTGAATATCGAGCAAATAAAAATGATAAAAAACAAAAGAAGCAAGGTCATTATATAGAAATTCAGTTGACTCACAAAGAGCTAAAGGGAGCTTATAAATTCACCAAAATAAGTTAACACTTATTTGAAGCACAGGCAAGAATGAGTGGTAAAGAATACAGGAATTTTCATGATTATCAAAGTCTATAACAAAGTATTTTATTTTGTGGATGGTAAATAATAGAGTGCATTTTAAAAGTCTAAGAAAAAAATTAGTGTGCATGTATGGCTTATGAATTGGTCTTGCACATTAAATGCCAGTCAACTGCTTTGCACTGATCATTCCAAAAGCATTGAATTGTTTTATTCTCTACAAGAAGTAATAGAACTTGACAAAGCTAGAACAAATGGGCTCCTTGACATAAAGTCTGATATACAATATAAGCTACAGTCTGATACTTTGCAGTTTTCCTAGACATAAATTGGTACAAGAAAATAGTATCCTGAATCTAAATTTCCAAAAAGAATTAGAAATAAAAATTTTGGAACAAAAATCATATAAATAGGTGTAACACATAGTTATTTGAAAAGGAAAGTGAACTACTATAAATAAGATAGAATTTAGATAACTACATTATGTATAGCACAGCTTCATAATTTTTGATTCTTCTGATATTTCATACATAAAGCACTTAAAACACAGAAATAATTAATATATTACTTTTTTCTTTATTACCTCTTATTTATATTGAATTATAAATGTAATATATTTTTTTCTATAAGCAAGTTACTGTAATTGCATTTTTTTTCAATGTTTTCCTCTGGAAAATCATATATTACTAGGATAGAAATAATCATTGTTTTTGATGTTTCCCTTGTGCTTAGACATGAAACTAGGCACACTTTGCAGTTATTATGATGGAAAATTTTTATGACATTGTAGACTTTTTATTTCCTCACCAACAATAACCTACCCGTGAAAGCTGTGCTCTGTCCCTGAATGATAATTGAACTTGGGTAATAGGAAGATGTTGGTATAAGGAAGATACTTTCTAATTAGCAAATATAATTGAAAGTGATAAATCTATATTAATTTCAGTATCCAGAATAGATTATTGTTTTATTAACTCTGATTCATAGAAATTAAATATCTTTATAGGCATAATTTTTTTTAAGATTTATTTATTTATGCATACAAGCACTGGGGCACAGACCAGAGGTGTCGGGGGGCGAGAGGATTCACCACAGAGAGCGGGGAGCAGAACAGGCAGATAACAGAAGTACACTGCTGAGGGGAGCAGCGGGCACAGCAGGAGAGGTCTGCTGCACCATGTGGGGCCCCCTCCCTGGCCAGCAGCAGGGATCGAACTCATGCTGGAAGTGGCTGCGGTTTGCTTCATAGTGCGCTGTTTAACCCACTGCGCCACCAGGGGAGGCCCTATAGGCATAATTTTTAATACGAACAAAGAATTATTCAAATATTGCTTCCATGAGAAGTAGGTCAAAGTAAGTAAATAACGATAAAAGAGTTAATTTGAAATTTATATTAACCAACATTGGTGAAAAATCTGATTACTAGTTCTGGGAAAGTTTCATTGGCTCTTGGAAAATAAAATATATATTTGTAGTGTTTACTGATTTTTCAATATATTTAATCCCACCATGTTCAATTTCAGGTTTACCAACATGACATCATAGAATGTGGATTTGAAATTATATGTTCATACTGGACTTTCAGAAGCCAGTGCAAGCCAGCTCCAGCATTCCACTGTGAGTCTTTAATGGTTGTTTAATTATGATCAGATGGTAGCAGTTAGTGGAGCTATGGGTTTTATATGCATAAATAAATATAAAGCAACTAAGATTTAGAATAAGACTAAATCTCTAATGAGCCAATGATAAAGCCAACATAAGAAATCCAAAATAGTACCATTATTAATTCCAAAGTTCACTCAAAAACAAATGTCATCCTTTGCTATTTACTTATTATCAGTGTACGTATAGAAGGTTGACACTCTTTAAAATTCTACGGTAAGTTGAATATAACAATTAAATAGATCACTGTGCGAAAATAAAAGGAATCAACATTGACTGAAGGAGAAGAATAAATATATCCTCAGAGTTTGAAAACTGCTGTGTTCATAACACAGCTCTGAAAAATGGCAGTCTTGGAGAAGCTATAGGATACAGGATACTGCTAAAAGAGCAAGATCCTGGCATTTTTATTCTTATAATCGTCATCCAACATCAGTTGTGGGGGAACGCAGGACAAAGAGAAAAGGAGGGATCAAACTAGAAAATGTACACTGTCATCTGTAGTTTCAGGGGTTGTGAGTCTGCCTACCAGGCACTTCTCATCTGATGACTTGATGTTGAGATCGAAATCAGCCCTAGTTCCACTGATGACTTCTGAGTTCCCTTATAATACATCAGTCAAGGGCCTCCTGGGCATTCCCCGTCACACCTGGTGAATGTACACCCTTCCCAGGGTGATCAAGCTTTCTGCTTGGGATTGATTTGAAAGGCACCTTGTAGGGTTGGAGTCCTATACCTGATTGACCTGGCAGTTCTGACCTTGTATAGGAATACAGACCCATAGGTAACAGAAACAGTAGCTGAAAAGAATTAGCAGACCCACAGAAAATACTGGGCCACTTATCAAAATGATCTCTTTCAAATGGCCAATGTTTTAAAAATTCTATAGATGAGATCATTTAAGCTGTTGAAAGCATTCCAAAAGGTAGATATAGACAACTGTCATTTGTTTTCATGCTTTGATTCCTTCTTTTCCCTCTAGACTCTTTCCCTGCAAGATTCCCTCTACTCCTTCTGCTTGATTCTGCTCTTTGTCTCTTCTATAGTGTGGTTAGTCAGGACCTTCTTTTCATGATCTCTTGGTATCCTTGCTGCTCATCATTGAGTCCCATTACCTCTCTTTACACCCAACTTCTATTAATATGTTTTATAGTCCTTCTCCTTTCAAATTGCACTATTAAGCTTTTGTTTGTATATTTCTTCTTTGATTCCTCCAATATGACATATTTTTCATGAAGAAATGTGAATTAGTTTGCCAGTGTGATGTAAGAAATTATCAAAGTGGTTTAGAATAACACAAATTGATTATCCAAATTTCTAGCAGTTGGTGTTTTGGATAGGGTTTTCATAAGTTTTTTGACTTGGTGTTCAACTAGGCTAAAATCAAAATATCAGCCAGGGCAATGATCTCATCAGAGACTAAACATCCTAATCTGAGTTCACTAGGTGCTCATTCCAGTTATAGGATTGAGGTTCCTGCTTTTTTTACAGATTGTCAGCTGGAGCCACTCTCAGTTCCTACTACTATATATCATGTCAAAGCCAGTTGTAGAATCTCTTCCTTCAGTATGCTAAACCAGAAACTTATTTAAGTCAACATAATCTTTGGAGTCACACTCTATAGTACAATAAAAAAAAATAGATTTTGTTGTATTCCCCTGATTTCTTACACAGAGTTACTAAAATATCTTTGGAATTTTCTGAGTAGTAGGAAGGTCTTTTGTATGGTACTGAAAAAATTCAGGTGTGTGTGTGTGTGGACTAATTATCTGAAAAACTAGCAGAATAATTAGGGTTTAAAATTTTCAGTTCTACTGGACAACCTCTGTGGAATTTAGAGTGATGGATGTTGAGTTTAATCATTGATAATCAGTGGTTGAATCACTCATGTCTATATATGAAGCTTTGATTAAAAAGAAAACCAATGCAAAATGAAAAGAATTGGGTAAGCTTCTGCTTTGGTGAACACATCCACTTGTTGGAAGACTGGTACACCCTGACACCCCCTGAATTGGAAATTGCCTTGCTAAATACAATTTCTTACCTTGTCCTATTTACCTCCTCATGTCTCTGCTAATTTTGAGTTCCTTTATAAATAATCTGTAGAATTTATTATATGTAAAATAAATGTAGAATTTTCTCTGTGGTTTGTGAGTCAATTGATCTTGCAAATTATCTTTGAACTGAGGCAGCTTTATGGAAGGCTTTGCTTTTAGTCATCCAAGCAGAAGTAGGGGTCATCTGAAGACCACATTTGCAACAGCACCTGAAGTGGGACAGTTCTGCAGAATTAAGTCATTAACTTACAGGGTATGCATTAATTTCAGGTAGTTAGTGTCAGAAATGAATTGGCTTATACTTAGCTGGTGTCAAATAATTAATTGTTGCATGCAAAATCCAACCACTATTTCATCACCTTTACTGTAAAACATAACCTATAAAAAGATTATACATTCTGTTATGTTGGCAAGCCCTAACCACAGCTCTGTTGAAGTCACTTTTATAGGGTATTTACAGTAGGGAGCAGCAATCAAGGGCCTCTCTGAGAAGTCTACCAATCACAGCAGAGAATGTATGACTGGCATCTAAAGCAATGCTTGATATTTACAAATAGCCCCAGATAGATGCCTTCTTATGGTGAAATCTCTTCATTTTTGTTGATATAAAAATATATTTGAAAATACTTAAAATATTGATGCAATTTTAATGATATATAATATAAATAGGTATTATCCACATTCAGACTGATGCTGCCCTTACTCTGTTACAATTTAGATACTTGTTCTACCAAAGAATCACTTAGTTATTTTGAATCATTATGACATTTTTATTGTTGGTGACTTGATATTTTTTTTGTAAGTTGTCTTCTGGTAACTATGGGGAGTAGGGGAAATTGTATAAGCATTTTTCAATATCTGTTTTAAATATTATACAAATTCACATTTTCTAGTTATACTTTAAAAATTTCACAAGATCTATATGAGGTATTTTTTTCCTTTATAATGTTGCAAAATGTTTCTGAAATACCAGTGACCTGAAAAAAATAACAGCTTTTGCATATATTTCTCTCAACTACAAGGTTAACAAAGAAGTATATAATAAAATGGAAAAAATCTTCAGAGATAGATAACATTTAAATAATCGCTAATGCTTAATAGTTGTCATATGGGAAAATTATGGAAACACATATACATATTACATATGTGTGTGTTTACATTTTATCAGGCCAGGTTGTTGTTTATTCTCCTTTAAAAACGCACTGCATGTTAAGGATTGATAGCGTGAGGTAGATGATACTGCTGAGTGCTTCTGAGGATGTGAATCACCTTTAAACCTAAGATATTGCTCTGAATGAATATGTGGCCACTGACCCTGGGGCTGAACCCATAACTCAAATTTTCCTAAGGCTCAACTACTACTTCCAGTGACAAATGAAACAGTTTCTACAAACTGCCTCACACAAATAATGCTTTTGGATCACTTGTTGTGTTCACTTGCAGAGCTGAGAGGACCATTTTTCTTCTAATCCTTAAGGACAAAAATTCATTATTCTTCCCACTTCTAACCCAATCAGTGCCATTTTTCCTCTTGTGAGTAAATGATTCTATGGAGTGTCTGTTGGTCATTATAACCAGTGGCTTATGAAAGCTTCAGTGTGATTCAGAACTTATATACTCTCCTGTAACCCTCAATAGCACTTCGTAAATGACCAGTTAGATGCTTCAGGATAAAGTGCCTTAATTTTGTGATTACTTAACTTTACAGCTATTTTTAAAAAGATGCTATTTTAAAATAGATGCAATATGAGAATAGCTCTATATAGAAAAAATGGTTTAGGACTTTTAAATCACCATCATATCAAGAGATATAATTTATTATATGTAAATGACTTTTATAATTTTATTAAGAAGCAGCATACTATATTGTTTAAGAAGTGTGGTTACTAAGCAATCAGGTCCCTGGACGTGTCCTGTTAAATAGTATAGATACATACTCATTTCAAACCTTCAAGTAAAATGTAACAAACACAATTTCAAGAATTTAAGGCATTATGCCAAATTATCTTATGAAATATTTATGGCTACTATTGCCATTTTTCAAATGAGAAAACAGAATATGGTATGATTTTGATCTTATTATATGACCTTTGCAGTCTGCCAGTTTCGTCTTTTTCTTAGTATATGAATTAAAATTGGCTTTAAATTTCTGATTTACATGACATTATTTTGAAATTCATTGGAAACATGTAGTAATAAATTATTGTATATTTTGTATCCAAAATCAAGGACAGTTTAATCATTTGAAAAATATAGATAAAATTATTTTTTAAAGGTGTGAAGGGTCATTTTTTTTAATTCTATCTATAAGCCAACAAGTTATATTTACAAAATTTTTTGAGTGAGAAGATACAAGACCCATGACTCAGAAACAAAGGATATTTTGTCACTGTCATCAAGTGCAGTAACTCCAACATCAACACTTCTAAACATTGACTGAGACCTAAGTCTCAAAAGTACTGTAAATTATTGACATCTACACATGTACTGGGCTAAATTACTGAATTTTGCATTAAATTTTCACCAATATTTTAAACTTAGCAGTAAAATTGTATGTATATATATGTGAGTAACAAATATAAAATATACATAATACACACATGCATTGTTTTGTTTATTTTATTTTACTATTATTTTTTGGAGGGGGCATAAAATTTCCAAGAATAGAGAATTTAAACCCATGGGGAAGAAACTAGACTTAAGATGCAAAAAGTGGGCCTTCCCCTGGTGGCGCAGTGGGTTAAGAAACGCACTATGAAGCAAAATGCAGCCACTGTAACACGAGTTCGATCCCTACTGCCGGCCAGAGAGGTGACCCACATGGTGTGGCAGACCTCTCCTGCCTTGCCCTCTGCTGCCCACTCTGTCTCTGCTGGATCCTCTCACCCCCTGCACTTCTGTCCTGTACCCCAGTTCTTATATGAATAAATAAATCTTTAAAAAAAATCCTTTAAAAAAAAATAAGATGCAAAAAGTTCTGACATACCCTTGGGAAATCCAGAATTCCATGAACATATGTAGAGTATGTACATACCAAGGAAAGATCAAAGTCACACTAATTATATCAAAAAGACAGACTATGGTTATCACTAAGGTACTAGAAATGATATCCCAGTGATGTATTTAACATCATATAACATAGCAAATACACATTCTTCATACTACATATGAATTTTTTGTAAGAGAGAGCATATATTAAGCTACAAAATAAATTTCAACATTTTGAATGATTTAAATCATGCAAAAATATGTTCTCTAACCATAATAAAATAAAATTTTAAAACAATAACAGAGATAAATCTGCAAAATTTTTAAAAATGAAAATTAAGCAACATACTTCTAAATATCCAATTGATCAAACAAAAATAACAATGGAAAATGGAATTATCAAATAAATAAAAAAGTCAAAAACCATTACTGTTTGTTGACATAATGAAAAGTTCAATGCATTTTAAGGTATAATTCTGCATAAATTCCTATAATATTACAATTGAAAATAGGATTCTTAAATAGATGTATATGTTCATTAAATATTATGATTATTGCACAGTACTGTCACATTCTGAAAAACAAAATAAATCACTTCACACTATCCTGTGGTTTTAAAAATTACTTTAGCATCCTTTTATAAACATCGGGTATTCAAAAGAATGGTTTGTGAATTAAATTTGATTTTCAAATTGAAATCTGTATAAAGTAGCTGAAAGACTTGGGGGTAAAAGATTAGAATTCTTCATTTAAAGTCTTTGTCAGTTATTTACTATTTAACCACATGCAATTTAATTATTCACACCAAGTTTCATCTTTCTCAAATGACAATTGAGGTTTCGATAGTATGATATGAAACTTAATTATCATAGTTCATTTCAGGGTAAAAAAGAAAAGTTATAAATAGTTCCATTCTGTATACATTAAGAAAACTGAAGCTTTGATTGCTATTCATGTGCACTTCGATTAGAAACAGTAAACTTAAAAATCAGATGTCAAAAAACAAGGAAATCTTTAATCCTTATAATCTTGAGTTGTCTGTTTAAATTTGGGTATTTCAGAAGGAAAAAATTGCCATGGTATCTTAACTATTCTGTAAACCAATCTGAGGCATATTTGGCTACAATGTCAGTTGCTATTTGTGGTACAGCACAAAAATGCCATGTTATTTTGCAGGTGGACAAGAAAGTACCTATAACAGCACTTTGTTTTGACACCATATTATTATATACTTATAACTAAAAGTCTTTGGGAAATTTTGATAACATTCAATCAGTACCGTTCATTTCTAACTAATGACTTCATTTGATGCTTGATACTCTTGAAAACAGAGGAAATGTAGTGCAATGTTTAAACCTTATTTTGAAAGGACCCAAAAGTATACATTGGGGAATGGAAAGTCTTCACAACAAAGGCTGTTGGGGAAACTGAATAACCCTATGCAAAACAATGACTCTAAACAGCATCATACACCAGACACAAAAACTAACTCAGAATGGATTAAAGCACCTGTAATACCTGCATATAATACCTGAAGCCAGAAGGTACATAGAAGAAAACACTCAGAGATGTGGATTTCAGGGATGTCTTTGGGGACTTCACCCCAGTGGCAAGGAGAACAAAAGCCGTAACTCTGGATTCAAATTTTATCTTTGATTCTCTTTTATTGCAAGACCCTCCTATAGGATCTCAGCAATGAGGAGTAGTTTTTCTCAAAAAAATCTTTTTTTTTTGAGAAAATCAAGTCCCTTAGTCCCTTAGTCTCCCTCTGACTTCACTTCCCAGTAAAGCAGAAATGGAGCAGAAAACCAAAACCTCGATCCAAGCTTAGTGACAGCCAAAGGTGCTATTAACTAGTTTGAGTGGTTTGCACTGTATAATACACAGAGTTCATTTGCTTCATACCAGAACTTTGAATTTCCAAAGGAGAGAAATTGTCCTCCTTTGTGTAATTTCTTTTGGAATGGCTCTGCAGAAAGTCATTTCTGAAAAGCATCTTATTTTTTTCTCACATGGTTGGGTCTGGAGTAGTATTAAAAAGAGACTTTATATGGCCATCACAATATTCCCTCTCTCTACAATCATTTATAACGAATGACGCTAAACCTTTCATTCATATACAAAACCACAAGTCAGGTGATCGAGTAACCATGATAAAGATATTTGTGTATTTAGACATGATATGTGGTTATATAAGGGAGAACTAGTAGCTAAGCTAGAATATTAAATGGTTTACAAGACATAGAAGGAAAACTATAAACTTTAATAAGTCTTGAAAATGTGCATTGTTGCACAAACTATCAGATTCATTGACATATTAACATTTGTTAATGAAAAATAATGATTGATTAATATGTGAAAGGTGATAAAAGAGATCCTAAAGTACAGTTTTAAACTAGGGATAAGCTTTTCTCATATTTAATATGACTGATGTAGTGACTTGGTGATTCAAACATGCTCCATCTGGGCATGGAGTTCTGCCATTCCAGATGCTATTTCCTATAATGTTGATGATTCCAGCAAACTTTAATAAATGAGCACTTTATAGTTATAATCAAGTTTTCCCACTAAATCTTCCATTAACTCTTTACATTTAGCAAGATCCTTTTTAATATCCTGCAACTTCACCTGAATAATGTCCTATAAAATGCATAACTTACTATCATGAATGATCTGAATTTTGGCAGAAAAAGGATAGACAATATTTTATGAAACATACTGGCTATAAATTATCTTTTTCTAACATTGAATTCAAGTTTATATGCTCAACATTCATTAAAAGATTCTCATTTGAATTTTTCAGAAGGATTTTCTCATAACTTAAACATTATCAGAAAGTGTTACTCTTAATCTCATGAAAGATTACATCTGCTAGTTAAAACAATGTCAATATTGAGACTTTTAGATTTTTCACACACTGAAAGAGCGTTCTGGGTTTAGTCAATAAAATAAGCTCAAAATATTTCATTGATAACATAGCTAGTTTCTTTAGTATAAGGATAAGCTTTTACTGAACCCTCACATGCTTGAAGACATGTTGATGATAAAGAATGAGTTAGGAGAAGCAAACTTTATTTTGAATATATGTACCATTTTTAATGTCTAATTGATTTGAATCCTCAAAATGTCTGAAAACAGAAAAGTTAATTTTCATAGTTCAATGATATGTCTCGTCATATTACCATAGATTAGTTCTTAACACATGTTAATTTCAATTTTTTGCAAATTTTTGATTAATAGCCTTCTCAGAATATTTTGCTTTATGAGAATGAAACAGCATTTATTAAAAGTTAAGTGTTAATATAAACAGACTACATTCCCTCTATCAGTTTGACCATTTTACTTAACCAGAAGAGATCAAGATGGTTCATATCCTTTAGTCTTTTGAATTTGCTTTTATTAACATATTCTAATAAAAAATATGCAGTCCAATATTTGTTCTTTATTTTCAAAACAAACTAGTTTCTATGTTGAATGATTTACCAAATCAAATTAATGCTGCTCTTTATTTTTTATTTTTTGTTGTTCTCTTATAACACTCAATATTTTTAACCTTTCCTCAAAAAACCTTTCCTAGAAAAATATAAGAATATATTTGATATATACACACATATGTAAAAAACAGGTATATCTGTATTTATAAGGAGAGTATATATTTGTAAAAATATATATCTATATATGATGTTTATATATTGAACTGAATATACACATTTATACACATACATGCACTTCTGTATATAGATCTGAATATAGAGATGTAAACATATATGATTAGATATGGAAAATATTATTAATAATAAAAAACAGCATCAAGCAAAATTCTTCTGTGAAGTTTTTTATATAGTTTGAATATTTTATGTTTGTGAACCATGTGACAGGTTTCTGTCACATCTACTCACTTTTTCCACACTCACATTGTAATATATAAGCTGTCATAGTCAAGTATAAACAAAAAGCCTGCCTGAGATTCAGTAAAGCTTTGTTTACAAAAACAGGCCATATTTTGCCTGCAGGGTATAGCATGCCAAGCCCTATATAGATAATAAATATAATTACAAAATAGACAAGGATATGTAACAGAACTAGAGCTTGTGTACTGATTAAAATACTACATTTATCTTCTCTTCTGGTCTAATCCCCTGCATATTTTATGTTTCACAAAACATAATTATGTACCCAAATCCAATAAATAGTGGCATAATTTCTCATTAAATGTGTATGATACATTAATCCCTTCAATGAATTTTTTTAAAAAACTATAAAATTGGATAATATTTATACTTCAATATCACAGTTTAAAACTTGCACTTAAAAATAACCAATGTAAGGCCTCCCTGGTGACACAAGGGGTTGAGCACAGCACTATGGTGTTTTTGTAGCCTCTACAGTGAGAGTTTGAGCCAGAGCCAGGGAAGGGACTCACGTGGTGCCGCAGACTTCTCCTGCCCTTCCCGCTGAAATACACTCCCCTCAGCAGTGTATTTCAGTCCATCTGCCTGTTCTGCTCCCCACTCTATCTCTGGTGAATCCTCTCACAACCCTCCCACCCCACATGTCTGGACTCTACCCCAGCTCTTGTATGCATAAATTAAAAAAAAAATCATCCATGTAAAATTAAACAGATCTAACACTAAAAGTCTATTATTAACATAAAACACTAAAATTAAGCATTAATTGAAAATAATACTATTATTAGAAATAGCATAGCATGCTGGTAGTATTAAAGGGGAGTGAATAATGCTTGGTATTTTGTCTCATCAGGCCTATGCTTCAGTTTAAAAAAAATCTACAAATAGCATGGGGATACTTAAAGATAAAAATTCTTTTATTTGATACCTGAGGATATAAAGAAGAAGGCCAACAAAGCAGAGATGGAAAGTCAGCAAGGCTGACAGAAAGCATGAAAGAAGGCTACACTGGTCAACTGGGCAGACCTAAAACATTTGGGTATGTTTTAGGGACTCAAGATAGAAACTCCAATTGGAGGCAGACTGAATTAGGGGATAGGCATATAGCTTCAACTCCCAGGTGTCTTTCTAAAAACTGTACAAAAGAATCCATTAAAAAGAAATTAGGGCTTCCCTGGTGGCTCAAGAGGTTAAGGTATAGCACTGCAGAACAAATTAGATCCCCCACCAGGGAGGTGGCCCACATGGTGCAGCAGACCTCTCCTGTCTCACCAGCTGCTCCCCTCAGCAGTGTGTTTCAGTCAGTCTGCCTGTTCTGCTTCCCAATCTGTCTCTGGTAAATGCTCTCACTCCCCATATCTGGCCTGTACCACAGTTGTTGTATGCATAAATAAATAAATCTTTAAAAAAGGAAAATAGATACACAGCATTGTATTATTTATTAATATCTATTTGCTATTATATTCAGTTCAGGTATACAATTTGGATCAATATACACAATATTAGTGAATGATTATGAGTAGTGTATTTAACATCCATTATCACACAGTTTACAAAATTTCTCATGATGACAACTTTTAAAATCCACTCTCAAGAACTTTCAAATGTACCATACAGTATTTATGAATATTTCTTATTCTATGCAGTAAATTCAAGTATATGCAACTTAAAATAATTTACTTAGCCAAAGAAAATATTCATTTGACTAAATTTTCAGAAAATGCAAAAATCTCATTAGAAATAAATGTTCTAATTTTCCTTTTGTTATAAGAACTTACTTAATCAAGGCATAACTTTACTTAAATATATAATCATTGACTAATTAATATCATCCTAGAAACTCACTCTACTTCATCTAAATACTATCTCACTTTCAACAACAAATATATATATATATGTACCAGTTGTGAACTTGAATTTTGTGTTCTTTACTAAGGTTTCAAAACCACTGGGAAAATGAGAATGGCTGCAAACATAAATTCTGTGATAATGATATGCCATTGTTGGCAGAGTAATTTGTATTGTTCATTAAGTCACTAATATATGACTTTTATATGCAATTACTAAGTGGTTAAGAAACAATCAATGAGGGCATTTCCTACCAATTAATGCTCTTTCTCATTAAATATTTAATTGCTCGATGGGACTAAACATATTCAGTTCTTCACATAACTTCTGGCAGAACATATTCCTCTCCACATAAATTCTGGCAGATGAAGGTAAATCAACATATCTCAGTGAAATGCCCTCTCTTGCTTTCAAAATTATGTTCCTTTCAGTTTTTAATGATTTTTTAAGCTCTTCTGATTAAATAACAAATCATGGTGGTTTGTTCAATTTTACCAAGCATTCATATGGAATAGGACAAGAGAATCATCACAGAAATGTTTAACTTCCTTTTATAAGTCACTAAAAGTCACATTTCCTTTTTAAGTATAATGTTGTTCCCATAATTAACAAATTTATTTCAACCTATTGAAGAAACTCTCAAATGCTGAAATAATAGCTAGGCCTCCCTATTTGAAAAACCATAATAGAGAATACAAATAATTTATTTGAATAGTGGTTAGCAAACTTTTTATATAATAATCCAGATAATTCATGTTTTTCTCTTTGTTAATTTCACATTCTCTGTTACAATTTCTTAACTCTGCCATTGTGGTGCAGAAGTTTCCCTAAACAATAAACAGATTTGTGTGGCATGTTTCAATAAAACCTACTCACCAAAACAGGTGATTTAGTTTGAAGGTTTCTGATTGCACAACTGTAAGACAGAAAAAAAAAAAAATCCTCCTTTTCTGAAATTCACAGATTAATTTATTGAAAAATATTTATTGTTTAGCCATTACATATTCCATTGGTGACAGACTAATAAAAAATAAATATGGGTGAATATGAATCAAATCTGGTAGTAAGAGTTAAAAGGAAGATTAAAACAAGAAAGTGGGGAGATAGTGGTGAGTCATGCTAAGGAGGAGTGTTTTATATAGTGAGAGTGTTATTCATGGGGTCAGACCTTGCTAATAGATGACAGAGTGCTCGAGAATGATAGATATCAGAGGGATAAAAACATCTAGGAAAGGAAACCGTATCTGTGTAAAGACCATGAGGTTGCAACAAGCAAGCTAGATAGATGACTGATGCAGCTCATAATAGAAGGAGAAGGAAAGAGAGCAGTTGAATGTGAAACTAGTACAGATTCTGTGCTCAAGGAATGGCATTTGGGGCAGCACATGGCATTGTTCCTTGATGGTATTTGAAAAATTCTTCACATCTATCCTGAGAAGATAGGAACTTACTAGCATTAATGAGGAATGAGTCAATATGGTGAATCTTTACTTTTTATATTAATAACCTGGTTGCCCTGGAGGCTAACATGGAGGTTTGGAGGATTTAAAGATGTAATGCAATAATCTAAGAGAAATATCATGGTGGTTACTTACATTTATTTTCCACAAATAAGTGAGACCATCTGGTACCTTTCTCTTTTTGACGTATTTTACTCAACATAATCAACTCAAGATCTATCTATTTTGTCCCCAAGGTACTATTAATAACCAAAGAAAAACAACTGACAAAATAAAGAAAAAAATGTTTCTTAGAGCTTTGAAAAATGTACCTACCAGAGGGATAGAAGGAGGGCAAGAAGGAGGGAGCAGTGCCAGAAGGAAGAGGATCGGACATTGGCAAGGGATTTTTGGTGGAGGGTGAATTAAGCACGTGTACATATGGAGTGGTGAAAATGTACTCCCAAAATGATATACTTATGCAAATGACTGACAAGTTAATAAAATTTGAGAAAAAAAGAATATATGAGGGTAGGGTTTTTTTTTTTTTTTGTTTTTTGGTTTTTTTTCAAAATAAATGACAATGTGGTCTTGGGGAATAGCTTTGAATGTGGTACCCTGATTTAAAATACTGTGGACTTTAGTGAGTAAAACCAGAAAACAATTACTATTAAACGTAAATCTGAAAAGTATAAGTACCTTGTTATTAAAATTGCCATGTATTGTACATACAGTTTTTTTCACCATAGGCTATTTTTATTTTACATAGTCTGGTTTTACCAAATAACAGAGTCTGTAATATTCTCAAAATTATAAACATCATAAAGGTTAACATATTTTCTTGGATTTGGGTCTGAACATTTCTAATCATAGCCTTTTTTAGAAGACAGGGAAAACTGACAAGCAAAAATAATTTGCATATTAAAGAATAGTTTAACAAAACAGAAGTTAGAGAAATGTTCCTGAGTCTTTCTCTTAGCAGATTTAGATAGAGGTCTGGCTTCATAGTTAAAAAATTCAGAAATGATTAAATTGATTTTAGACATTTCGCAAAATTGTTTTGATGGTTATGTTAACATTGTTTTTTCCATTTTGATAATCTTTTAAAAAAATGAGCAATATTAAGGAACTTCTATCAATGAAGTGTTAATTTTGAACTTTCTAAGGTAAGAGCCATTTCATAGATGACTTTCTGTAATTTATGTTAAAGCATTAAAACTTTGTTTAGAAAGGAAACCTACAAAACTTGAAAATTTATAAGTGAATAATAATTTTAACATCTTAACATTAGAGCTACATGCATCTAGCTTTCACTCTCTGAATAAAGGAACAAATGAAACGTGTAGGAGTTTTTAACTGAAATTGCAGGAATATCTCCTAAGCTAAGATATGAAATAATTGTTTTTGCTTTAAATTTCCTTACAAACAGTAGCTGAAATTTTCAACTATTAATGGATAATATTTGTCATTGTATTCATCCAAAGAAATATTTTATGTTTAAATGATCTATATATGAAAATAGTCATATCTAACTTTGAAATGGTAATTTTAGTATTATATAAAGGAATTGTTTTTTAATATTGATAAGATGGCAATTAAATTACAATATTTTATATTTTGAACATATTTCTTATAATAGTAGAGATAATTATACATAAGGTGTTTTTAAATTTTTTATTAAAAGTTATAGGAGAATATTTATGAAACACCATCAAATCTATGTTATTGTATATTAATGAGCTCTATTTCATGACACCATGCTATGAGATGTTTTGGTTTTCTATATATCTGACTTTCTTATTGATGTTATGGCAAATAAATATCACTATTTAAAGCCCTTGATCTCATAAAATTTCTAGAAAGAATCACATATATGCTATTAAAAAGTACTCTATCAAGGTACACAAAACTAAGTAGGAAAAAAATACCTATCTAAAAGAAAACCAAGTAAAAGAAAAGAAGGCAATTTTGATGCTTTCTGGAAAGTTGTGTCATGAAAATAAAACTTGCACTCTTCTTCAAAAATTATGGAATATTGAGGTGGTCTTCTTTGTTTTGGAGAATTATAATAAAATAATACAAGCATCATCTGCCTATAATGGGAAGACTACTGTGACAGAGTCAGGATTGCTTAAAATTCTCAGTTTTTTTGAGTATTATTTTTCATTAAAGCAACATTGGTTTACAATACTGCATATTATTTAGAGTTTTAAATATGAAGAGAAGTAAACTTTTATCTCCATATATATATAATTATATATTGGGATACTTATAGAAGAGGAGACATGCTAAAAAGACAAGAAGATGCAAGAGATAGTAGTCTGATAAGAATTTCCATTCTCAGATGATTAGGAAGGACATCTATCTTTAGTCTTAGATTTTCTTTAGCCTAATTTCAGTACTTCATCAATGCACTTATTTTATTCACAACTGATAGCTTATGTGAATTATAACAAAGTTTATTTTTGTTTGTTTTTAAATAACATGGATGCTAGTTATATGTATTGTTTCTCTACTAGATTTGATCAAAGTCAATTTCTAAGAAAAGAAAAAGAAGGAAACAAAGATAACTGAAGAATCTTTGTAGAGTAAACTCAAAATGGAAACATTTTCTGAGGTTGAAATATCTGGATTTATAATCAGTAATATAACTTTTTTAAAGCCCTGAACAATATCTGAACTCTGTCCATCTCTGTGTTTATGAACGCAAGTTAGTGGGACATCTAGAGTTCATCAAATATAAATATATGACCTGGTGGGGGTGGGGTGGAGGAGAGCAAAGTCACATGGGCCATTCAAATAGAAATGAGAACCAAAGAGGTTGCACGCGGAGTGAATGAAATTCAACCTGTAGCTCACGTGGTCGGTAGAGCACTGCACCCCGCCCAAGATATTTATAACTTAATCTCAACAAAAGAGAATGTGCAAAGGTAATTAAGTTGAAAATCTTAATATGGGGAGAATATTATGGATAATCCAGGTAGTTCTAATTCAATCTCTTTATAAACGAAAGAAAGAAACAGGAAATTCATTGAAGCAGGTGTGAAGACAGAAGCAGAGGTCAGAATAATGTGACTTCTAGCTTAAAAGGGACCTTTATGCCAGAGAAAGCCAGAGAACACGGACAGCCTCCAGAAGCTGGAACAGGCAAAGAATGTCCCTAGTCTCGGTGAGAACATGACCCTGCAAACACCTTGATTTTAATGTGGAGTTGGAGCCCACCATAGAACTCCTGACCTCTAGAGCTGTAGTTTATGAATTTGTGTGTTTTCAGTTATGGAGCTTATGAAAATGTTTTTGCAGCCACCATGAGAAACCTGCACAGTTCTGAAGAAAGCCTTAAATTATTTTGATATGTCGGACTAACAATACAATTTGCAGGGGGATGGATGAAAAGTATTTTATGGAATGGCACATAATAGAGCTGCAAGAAGAACTGTACAAGTGTTTGCTTTCCCTCAAAGACCTCTAATCAGAGAAAAGTTTAGGTAGCAGAAGGTCATGATGGTAATAAGAAGTGGAGTGAACAAAAAAGAATCTTCAAACTCTGATCAGTTCTTAACTACTAAATTCTTCCCTGCTTGTTTCAGCCAGACTTTTGAAGAGTTCTCTATTCTTGTCTATAATTGAGTATTTTTGTTTGTCCTTCACTTGACAACCTTGGAGTTTCACATTTACATATACTGTAATTGACCTTGCACTGATTACCAATAATATCCAGCTTTCTTATAAGATTTCTCCTAATTTGTTACTTTTTCCCCTAAATTAATGCAGGAGGATGAAACATAAAAAAAGATATGATGTATAAGAAACATAGAGATTATTTTCAAAAATTTCAATTTGGGAAAAAAGCTATTTCATCAATGTGTTTTCCAGACAGAGAGCACCAAGTCAGTTAACTGAATGGGCTTTATATAAAGCATTTAAAACATAATACTATATTTTCTATTGCTTTGTAATTGGATTGAAATAACCTTCCTTTGTAGCCTTTGTAGTTATTATACACTCTAATTCTTCATATACTTTAAGATCATAAACATCCAAAATATCTTTTATTTATCTCAAACAGCTTTTTATACACCTGGTATTATAGTAGGGATGAATCAAAATGCAAAAAAAAAAATCTTAGAGTGAGAACATGAACATTGCATGTTCATTTTGCTGTGCATTGATTAGATGAGATATTTGCATAAGGCAACCAAAAATTGAGCAAAAGCTTAACCAAGGTAGTCCTTCCTTCTCTTCCACCTGAATCAGATTTTCACATACACCTTTAAATACTGTGTATGTGATATTGTAAATACTACATGCAATGAGCCTTAAAAATGAGAAAAATAGCTTTTATCCATAGAAATAAACCATGTTGAATTCAAAACTCTTTTCATAAATTGACACAACCATTTTGCTTTATTGTTTGGGTACCAAAGCATTTAAAATATCTTCTACTGTAAAAGTCAAGAAATGGATATCATTATGTTATGAAGAAAATGTCTAATATTTTTAGTATTCATGTTAGTAAGCTATTACCCTCAATTATCAACAAATTATTATGATAAAATCAAAATAATGATAACTGCTCTGATAATGATAATTATACTGTGGTATTTCCAAATGGTATATAAAACTGTTATTGCCATGATATCATGGGGTGAATGGTTGATAAAAATGTGGAGTTTTATTTAATTTATGTTTATATATTTATGTTATATATCATTCAAAATTACTTCTATTTTTTTAATGTTCAGAAAACATTGGAAAAGAGATATTACAATAAACAAACTAATTTTCTTGTAATACTTGGAATAGCATGAATACATTAAATTAAGTATTGATTTCTTTTAAATCTGGTGTTTAGAAAAGCAGAATGAAGAAGCTCCTTGGACCTGGATTTTTCTAGATTTCATTTTCACAATAAAACTACAAGACAAGGGACCTCCCTGGTGGTGCAGTGGGTTAAGCAACACACTATGAAGCAAACCGCAGCCACTGCAGCATGAGTTCGATCCCTGCTGCCTCCCAGGGAGGGGACCCATATGGGGCAGCAGACCTCTCCTGCTGTGTCCACTGCTCCCCTCAGCAGTGTACTTCTGTTGATCTGCCTGTTCTGCTCCCGGCTCTCTGTGGTGAATCCTCTCACCTCCTAAGACTCTGGCCAGTACCCCAGCTCTTATATGCATAAACAAATAAATCTTTAAAAAAGAAAACTACAAGACAAGGAATCTGACACTTAATTTTTTGCTGTTTCTAAGATATTTTATTGACTGGTAATTAAATGGCCAGAAAGCACTTTATGAAGAAATTTGATTACTTTTGTTATTGTTTTCCTTTGCTATTTTTGTTTTGTGGTTATTGTGTTCAACCTTTTTATACATATATATAACAATGGTAGTTGATATGTCAGAATAATTAGGAAAGACAGTTAATTTGTATTATTTGCTGTTCATGTTCACTGTCACAGGTTGCACTGAACATCTTACAATTCATTTAGGATGTCAGCATGAAATAGACCTGATTAAAACCAACACAGAAAAGTGAAATACAAAAATACAAAACGAGTATGATTTCTATTATTTTGCTACATTCTTAACTGTGATTTGTTTCCATTCTTGTTTCCTGAGTGTCACATATATCAGATGAAAATTACAAAACAAACGACTAATGATTAGGCAGTAAAAAGGAGAGATGAAAATATACAGTCAACTACAGGTGTTTTCTTTATACATGTTCTACTCAGCATCCAGATGACTCTATTTCATATTCTCTCAAACACGCCTGTTGATTCTACATGTTGCTGATAATAACTGAACTTCCTGAGAATGCTTTAAAGGGTCTTTTCAAGATTAAGCATTTTTCCCATTAGGTTGCTTTAGCAGAAAGTGCAAATGACAGACATTAGGAAAAGAAAAAGAAAAGGGAAAATTTGTTTCAATAAACAAGACCTTTTATTGACATGGTTAAGACAACAAGCCAGATGAGAACCTCGGCAAGACAGATTGAATTTACATGCAGTTCTTAAAATATGCCAGAGAATAAATAGAATTAGAGTAAAAACAATAGAAGAAGATATGGTGAAGGCATTGAGCACATGTGTACATCTACAAAAAAATTAAGCAGGTCAAAGCCAATTGGTACATTTTATTATAAGAGCATCTTTAAGATATTTATATATTTTTGAAATCTGTGTCTATCTTGCAAATGCAGTTTGCTCTTCAGGATCTCATGGACTTAACAATAACTAATGTTGTTCCTATATACATGAGTAAGGTAGACAAAACATCTATTCAAGTATAGAACAGATCCATTCCCAGAGGGAAAATGCAAAGAATATACAACCATAAATTATGGGACTGTTATTTCTATAAGGAAAAACACGTCATAAAACATGCACTCCCTACTGTTCTGTTCAGGGGGCAGTAATAATATTGAATTATTTTTATCAGGGCATATAATAACAGTGCAACATGAAAGGTAACTAAATACTTACCTCACATTATTACCTTGATCATGTTTTATAAAATATGTTAGAATGTTAAAATATTGAGACAAGTGGCATTGCACTTAAATATTTGAAAACTGCAAGAATTCTTGATATCAGAATTTCTGCTACTGGCTAAAATATATTTGATTTCTGTTAAAAAGCATGGATGGGTAGAGTTGGGGCAACACAATCTGACCTCTGCTCGAATACACTTACTAGAGCCAATGATGCAACTGTGACTTTCTCTTATAATATTCTGCTTCTTAAGTAATGTACCTATTTATTGGAAGAATATAGATAACAGCTGGTATTAAAAAATGATTACTTGAATTAAAGAAAGATGAGAACTTGTTTAAGTTTTAAGGTATTTTTACTGAAATAAAGTACTTTTATATACAATAATATTCAATTGCTAAATGTCTTAATAAAACAATTAAATGGGAAAGTTGAGAAAAACATAATTTGAAAGGTTATGCGAAATTCATAAACAGTGAGTTATTTTATGGAAGGACTAGAAAGCAGAGAAAACAAGTAGTAAGACAGTAAATAAAATTTACTTTATATTTCTTATACCCTTTAATAATTGGAATTTTAATAGATGGAAATTTAAGTACATAATATCCTTAATACATAGGTATAATTTGGTTTTACTTTCCATTTCCTAAAAGAAAAAGATAACAAAAATTACTTAGAAAGTTTTATTATATATTATTTAAAATGTGAATTTAAATATATATGAGTATATATGTACATACAAATATAACTTGACTGAATAAACAGAAAGACACTATAGCCCTCATTAAGAAGATTATAAAAAGAGAAAATCTTGACAATTTAAGATAATATTAACCAAAACAACAATTGATTTTTTTTTTTTTGGAAAATAGTTAATGATCCAAATTTCATGAAGGATAGAATAATTAGAAATGCTAAGGACATTAAAATCAAATTGAAGAATAAAATGGGGATAGTCCACAAAGTGTTCACAACCAGTTGTGATCCCTAAAATAATTTTTAAAAAATAAGCAATGTGACATAGGAAAATCAATCAATGTAAAGGAGAAGCTTTTAATAAAAAAAACATACAATACTATATATTAAAATATAAGTCTTTAATATAAAAGGTGAAGTTGTAAATGTGGTGTTCATAAGGACAAACTAAACTAGATTACTAATTTACAACCACGTGGAAATTACATAGGCACTGGATTGGAGACAATGCTATATTAAGCTTGAGGTGTGGAAGACTTGCACATATGAATGTAAAGGAAACTATACATTTGAAGCTACATGTAAATTTAAATCATTTTAAAAATTAATATAGCTCAGGGTTTCTCTGGTGGTGCAAGGGTTAAAGTCTCAGTGCTATCAAGCAATTGCCATGAGTTCAATCCCCAGGCAGGTAGCTGACCCACATGGCGCAGCAGACCTCTCCTGTCTCATTCATTGTGCCCCTCAGCAGTGTATTTCAGTAGATCCGCCCATTCTGCTCCCCACTCTGTCTCTGGTGAATCTTTTCATTCCCTGTACTCTAGCCCACACCCCAGCTTTTGTATGAATAAATAAATAAAAAAAAATTTTAAAAGTACAGCTCAAACCATGTGGACATTTAGGAAAATATCTATTTTACATTTACCTATATGTTTAAAATTACATATACTCAGTGATTTTTTTGAAAATATATGTAAAGGAATCCCACTCCCAGCGTGACATCAGGAGCTCTGTAGAGCTGCTCCTCAGTGAAAATACTACATATATTTGCATAGAGTTTCCAAAATGTTAGTAAGTATAAATGGCAAATGATGAAACAATTTTTCAAGAAAATCTCTAAAACCCAGTAGAACTTACTTTATACTTTCCTTCCACTATCTCAGCTCAATAAGAGAACAATATTTACTAAAGGTATTAAACTCAGGGCACCTTTTGACCCTACTGAGCAAAGTACCCTTTTTCCCTTGGTGGCTTCATTTCTGCTTCGATTAAGATTTCAGAAAGAAAGAATATGCATTTCATAAAACAAATTATAGGAGAAGAGAATCTAGTTCAATAATTTTATGAAATTACTTTCTGATACAAATGTTACAATGAATCAACAACCAATATTCTTTTTGAACAGGAATCAAAAAAATCTTAATACAATATAACCAAATTGGCAAAAATCTTTCCTCACTTCCTCCCTCTTCACCCCCTCTCTGTCTTTGTCTCTCTGTCTCTGTCTCTCTCTCCACAGCTATAGATTATAGACAGTTTTCCTTACCAACAGTTTCTTAATTTAATTTATTCCCAAATGATAGTAGGGGTATAAAGGCAAATTTGCAGATCATATAAATCATATAGATGATTACCTGTATCTATATAAATGTCAGGTGAAGGTGTAGTCATCCAATTATGGAGACCATCCTAACCTCATCTAAACCTATTTATCTCCAAAGATCCCACCTCCTAATTTCATAACATTAGGGGTAGCAGCTTCAACATGTGAATTTTGTTTGTAGGCAAGACAGTTCAACCCATTATACTGAAAAGTGGTCTGGAAAAACCCAAGCTGAGTGGCAGTAGGAAGATGTTCCTCCCTGTGCTAAATATTACACCTGACCCCATTAGAGGCAGCTCCAACATTCTCCACCTTGCCCTGTGCCTAGGGTTGAAGGTGTGACCTCTTCAGTCTGGGTCCCAAGATCCCTCACCTTTCAGACTCTATCTAAATTTGCTAATAGTTGGCACAGACAGGAGCCTAGTGGATGGGAAGAAAAGGAGATCAGGACACAAAATTTCATTCTACCCTTCCCAGCCCCTGTCAACTACTTCCACACCCCTTTCCATAGCCCCATGATATTTAATATTTACAGATAATAAGAAATCAATAATACTTAAAGTGTGCATGCGCAGTGTTTCACAATTAGGAGTTTTTCACACTTAGTAATATTAGTTGATATTGATTGAGTGCTTCTGTGTATTCCAAGTGCTTAAGTATATACCAGTTATCACCTCTCATGGAAGTACTGTGATTACCCCAATTTTACACATGAATAAATGTGGGCTTATTGAAATTCCTATCTTGCTTAAGATCAAGGTCACACAGCTAACTAGTAGTGGCAATGGGATTTGATCTAGGGCAGTATGCCTTCCGAGGCTTGCCCTAAACCACAGTGTCCTCTGTACAGATCCATTTAGCACACATGCCCTCCTCTATTTGACCTCTTAGCAAACACATACTCATTTGTCAAATCCTTTTCAAACAACAGAAAACTCTTTAGCTTTCAAATAATATTTAATTAGGCTATGGAATCATTTGCATTTTAAATTCTTTAAAGCACATTTTGCTTGAACTCTGGTTAGGCATTATAACTATGGTATTGTTTGAGTACTGCATTTCTATCTTAACTTTGGCATTTAAGAATAAATACCGTCCTTCCATTTTAGATTTGATTGACAAGTGGTTTGAATAGGAGACCCTCCAGGACATCTGCTCTTTCTGTATTTCTTCTTGACCAGAGTCTAACTCACTCTTTTGTTCCCTTCAGTCTACTATAGAGATTTTCAAATTTTCAACTACATCAGATTATGCTATAGTTGTTTTGTTTTTTTTTTTTCCTTTTTCTTTTCTCATCATTCATCTCAGAATTACAAGATTTCTTGTCATTTCTCAGAACCTTCATAGATAAAGTTTGGCATTGCTCATTCTCAGTTATAATCAAATATTTTAAAAAGGTGTCAACTTGACAGTTTTCCTTACCAACACTTTCTCAATTTAATTTATTCCCAAATGATAATAGGGACATAGAGGCAAATTTGCAGGCCTTCTGAGAAAAGGTAATCCTTAAGTTTTAAAAGTAGTCAATTAAAATATAGGCAAAATCCTAAAGTACTTGAGCCTATTTTTCACCTCCATGCCTCCCATTTATGGATGGGGATGTGGCTAAAGACATGTTTGCAAAATAATAGTGAATGGAAATTAACTTGGGCTTAAGAACAAAGAATAACATTACCAACAAAGAATACATTAACAATCTTCTTGTGTCTATTTTTCCTGAAACTGAAAGCAAATATGATTGTGTTTTGTGTGGAAAAGTTGAAACATAGATTGTATCTCATTAGGCTTATGAGAATAAAGAAAATATCTTTATTTTCTTTCATCAAGAGATGGAAATCAGCAGCGTATTTGCAAATAATTTTTAGCTTTCATTCCTCACTTCCAAACAATCCACAGAAACATGAAATAGAGACTTATTTTTAATTTAACCTCCAAAGTATCATCATGATAGGCACAAATGCATATCAAGTCTAGTAAATATTTTCTATTTCATAAAAAAGTAAAATTACTACAAATATTACAAAACATTTGACTATCCAAATTTCTTCTTTTGGTGTTTCAATAAAAATGCCATTGCTTCACATTCTATAGGTTACAAGTAAATAGATTCCAACGTGTTTTTATATATTTCCACTATAGCTGTTGATGCCTTTCTGAAAATATACCTTGATAAATGTCAATATATGTATGAAATATTTCTCATCTGTAAACCTCATCTGCAAGTCATCTCATCTGCAAACCATTTCTTACCCAGATGGCTAAACAGAACAATTTATTTTGAATTATTATTGTATTTTAGTTTTCAGAGGATTCACCTTGAATTTTAGAAAAAATCATGATCTATTCTCATAGAGACTATGAACATGTCTATTGGTATGTCTTTGAAGAAGTGTCTATTTAGATCCTCTGCCCAAGTTTTAATTGACTTATTTCCTTTTTGTTGATGAATTTCACGAGTTCATGTACATATTGGATATTAAACTTTTGTTGGATGTATACGTATATATCTTTTCCCATCAGTAAGGTCTTTTCATTTTGATGGCTTCTTTGCTGTGCAGAAGCTTTACTATATGCAAATAACAAACAAGCAGAAAGATAAAAGAGGGGAAAATCCCACATTTATTTCCATCAAAAATTTTTTAAATACCTTGGAATACATTTAAATAAAGAAGTAAAAGACCTATATGAAGAAAAAATGTAACACTTTGTTTAAAGAAATAAAAAAAAACACAAGGAAATAGAAGATACAAGGTATCCTTAAGATTGTTGAAACGCTTACATCATCTAAAGTAATATACAGATGCAATGCAATTTCTATCAATATCCCAATGCCAAACTCACAGAAACAACACAAAATTAATGAAATTTATTCAGCACTACAAAACACTGAATAGAAATATCAGTCTTGAGAAATAATGAATAAGAACAACAAAGGAGATATCACATTCTTGAACTTGAAACTACACGACAAAGTGATAGTGATTAAAACAGCAACTATTAGAACAAAAGCAAATTCTGATCAATGGCACAAATTAGACAATCCTGAAATAAAGTCCTACATATATGGACAAATAATTTACAATAAAGAAACCAAAACCATATAATGCAGGAAGAAAAACTCTTCGATAAATGATGTTGGAAAAACTGGACAAACACACAAATATGAAAACAGAACATCACCTAACAATGCATACAAAAAATAATTCAAAATGAATTAAAGACTTGGAGGTATAACCTGAAACAATACAAGACATAGAAACAAAAGTGATATGTACCTTGACTCTGACCTTAGTGATGTATTTGAATATTTGATTCTAACTGCAAGTGAAACAAAAGCAAAAGCAAACAAATGACACTACTTCAAATGAAAAAGTTTTTGTATAGGGAATGAAAAATGGTAATTCTTAAATTTGACACAAGTGGAATTAAACACCTGTAATAGCTTTTTTTTTTATAGCTCTAGTTTTCTTGTGTTCAGTTTCTTCCCTATCTTTTAAGAATGCTTTAGTTTCTCTTTTAATTTTCAAAAATCATTCTTCATCTTTGTTATTACAAATATAAAAATTCAGTAAATTCTACTTTATTCATGTGAAACTTACAAGGATTTGCCACCAGTTATCAAATAGGAACTTGATATGTGTTGAACATTTTAAAGACTTATTGCAAATTAATTTTGTAAGATCATCTTCAATCTATCACTAATCTAATTTTTTACATACCTGAATGTGGAGAGAGATAGTATTTGAAATTGAATTTATCAATCTGTGAAGCAGTACCAGAATATTATGTCAGCTAACTCATTTTTTCATATATTTTCTATTTGTTAAAATATTTTACAACTATAAAGTATCTGAAATAATATTCATTGAAACAATATCCATTTGTCTAACTTATTCTTTATTTTTGTTCATTAATATACTCAAGGTAATTATGTGTTAATATGGAAATCTGAGAAAATACTCTCATTATTTTGCTTGAAGAGTGCTTAGATAACTGTTTTTGATATCTACATATTATTTGATTTGTTTACCACCACCAATTTAAAAAATGGCAGAAATAACAATGCAAGAAAGAGAATTTTTTTTATTTTTTGAGTGATTAATTATATTAAAAGACATTAATAATAAATGAATCAATTTCATTGAAGGTTATTGAAGGTAATGGAAAAGTATGAGAAGAAGTAAACAAATTTCATTTCTACAGCAGCAATTCTTGATGACCACAGACTGCTAACTGGACACAGGTGGCTATTTTCTCAAGAGAGCATTTCATAATAGGTTTTAAATGAGGAAATAGGAATCATCAGTTTTAGATACTTTTGAAAGCTCATGAGTGTGAAAGCCCTCATACATCATAACTGAAATAATGGGAAGTGATTAATAAACGTCATTGACATAAATGAGTTGCCAGATGTATCTAATCCTCAAGTGAGCAGGAGGGAAAAAAATGCTAAAGAACGTCATAAAATGTGTCCTAACAGTTTGTGACAATTTGTGTTAACCATAGAAATGATTTCAATTTCCAAAATAATTTAATTTTGAAAAACTGTTATTTATTTTAAGAATAGAGCCAAGTTCCATATTTTAGCATCTGAAAGAGTGGCTTTTTTCTTTTAGCTCAAAGTACAATTATAAATAAGACAAACAATAAAAATGTGAACAAATATTATATGACTTTATATTATAATAACAAATTATAATAACAATTATAATAACAAAGAATAAAACACCATTTAAAAGAAATGGATTAAAAAATCCTTAGTAGGAATATCTGTTTGCTGACAGCATTTTTAAATAGCTAAATTGTTAGATTATAATTTTACAGATAACTAAACTTTGGTTAACAATCTATGGAATAGTACACGTTGTTAGGTGCTCGTTAATAAAGTTAAACATAAAATCACATAATAATAGTGTTTTATTTTTTATGATAAAGCTAATTTCTGGCTCTAATTCAATGTTTGTTGTTTTAGGAGGAATAGTTTCTTTCTTTAATTTTAAAAGAAATTATTACCCAGCCACTAAAACAATAATATCAATGTATATTTTAAAAAAATAATATCAATGTATATTTAAATTGAATAATTCAGCCATTTTATTACTCATTTAAATGTTGGTCTCATGTCAAATAAACAATCTGGTTCTCAGTGTTCTGCAATGTCAAAACAGATTCTACTATTTCAAATATTCACCAAAGATTGCATTTTACTTCTTATTGCTAATTCAAATACTTAACTATCTTACTTGTTGTTTTAAGGATATATCTTATTCATTTGTTCAGCAAATACTCAGTGTTTACTTACCACTATACTGTGTGCCAAGCAAAACAGGCACAACTTCTATTGTCACCTATCTCAGTTGGAGAAAGTAAAAATTTAACAATACACATATTCTATTTCAGATAGTGAAGTATAAAATATACGTTTCTCCTTACATGCCTTTATGATGTGCCAAATTATATATGCTATAATCATATCTATGTGGTCAAACAATGTTATATTTTTATTAAGCAAATCAATTTGATTTACTTTTAAAGAAGAAAATATTATTTGAACCTCAATTTTTAAATAAAGTCAAGTGCCCTCTCAGAAAATTCTTATAGTGTTTACATAAAAAAAGGGGATGAGAACACCATGTTTTCAACCTTTATGTGGGCCCTGGGGAAGAAGACTTATAAATGAAAGTACAAAGTAATATTTATTCTGTATACAAAGTGAGATCCGAATATCACTGCTTGTTGAGCTATATGCACCATGCCTTTCCTTTTGCTGTGTGCCATTACATAGAATTTATTCCAGGATGGTCCAGGTTAGCTAGTCATGCCTGTATAGTATAATAAGCCAAAGAAGCAAGGGGTGAGAGGATTCACCAGAGACACAGTGGGGAGCAGAACACTACTGAAATATGCTGCCGAGGGGAGCAATAAGCAAGACAGGAGAGGTTTGCTGCACCATGTGGGTTAGCTCCCAAGCCAGAAATTGAACTCAGGCCACAAGGTGATAGTGCTGAGACTTAACCCTTATGTCATCAGGGAGACCACCTTCTGTTTCTACACACAAATCAGAGACATGAAACACTTGTCATAAGTATGAAATAGGGAAATGTAAGTAATCCCACTTTGCTATTATTTTTCAACATGGATTGTGGTATTTTAAATATTTTATAGACATTTAATAATTTTCCATGTATCAATTTCTTCCTGGTATCTAGCCCATAATTTGATTGGTTATATTGCATCAGTAGATCAGTTTGAGTGTATTGCCATCTTAGCAATATTAAGATTTTCAATGCATGAACACTATGTCTTTTCATTTATTCAGATCTTTTAAAATTTCTTTCAAAGGTATCTTGCTAGTTTCAGCATACAAGTTTATTCTTAAGTATTTATTTGTTTTTGTAATGAATAAATAATCACAATTACGGAATGATTATTCAACGCTTATCTATTGGAGACAAAAATCCATGAGACCTAACTTGAAGAAACCTTAGATTTCCTATCATATTAATATTATCAGAGGTATTTGGTAAATCGTGTTTTAAACATTAAACTCATATTAAAATACATCATATTCCCAATATTACTAGGAATAAGAAAGGAGATAAAAGTAGGTGTTTAGTTTCCAGTTTGGTAACATGAATCAAGTTCATATAGTACCAACAAAAAATGTTTCAACTAATGAAATAAAATCAAAACAGTGAACTAATAAGTTGAAAGTTCTTATTTTTATTATTCCTATCTTCAGTGTTTGCTCTTTCTCACAAACACACATATCAACATAATTAGTAGGTTATATGATGGTGATAGTAACAGGAAACACATAAAAAGTCAGTGTTAGAGTAAAATTAAGTTGTAACTCTAACAAAGACATATAACATCCCTTCTTCAAAGTAAAGTTGATCTGTTCCAAATAACTTGCATGTATGTGGCAATATAATCATTGTGTCAAATCAAAGTTTTTTTGAACAGTATGTCTTCTGTTGCAGTTTAATAACTGAACAATTCCAACTAATCACAGATCTATTTGAGAATGGATAGAAAGTAGAATAGGGATGTTCTTCCTCACCATGATGATGATTTCATGTCTTTTCACATTTAGTTTAATTAGATGGGATGTTGGTTTTGCACTGTAGTCTGATTATACAGCTAAAACTGCAAAAAATGATGCTCGATATATATTCATGAGCAGATATCATTGTTCTTTGCAGTTTAAATTTCACAAATGTGATTCAGAAATTATATATTGTTGACTGAAATGAATGTGCAAAGAGTACAACTTTTCATTTAAAATAAAGGATTTCAAACCTTTTTCTATCAGTTATTTTGGTGCAAAAAATGTAATCATAGAATCAGTTCTAGAAAAGCAATTGTTTCATCCTATAAGTAAAGATGCATCTTTTTACTAATATTAAACATGAAAATTTTAAATGGACAAATCAATAATTCCTGACTGATGCATTACCTTAATGTAAAAATTCTTTTGTATAATATGTTTATGTCTTTAGGTCTTTGCTCACCTAAAATGCGTATTCTTTCAGGTACTATTTAAATTTTAAATAGTAATTTAATTAAGCACTAAAAAAAATGATGAAGAAAGAAAAAGATAAAAAGAGATAGGGTAACCAGGAAACAGAAAGAGAAAAACAGAAAGATAATTAGAAGGATTTCTGATTCTGCTCACTCAACAAAAAGAAAAGAATGATTTTAGCAATGGAATTCAAGGTCTCGACAAACCCATCATTTTACGATCCTTTCACCATTTTCCTAGGCACTATCAGGTTAAGTACAAAATACCAAAAAAATCTTTGTTCTGAAAATCTTCAAATGTTGTAGTGCCTATATTTTTGTGTCTATGTTTTTTTGCCTAGGATTTTTGACAAAGTAAGCAGGCAGAGGTTGTTTCTATAGCAACCACAAAGCACCTCAGTAAATTTAAGAGCTCTCAAATTCCATTTTTATTTCCCTTTAGAATCTACAGTAAAATCTGAAGGAGAGGTTGGACAGTAACTTAGTTCTCTAAGTTCTCTAAGTAGGAGAAACCAGAAAAGTACAACCCTCAGAAATTAAAAAAATGTTAAGGGGATTTTCTAATGAAGGATTCTCTGAGCATTCCTCATAGACCTGATTTCTCTATTGCTACATGTTAGAAGAGTTCAATGTATCAAACACTTGTGCTGCTTCTTACATGTACACAAATAGACTATGAATGGAGGGAAAAATTAGTTCTATAAGGATAATTTCCTAGGTGAGTATAAAGAGACATTTACTACAATTTTCTCAGTATCATGTACAATATAAGAATCATATAAAAAGCCTCCAAAACCCATTATTCAGCTTTTCATTCATCATACCTACACTGATTCTTTTTTTTTTATTCAGTGAATTTGAGTTGTAAACAAACAAACAAAAAAGAATAGTTAGAATAACAAGAACATTTTGTGAAGTATAAACAAAGATTTTTTTTCTTTTTGTAAAAAACTGAAAATTTTTTATGCTTTTCACATTCTTAGAATATGCTGTTTCTTAAAAGCTTCTCAACAAATTAAAACTTACAGTTGAAACTATTAGATGACAAATCATTCATTATTTATGTAAGTTATTTCATGTGTGTGTGTGTATATGAGTGTGTGGCCAAGAACAATGAAACAGTACAATGAATTTATGTTAGACAAAAATCATTTTTTTTGGAGAAAAGGAAGTATTTTATACATAAGATTTTTTTTTAATCCTTCCAACATTTGAGCTAGCTAGAATTTTTTTTTTCTCTGCTCTGTTCAAATCAATGTAAGTAAAAACCCCTCCCAAATCTCAGCATTTGCTATAAAAATGTCATTATTCTCCTAAAACCTCCAAATTTTCTCACCTTTACTAATCTCTAGTTGGAAATATATCTTGCAGTATAATGGAAAGGATAATCTTTCTCAATGAATAGAGTTCCTGCCCCATTATTTGAAATATTACTTAAGAACTCTTATACAAAACTCATCTTGAGAGCACAAAATCCACTGCTATTTGATGATTAATGAGAACAACTGACTTTAAACTTAGAGTGAAAGAACTAAGGTGTCTAACTAAATAGCAAACAAACCATCAACTATTTTATATGCACATATGTGTGCACATAGGAAAATATGTATATATTCATACCAAAGCAGGGATAAACTCATAGACATTTTCTCCAATATAACATAAAACCAAATAAAAATAAATGACTATTATAAGAAAACTGAGCTTTGTGAACTCTTTTCATATTAGATGACTTAGAAAAACAGGATATTATGAAAGCAGTTTTATTGTCTGCTAAATGGTATTTTGGCTAGCTTTTATTGTCATTCCAGAAATGTTTTTGTAATTATAGAAGAGTGTGGTTATATCCAAATATTGAAGTAATATTCAACTGATCACTCTTGAACTCCTTTTACATGATCAGGCTTAACTAAAAATAAACATATCTCATCAAAAATAGTATTCAATAGATAAGTTTCTCAGGTACTGGCTATGCTTTATATACCTGGACTGAAAAATTACATAGTATTTATGATTGATTGTGTTAGTTTGGAAAAATTCAAATTGTAAGAGAAATAAATGACAGTCTTCTTACATTGTAAAAATTATTCAATAAAACAAGAACATAGTGGCCTTGCCCATAACCTATAATTATTGCTACACAACATTGAACCCCCCTCTAGGGAGCAAACTGTTTTAAACTGTGACACACTCTCCTCCTCTGGCAATCCGTCTTGGCTGACATAATGTGACACAGTGAATCCCCAAACACGTGGAACCATAGTAGTTAACTTGTTCAACCATGCCTGTAACAATTCAATTAGCAAATCCCTGTGGACATTCTGGACTCAGCAGATTATCCAGGGATATTTTTACTAGGCTTGTTTCCTAATCACGTTGCCAAATCTAGCAATTTATACAGAAGAATACCATTGCCCTTGCCAAGAGGAAGGGTCAAAATTATTAACAATCCCATATGTCTACAATCCTAAATTGTCATTTCATTTATGACAAAATGATTATGGTTAAACAGAAGCTTGAACTCTTTGCTAGAGGGTAAGAGTCAAAAATAATATTCCTGTCTATTCATCCCCAAATTAATCTGGCAGGAAATCTAAATAAATCGGAGGTTAGAAACAAAACAAGTTAAAAATTGAGAAATCAAAGTTAATGATAGAGTTAATAGATATAGATGTAGTTAATAGATAGATAGATATAAATGTACTCACCAAGTTAAAGGTCAAATGTCAATGAGTCAATGATTTAGATCACATGAAAACTGCTATATATAAATGGTTAGTTGCAAAAAAAAACATTCAAATCTTTTAAACATGTTTATAAGAAGAACATTTTATTATAGACTAATATTGTGGAAGAAATTCATTAGTGAAAATAATTGGAATATTTATTTACAACAGTCAAACCCCACACACAATTTCTCTCTCTCCCATGATTTAAATTTAATTTGTATAGCAGATGAAATGACACAGAGTATGAATAAAATGATATATTAACACAAGAAAATATATGAATTCCAAATAAAATTAAACCACATAAATATTTCCTGAATATTAAGAGTACCTAGGTTTTTGTTATAATCTACTTATGCCATAAATTTGACTATTTCTCCTAAATCCTATTATATCCAATAAATCAACAACTTTTCCTAAATCAAGTAATATGTATTTCCAAGTCACCCATTTACCTTTACCATATGGCTCAAAGCAAAAATCATGTTAATAAGAGGAAAAAATACAGTCACAATTAGAGTGAATCTACAACAAAGAGGCAGCATTTCTTGTTTTTTTCCTAAAGACCATAAAAATTCTAAGTTCTTAAGTGTTATGTTAAATATCTCTGCCGTCAACAGGAACAGTCATATTTATATCAGACAAGAGAGACTTCAAAATAAAAAAGTAAAAAAGACAAAGAAGGGCACTATGTAATGGTCAAGGGCACAGTATTTCAAGAAGATATAGCACTCATCAACATATATGCTCCAAATGAAAGAACACGAAAATATATCAGACAATTACTATCAGTTCTAAAAGAAAACACCTATATAGTAGGGGACTTCAACACCCCACTCTCACCAATGGACAGATCAACAAGATAAAAAATAAACAAAGAGACTAGAACCCTCACTAAAGACTTAGAACTCATGAGCTTAACGGACATCTATAGGACCCTACACCCCAGAATATCAGATTACACTTTCTTCTCAAGTGCACATGGAACATACTCCAGAATTGATTATATATTGGGCCACAAGACCAACATCAAAGGATTCAGTAAGGTCAAAATCATTCCAACCATATTCACCAATCACAAAGGTATCAAATTAGAAATAAAGCACAAAAAGAAAACAAGAAACCCACCCACAACATGGAGATTGAAACTAACGCTACTAGAAGAACAATGGATTAAAAAGGAAATCACAGAGGAAATTAAAAAATATTTTGAACTGAATGACAATGAGGAAACATCATTCCAAAATGTATGGGATGCAACAAAAGCAGTACTAAGAGGGAATTTTATAGCAATCCAGGCCCACATGAACAAACAAGAAAAAAATTCAAAGAAACAATCTAATCTCACACAAATGATCTAGAAAAAGAGCAACAAAAGGATCCAAAAACCAGCAGAAGAAAAGAAATCATAAAAATTAAAACAGAAATAAATGAATTAGAAATCAAGAAAACAGTCCAAAAGATTAATGAAATGAAAAGCTAGTTCTTTGAAAACGTAAACAAAATAGATAAACCTTTAGCCAGGCTAGCAAAGGAAAAACAGGAGAAAACACAAATAAACAGGATCACAAATGAAAGAGGAGAAATTACAACAGACTCAAAAGAGATTAAAAGAATAGTCAGACAATACTATGAGAAGCTATATGCTAACAAGCTTAACAATCTAAAAGAGATGAACCAGTTTTTAGAAAGATATAACCATCCAAAGCTAAACAAAGAAGAAATATAACACTTAAACAGACCAATATCAAGTAGAGAAATTGAAGAAGTAATCAGAAACAAAAGCCCAGGACAAAACATTCACAAATGAATTCTACCAAACATTTAGAAGTACCTATCTTATACAAACTCTTTCAAGATATATAGAAAGAAGGAATACTACCTAATACGTTCTATGAAGCCAATATTACACTGATGCCAAAACCAAACAAAGATAACACAAAAAAAGAGAACTACAGACCAATCTCCCTAATGAACACAGATGCAAAAATCCTCAACAAAATTCTAGCCAACAGAATACAACAATGCATAAAAAGGATAATTCACCACGATCAAATGGGATTTATTCCAGAAGCTCAAGGATGGTTCAGTATCCAAAAATCATTCAACATCATCCATCATATCATCAAAAAGAAAAACATATGATCATATCAATTGATACAGAAAAGGCATTTGACAAAGTCCAACATCCATTCATGATAAAGACTCTCAAAATCCTTGGAATAGAAGGACCATACCTCAACATGGTAAAAGCTGTATATGGCAAACTCACTGCAAATATAATCCTCAATGGTGAAAAACTGAGAGCACTCCATTTAAGATTAGGAACAAGACAAGGATGCCCACTCTCTCCACTGCTAGTCAATATAGCACTGGAAGTCTTAGCCAGAGCAATAAGACAGGAAAAAGACATAAGGAATCCAAATAGGGAAAGAGCAAGTAAAACTATCGTTATTTGCAGATGATATGATAATATACTTGGAAAATCCTAAAGGCTCTTAGAAAATCTAATTAAAACAATCAACCAGTTTACTAAAGTAGCAGGATACAAAATAAATGCACAAAAGTCAGTAGCCTTCCTATATACAAACAACCAATCTGAAGAAGAAGAAATCAAGAAAAATACACCCTTTGAAACACAATTGAAACCAAGAAAATCAAATACTTGGGAATCAATCTAACAAAAGAAATAAAAGACCTATACAGAGAAAATTATAAAACACTGTTAAAAGAAATAGAGGAGGACACAAAGAAATAGAAAGATATCCCCTGTGCATGGATAGGAAGAATCAACATTATCAAAATGGCCATCCTACCAAAAGCAATTTACAGATTCAATGCAATACCAGTACAAATCTCAATGAAATTTTTAAAGGAATTAGACCAAATATTGATGAAATTCATATGGAGACACAAAAAAACCTGATTAGCCAAAGCGTTACTAAAAAAAAAAAAAAAAAGGAGACTGGAGGTATCACACTCCCAGACTTCAAACTCTACTATAAAGCAATAGTAATTAAAACAGCATGGTACTGGAACAAAGACAGACACACAGACCAATGGAACCATGTAGAAAACACAGAAGTAAAACCACATAGCTATGGATAAATGATCTTCAACAAAGGAGCAAAGAATCTGCAATGGGACAAAGATAGCTTATTCAATAAATGGTGCTGGCAAAACTGGTCCACCATATGCAAAAAAATGAAACTGGACCACTATCTCACAGCATGTATGAAAATCAACTCAAAATGGATAAAAGACCTAAATTTAAGACCTAAAACTATAAAATATATAGAGGAAAACATAGGTAAAACGCTGCAATGCTTACACCTCAATAGCAATTCAAGGTGGCAGTCCCCAAAGCAATAAAAATGAGAGAAAAGAAGAATGAGAGAGTGAAACAGATGGGACTACATCAAGATAAAAAGCCTCTGTACAGCAAAAGAAACATTAAACAAAATAAAAAGAAACCCCACTGAATAGGAAAAATCTTTGTGCTCCACACAACAGACAAGGGTCTGATGACAAAGATATACAAGAACTCATAAGGTTCAAGAAAAATAAAGTAAGAAATCCAATCAAAAAATGTGCAGAAGAACTTAAAAGACACTTCTCCAAAGAGGACATACACATGGCCAACAGGCACATGGGAAAATGCTCAGCAACCCTCATAATCCGGGAAATGCAAATTAAGACCACAATGAGGTATCATCTTACACTGGTAAGAATGGCACACATGTAAAAAACCAACAATGTCAAATGCTGGCGAGGATGTGGAGAAAAAGGAAACCTAGTACACTGCTGGTGGGAATTCAAGCTAATCCAACCACTGTAGAAGGATGTATGGAAGTTCCTCAGTCTACTAGAAATGGAACTACCATATGATCCGGCAATCCCACTCCAAGAGATCTACCCAAAGGACACAAAAACACCGATCCAAAAGGGCACCTGTACAATTATGTTTATTGCAGCACTATTTGTAATTGGTAAGACCTGGAAACAACCCAAATGCCCAAAAGTAGATGACTGGATCAAGAAGATGTGGTACATTTATACAATGGAATATTATTCAGCAATCAAACATGACAAACTAGGCCATTTATAGAAAAATGGATAGAACTAGAAGAAATTATATTCAGTGAAACAAGTCAGAAGGCAACAGAAAAATATCGGATGGCTTCACTACTAGGAGGAATGTGAAAGAGCAACAACTACAACAACAACAAAAAGAAGCTCAAGGAAATGGGCAATTATAACCAAAAGCAAACAAAAAACTCAACAAGACAAAAAAGCCAAGATAAACAAAAGGGACCATGGGGGGGAGGGGAAGGAGGGTAGGGCAAAGAGGGGAATGAGGGCAGAAAGAGCACAAGGGACTGAGGTAATGGTGCATGGGTGGAATGGTGGTGGGCACTCCCTGGGGACTACAAATGATGTCAAATATAATTATAAATAAATAAATAAATATTTCTGCTTTCAAAAAGCAAATATATTTGCATAAAAATACTGTTAATGAATATACAAAGTTAGATTTTTAACTATCTTTGATGCACAAATATACTTAAAATACATCTCTGAAATCTCTAACCTACTTAAGCATGTTTTATACCCCCATGCTAAGAAAAATAAATAGGAATAATATAATTTATATTATGTGATTAAATTATCAAATGTTTTCTGACTTGCTAATGAAAGGAAATGTCTATCCTTTTCAAACTTTCACAAAATTAGAAGAGAATCTTAATTTTTTATTTATCTCCCAAGAAACAGAGCTGCTAAGAGAGAAACCTTTCATACATATTCTCTCTGCAAAGCCTTCTGAAACCTTCTGACTTTTCCTCTCTGCACTTGTCATTAGTCTATGTGGTGTATACAATTCAAGCTGTTTTTTTCTGAAGACTGACATGATCTTATGGTGACTTTTTTTTCCATTTCATCCTTTATCATTTAGTTGGATTTTTTTTCTGAAATATTCTCTCCCATGTCTTAATTTGTTCCAAATAGAATGACTGACAACTAGCTTGATATTTAACTGCTGACTTCTTTTTAAGTACCCCTCTCTCCTTCATGCTCCTTGGTCCCACTGTTGGGAATTTTAAATCTTGTGTAAGGGAACATTTTCCCTATCTCAAACCTCTTAGCCACTGTGAGAGCCGAACACATTCCTTTTGTTCTTGCTGCAACCTACTGGAGTTGCTTGAATCCACCTAGCTGTCCCCAGGGTATCGGTATGAAAAATAAGCATTCAAATTCTTGCTGAATGTCATTAGCTGTGCATCCAAACCAGAGTCACAGCAGGGAATCCTCCCTCATTTTTCAGGGCTAAATATACTATTATTTTATATACTTCCATTAGTTGTGACTCATGAATATTTATTTTATGTTGTAAAATAAAATGCTATGACTATTTAATTTGCCTCTCAAATGTTCCAGTTTTGACCACTGGGGACTTTGGGGACCTTTTGAGTTGACACTCTTGTTTGTCATGTCCCCATCATTTCTGTTTTTTGTTTTTGTTTTTGTTTTTTTGCACATAGAAGAACTGGAGTATAGGTTAGAGGTGTGGGGGTGAGAGGATTCACCAGAGACCCAGAAAAAGAGAGCAGGGAACAGAACAGGCAGATCTACTGGAATACACTGCTGAGGGGAGCGGAGATGGAGAGTTCTGCTGAGCTATGTGCATCAACCCCTTGACTGGGCATCAAACTCAGGCCGTTAGAGTGATAGAGCTGAGATCTAAACCCTAGACCACCAGGGAGGCCTTTGTCCCAGTCATTTCTGAGCACTTTCTGTCTGATGTGCCAGAATGTTCAAAGTTCATCTTATATTTCCTCTGCTTCAGCCACGGACTAATCTGCTTTTTCAAGGAGAGCTTCTTACTTTTAATGGTGAAAAATGATAAGCAACTAAGGTCTGAGAGTTGCACAGTTTCATTTAAATATTCTATGACAACACCTTACTGAACACTATACCATTATCAATATACATTCAAACCAATATTGGCTGTAAGTCTGCACTTGAACATTACTTGTTTATTACATTGACCTTGATGTGAAACCTTTTGTGGTTTCAGCTACAATTAGGATCTTTTAATTTAGTTATTTTTGTTTGTTGTGCCTTCAATTTCCCAGGAATCTGGTGGGCCACATCTGGGTTTCAAGCTAGGGTTTGCTAGGGCTTTCTGCTTCTGCCATTTAAATAGCTATTTAGCTATAAATACCACTTCATTTTTCTTTCTTTCTTTTAATTTTTTTAAAGATTTATATTTATGTATACAAGAGCTAGGATACAGGCCAGACATGCAGGAAGTGAGAGGATTCACCAGAGACAGAGTGGGGAAGAGACAGGCAGATCGGCTGAAATGCACTGTTGAGGGGAGCAGCAGGCAAGGCAGAAGAGGTCTGTTGCACCATGTCGGTCCCCTCCCTGGCCGGGGATTGAACTCATGCTGCTGGCCACGGATGCTTCACATGTGATGCTCAACCAGGGTGATGACACCAGGGAGGTGTCACTTCATTTTTCTCTAGCTGCTTTCAAGACACAATTTTGTTTATTTTCAGCATTTAGAATTTTCTGAAATGGTGCATCCATTTCTTTGTGTTTGTCTTTCTGTGTGATTTGTATAGGTCCTTGAATACATTTGTTTATGTATTTTGCCAAACTAAAGAAATACCCCACCTGATAACTTGAAACATATATTATAGTTATTCGCTTCTTTTCATCATCTGGAAATAGAGTGACAGAAATGTGAGATCTTTTATCTTTCTCCCAAAGGCCTCACAAGTCAATATATTTTATCTGTTTTCTTGCTGTTGCTTAGATTAGATAATTTTTATTAATCTATTTTCAAGTCCAGCCATCTCCATTTGGCTACTGAATGCATCCAATATTTTCTTTTTATTTGTGTTATAATTTTTAATCCTCAAGTGATCTTCATGTTTCAGGTTTCTGCTGTGTTCTGATTCAAGGAGTAAATACTTGGAATATACTAGACTTCCAACTTGAAGTAATCTCTTCAGGCTTAATTTAGGTTCTATTTTTAAACCTAAAGTCAAAATTACCTTCTATTTTTGATATATGAAACCCATTTCTTTAGCTCATCTAGTCAGTGCAAGAGAATCTCATAGACAGAGAAAAAACTAGATTTTCTAACCTGAGACTAGTGTTCCTAACTCAGCTTTGTCTATTTCATGCTATGTTAGGAATCAAACATCTATCACTAAAGGAGAACAAATGTTAAGTGCCATCTTCCTCCTATTTTCTCTGACAAGACAGAAAGGGACATGACTGATCTTCATGAACCTGAGGTTAAATATTTAATATAATCACATAAATAAGAGAAATTATTTTAGGTCTTGAGGTTACATTCTGTTTTTTCACATAGAAAAGTAATGGGAATGTGAACCCTTGGATGCAATGGCTTGGCACTAATTACTGCAAAAAATCATCTGTTGACAATGCATGACAACTCTAACAATTTGGTCATATGCTCAATAAATATATATAGAAATTATAATTTTTAATATGCTAAAACTTATAAATATGTATGAAGATTTAAATGAATATATATCTCACTTTACTTGAGTACTTTTTTATTTTATTAATTTTAAAAATTTATTTATTTATGCATATAAGAGCTGGCATACAGGCCAGAGCTGCAGGAAGTGAGAGGAGTCACCAGAGACAGAGTGGGGAGCAGAACAGGCAGATCAACAGAAATACACTGCTGAGGGGAGCAGCGGGCGAGACAGGAGAGGTCTGCTGTGCCATGTGGGTCCATTCCCTGGCTATAGTTTGAACTTGTGCTGCTGTGCCACAGATGTTTCACAGTGCAGCTCTCAACCCACTGTGCCACCAGGAAGGCCTAAGAGTACTTTTTAAGTAAGAAATATAATAAAAAACACAAAAGACTATAAAGAAAAATACCTTTATTGCACATTTATTTGATTTAATATCGACATCTTCATCATGAAGACTAAAAATAGAATTAATCAAAATCATATCATTATTCTGAGACTAATAAGGAAGATGGACACTTAATCAGTCATTATGTTCCTCAGTTCTGTGGACTATTAATTTCTCAGTAGGAATTAGTAATTTGAAAAGCAGCTTCCTTTACCCAAGGCTCACCAGTTTTAGATCATCTTGCCACAACTTTTCAAGTAGAAGACTGGCAACAGGAGCACTCCTATAGTTCAAGTTGCAGGAACTCTTAACTGAACATATTGCCTGAACTGTGGTCAGGAAACACTATCACATGGCATCCTGCACAATGTTAGATGCCTCTGTGATTTAATAAAATTTTGCATGCAACCTATAGCTGCAGTAAAAATCAGTTTCATTAATTATTTAGTGAATTATAGAAAGGTAAATTACATAAGACTAATGTGTTGAATATATGTCTCATTCAACAACTCTGGTTAAGAAATGAATTTTATAATTATCAAAAGGTGGTATTTATGTACATAATAAAATGTTGAGCATCACAGAATACAGTAAATACAAACCTGTTAAGAAATAAGATACAGAATAAGGCTTCAAGTACCCATTTTCCTGATTTTTTTTTTTAATCCCAAGGTATCCAACCAATACTCTGCAAAGTACTAAGTCCATATAAATTCCTTATAGAACTCAAACTCTTGTCAGTTTAACCTAACTTTATGCCAGGCCGATGTGTTTATATTGTGTAGACATGTAGATATGTCATAGGGATAAATACACACATATGTTTTCATTGTGCCATTTGTCCCACAATTTGTAGGTTTGAGAGACTGTAACTTAGCTAATACTCTGATATCATAGAGACACAGGACACAGTTAACTCCCCTAAATTGGCACTGATTACACCGTTGTATGGAAATTGAGGTGCAGTTACATTTTCAGAGTAGCAATGAGTTGTATACCGGCCTTTTACATTTTTCTAAAGAAATATAGACTCCATTTGAGTGAATATAGTTCCAAAATGTGATATTAAGAAGACTCAAACTTTAATGTTCAACCATGTCCAGCTTGGTTCTTGAGCCTATAGTTCTCCCTAACACTCCAATGCTAAGGAATTTTCCATTTTTACATGAGTAGATTTGAAAATTTGTTTTATATTTCTGTAATTTTTTTATTGTTACTTGCTTCAGGCAAATTGAGTTTTAAAGTAGATAATATTTTCAAGTAATTAAAAGGAATGTTTTCTTCTTCAGATTCAGATTCTACTCAATTGCCAGGAACTTTGAAATTGGTGGTTTTTTGCATTTCTTTTTCTTTACTAAATACTCACTTGTAATGTATGTCATATCAGAAGTCCTTCCTGCCTGCAGCTGAGGAAAAATGAGTGCAGCTGTCTGATAGCCCATTCATAAAGGAAATCTAAATCTTGTCTCCTTAACAACAAACAAAAATGTATTTGCACATTCAGAAATCAAGAAGGGGAAAGTATTTTTCCTAGAGTTCTAATCAACAAATTCCGTTTTAATTACATGTAGCAGTATATACCCAAATACAAATTTGACCTAATTATTCCTATTCTGCGGCCCAGCCATGTGTAGGAAAGTCTAGAATATTGTTTGAATTTGTTAATTTGGGCCTGTTTAAGTGAAAATAAAGGATCATCCTGGGAAGGATTTATTTCAAGGGAAAACAGGATGTATAGTAACATTTCGATTAAGGATAAAGTAATTGTCGTAGGAGCTACTTTTAAAATGCATTGTCTATTCCTCATTGTGCCTTTAGTTTTAGCCCTGAGTGGATTCACGCCTGTAACCTCGGATAATAAAATTTCAATTAATGAGCAAAAAATGTAAAAGAATGGCTTTATGAAAATTGCAATGGAGCTTAAGGGTATAGTTGACAAGTATACCATTGGTTGTTAAAATTAGACAATGTGCTCATGTTTTTTAGTATCGGGACAAAATATACTTAATGCAGACTTCAAACTAGTTTACTGACCTGTGCAACTGGCATGGAAAGAAATTCGGACATCAGAGCATGAGCAATTGCTTTCGAAGAGATCAGTGTCTTACTTCAGGAGAGAGCAAACAAGGGAAAATGACGCAAGAACACATATGGATCCATGGTGACATACATGTAAACCAACCCTTGACATGTCTTCAGTCAACTTGGGATATTTTGATTACTGCTGATTTGACAGTAAAATAAATACACCCACATCAGCTGGATGTGCTAAATTAGTTTATTCTAAAAGGGTCACCAATGATAACAACTTTTTTTTTGTTTATTATACTTGAGAAAATACAAGTAGACCTTATCAAAATATAGTACATTAAAAGTGAAGTTAGTAAAAATCTGAGCAAATATATCTCAAAGCCAACATTATCAATGATTCTTCACTTTTGAGTTATATCTTATTTTTTTTATCTCTTAGAATGCTTAAAGTGTTTATAATATGAAATTGATTGAAAATAAATACAGATGAAAACATTTACCCCTACTATGAGGAAATAGTTATTCAATAATTATTTCTCTAGAAATTGTTATCTATACATAAAAAGCTAAACTATATTTAAGTAATACAAAAATATTTAATATAGTTAACATAAAAAGCTTAATTGATAACCCTAGCTAATACCAGCTCACAAGACAAGAACAGAAAGCATAGTGTTTCTATTAACTTATGAAGAAAATAAATGAAAAATGAATCTACAGTCATGAGGAGGTAACAACATTTTTCTTGACTTAGTTAATATTTCAAAAATCATAACATATGAGTAGTGTTAACTTCAGCAAGTTTAATACTTGTACTGTGATACATTAATAAAGTATATCATGGTAAACTAATATTTAAATTAAAAATGTATTTTCATTAGGGAGGGAAATGCACAGGGATTATGGTGACTGTTCACTGGTGAAGTTTTAGTGGGAGATTTATGGGGATTAGGATTACATGAGGGGAGAAATCAAATATTGTATAAAAACAAACAACACTGTAAGAAAATGACATATATGTACACATATATATGTTTTAATAATAAAACTATCATGCTGTCTTGGGTGGTGTGACCCCCTGGGTGCTTGACACATCTTTATGAATGTGTGCAGGTGTGTAGGTTTGGATGGGAATTTACTGTTCCTTGCATCAAATGATCATTCTCTATCTGCCTGCTTTTATTTGAATCTCTATCTTCTCATTTTGGATCTCAGTATTAGTTTACTGTTGTGCATATGGTCGCTGCTGAGAATTTCCAAGATCCATCATCAGTGGCCTCTCTGGAGGCACAAGGGGTAAAGTGGCAGCACTATGAAGCTACCCGCAGCCACTGCAGCATGAGCTCAATCGCAGGTCAGCTCCCTGGTGCAGGGACCTCTCCTGTTTCTCCTGCTGCTCCCCTCAGGGGTGTATTTCAGTGGATCTGCCTGTTCTACTCCTGGCTCTGGCTCTGGTGACTCCTTTCACACCCCATCCCCCACACCTCTGGTCTACAAAAAAAAAAAAAAAAAATCTGTCATAAAACTGACAGGTGTTCTGACTCTCCAGAGTCTTTCAGTATCAGACTGGAGCTGTAGATGCCTCAGTCCATCAGATTGTGCCATTTGGTCTTATGGTCTCCAAAAATCAAGGACTTACAGGAAAGAGCAGACCCAAACAAAAGACCAGCAAAGACAACTTCAGACAAAATTCATCAGTTGGTGCATTTTCTAGTGCGTGTCTCCACAGGACCACAGCTTCTGGAACAGTTTCAATTGTTTCCTTGTTTTTACCTATGGTTGTCTTTTTTTCTAACTTTTAATTTTACATTTAATTTGACAATACTTTTAGGGAATAAGATTGGCAGTCTAACTTATGAAATCACAGTGTTGATATGATCAGAGTTTCACATGGTGAGATAAAATTTATTTTGTATTTTTGTCAGCATTTTTGAGGAAGGGAAAGCTGGATTTTCAAGCATTTACAGAACAAGAGTAGATAATACACAGGAGCAAGGAGTTCTGATAAGAAAGAAATAAACTGGTATCAAATGTGAAGGAGAATAGCAGAGATAAAAATGAAACTGATAAACATAGATTGAATAGGAAAGAATAAAAGGTAATAGAAAGGCCATTCCATAATAGAAATTCCTCTCCTTAAAAATGATGGTTTTCATGAGAAGGCAAGTACACAGAAATTGAGAATTGTGGAAAAGGTCAATAATCCAATTAGGAGCTGCCTGTCTCCAGCAATCATATGCCTGGTCAGAGCAAATGGACACCCGCACCAGACCAATAATTTGGTGTTCCTTTAAATTAATGATCTGTGAACCCAGAACTATTCAACATTTATTTGGTATCCAAAGGGAGTATTTATGAATATTTTCCTTTCTAAAACACAGGTTACGTGTTGAAAAATAATTTTGTGCATTGAAATAAAACATTAAGTATTATCTTATTTTGGATTTATTTTTGAACAGAAAATTTCAGGAAAGACACATGAGAAACTTTACAGATAATAAAGTAAACTAGTCTGTGTAAACTGCTCTGCATTTACAAGTAATAATTTCTAAAACCCTGGCCGCTTTTATGGGGATGGCAGTTTTATAATTATTAAAGAAGGTAAAATGTCTAAAGCTGCAATAACATTAATCATAAATAAATGTGAGATATTATTAAATTTGGCTATAAATTTGTATCTAATGTGTGTATGGTGGTATGGTCTGCACGTCATGAAAACACTTGAACAATAGATAACTCAGATGAGTTTGTACTTTAGAGTCAAGACATTTTCGGAATAAATGGATCCATTAATAGTTCACTAGTTATATAAAGAAGTGAATGTGGGACTCTGAAGCTGCCCAATGAAAAAAATTGACAGAGTGATTGGAAAAGGTAGAAATATTGGCAAAACCAAGTCAGTTGTATTCTTACTTTATGTAGCCAGTAAATATAAGTTTGCTTATGTCAGATTTAGTTAGGTTTCTAATTACCTGGAACTGAGATATCCTTTAATTTCTGTACTTCTTAAAAGTGGAAGAGGTTCTTTGCATGAATATTTAATTATATAACTATAGTTCAACCATTAAAGACCACACAAAACATAATAGTCTTCCTGATTAATGAATGATCAAAGGAATTAAAACACACAAACAAAAATAACCTAAACCAATTTTGGTTTTCAAATGTCAAGTTCCCTAAATTACATAAAAGATAAATAGAACATCTTGATATTATTTCTTATAATTGAATGTGAATCTGTGATTTTCTCAAAATAATATGTTAGTAGTAATAAAAACTTCAAGTCTTATAATGGCATTTACCAAAATCTCTCCTATAAATATTTTCACTCTAAATTTATAATCACTAGGAAAAATGACTCTAATCTACCTTTGGTACACAAATTGATCCTTTGTTTCAGAGTTGTGTATCAGACTTGTATTTCAACACTCTTTTGGAAAACATGATGTGAAGGACATACTGCATTTCACAAGAGAAAAAATGCACAATCTCCTGAGAGAAGCCATTGCCTATATAAAAACAATGTAAGAGAACTAATGTTGGCATCATACATTAAAATATAAATTCCATCTAGAGTTCTCTTTTCAGGTGGAAAAAGATCTAGAGGATTATTTATGTAGAACATTAATTTAGAAATTAATCTTTAATGTTTATTAATCTTGAAGCAAAAGTTAATTTAATTGGGAAAATAATAATGGAAGATCTAAATTACCATACTTCCAAGGTAGAACTGAAAAGTAATGCATTATTATATTCATATTTTTTCAAACAAAAATCTCTGTGCACCATTTTGAAAACGGTGATGTAAACATAAGTACCTGCTCATTATCTTCAGACAAAAGTCTTTCCAAATGGATCCTTCTTTGATAGAGCTATAACTAGCTCAATTCAATTTATTTTTATATTGAAGGTTTGTACAAAGTATCATAAAATATGTCATACAGAGAATTAAAACAATGAGAAGTATCTATTTGTATCGAGTGCATTGTCTGATGTTCTAACAGAACATAAAGCTCTGCAGATAAATTGGAGTGTAACAGAAGCATAATGGAATTTAAGAGCACTTCTGATTAAAATAAGTCCTTTGGACCTCCGTGGTGGTGTAAGGGTTTAAGTCACAGAGCTATGAAGTTATTCACAGAGCTATGAAGCTATTCACAGCATTATGAAGCTACCCGCAGCCACTGCAGATCCCTCCGCCAGGGAGAGGACCCGCATGGTGCAGCAGACCTCCCCTGTCTCACCCTCTGCTTCCCTCAGCAGTGTATTTCAGTCCATCTGCCTGTTCTGCTCCTCACTCTGTCTCTGGTGAATCCTCTCAACCCCTGCACCTCTGACCTGTACCCCAGTTCTTCTATGCATAAATATATAAATCCTAAAAAAAATAATAAAAAGAAAAATAAAATAACTTTCATTCTTTGTTTGAACAGGAAAATTTGAAAAAGGAACATACACATACAAACAAATAACTGAAGAAAAAAATATAAAGGCACAATACAATGGAGTAGTTTAAAAAGAAAGACTTTTATTACAAAATCCTGAACACATTTTTTTTTTAATTCAGGTATTGCTCACATATAATATCTAAAATTTATAGCTCAGAATGTTTTGACAAATGGATATCTGCTCCTACAACCAAGATGCAGAATGAATTAACCCCACATAGCTCTTTTTTGTCAACCTCTCCATTCCCTACTACCAGCCCCTGGAAATAACTTACTTGTGGCAAGTACCAGCAATATTTTCCTTTCAAAAATATCATATAAATTAAATTGTGAAAACAGTGTTTTTTGAATTTTTTTATGGATCATTATTTTTTTTTTGAGATTCATGTATTTATGACTAGTTTGTTCCTTCATATTGCTGAGTAGTATTCCTTTTATGAATATAATATGATTTATATAATTATATTAATAAATGTTTTAATTATTTCCATTTTTTCCCAGTTTGAATTAAGTTCCTGTGAAGATTCAATTACTCATACTAGTATTAAAATATTATTTCATTTCCTTTAGGTATGTGCCTCAGAATAGAATGACTATATCATATGGTGTGTGCATGTTTAAGTAAGAAAAAAATGACTCCTTTGTTTTACATAGCAGCTATATGTTTTTACATTCCCACAGTGTATAAGATTTTCAGGTTTCTATATCTATATCTATATCTATATCTATACCTATACCACTCTTTTTAATTAGTCATTCTAATATCTATTTAAAGCTAACTTGTGGTTTCAATTATCATTTGCTTGTTGATTCATAATATTGAGCACCATTTCATATAGTTTCTAATATTTATGTATTTCTTTGGTAAATTTTCCTTCTAATATTATTCATTTTTATTGTTTTATCTTATTATTCCTTAATTATGAGTTTTCTTATTTTACTCTATATACTTTACTATATAAATACTTGCTTTGTAAGTTTCTCTCCTTTTTATTATCTAATGGTATCTTTTGAAAGATGAAGTTTTAAATTATAATATCTTTATTTTATAAATAATTCCTTAAAATGATATTTGGGAATTAATTTCTAAAAGAAGATAATATATTTTTTCTATGTCTTCTTCTAGGAGGCTTATTTGTACAGATATATTTAAATTCATTAATAATTTTTAATTGAATTTTCATATGCAAGTTCTGGATCAAAGTTTATTTTTATGAATGTGGTTCTACTTGTTACATTATCATGCACTGAAAGGACTATCATTACATCACTGAATTGCTTTTACATCTTTTTTGAATATTCTAAATGAATGTGAAACTATTTCTGGGTGCCTTATTCTGTTCCATTGATATATTTGTCTTCTTGGCATCTCTCCTATATTGTTTGATTAATGTTTTGGAATCAGAAAATACTAACCTTCCTGATGTTTTGAGTTTGATTTTTGAGATTTTTTTAAGCTATGTACATATGGTATATGAAATCAGTTTTTATATTTCTATCAAAAAATGTGGAATTTTAATTGGGGTTGTTTTGAATCTATAAGTCACTTGGTCAGTCAAAAGATTATTTTTGTATGGTCCATATGTTAAAAGAGTTTATATATTTTTTCAAAGAGAAGGATGAGAACCAGAGGAGGAGAATGGCAGGTGGATAAGCACAAATAAAAGGGGAGGAGGAAGGAGATATAAACATCCATATGAGGCACTTTGAGTTTTCATGGAATTTTAAGTAAGCTGTACATACAAATGAAAGTGCCATCTGGCTGGACAATAATCACCCCTGAGGTTGTGTAAGATTAATGCATATTAATTCGGAACTCACATATAGTGAGGAAACATTCGAGTTCTAATAGTGTGGGTGGAGGAAGTCTACTGTATGCCCTAGAAAGATGTCACAACTGTCAGTCATACTTTAACACTATAAAGTGGATCTTCTAAATAAAGCTTAAAATGGAGATCCCAAAAAGGGATCTCCTTAATTGAAAGGGTCAACTTAACTGAAAATAACTCAAGGACATGCCAAAACAGCAACAACAAAAAATTAAAAATCATACTTTTCAAAAAGTCCATAGAATGTGTATATTAAAAAATGCAGCCTTCAAAATGTTCAGGATGAAATAAAGTCACTATAAATGCAAAGAATCAGAAAAGGTGACCCACAATGAGCAGGAAAATCATAGACTAGAAAGTGACCCTGAAATGACAAAGATGGTGCAATTAAGAAACATGATCTTTAACATTATTATTATAGACATGATATAAGATATTAAGCAAAATGTTAATATAAGGAGAAGAGAAAATGTAGATATAAAAAGTAATTAAGTGGAACTTTTAAGTTTAAAAACAATAATTATCAAAATAAAAATGTTGTTATATACTCTTAATAGAAGATTAGAAAAAAGGTCAGTGAACTTGGAAAATGACAATGAAAACTATCTAAATTGTAAAGAACAACTCATTCTGAATGAATGGAGATTGTAAGATTCTTCTTAGGGTCATAAATGCTAAAATGTATAGGGAAAATATGGGCATTATGATTTATGAGAGAGGGTTAAAAAAGACCAGAATGTGAAGAGCTTAGAAACCTTATAACAAGTGGGATTTTGCTTATAGATAGCTGGAATTGACTGAGTGTTTTTGAGCAAAGGAGTAATGAGGTAAGAGCTGAACTTTGTTTTACAACATATTTCTTTATCTATGAAATGAAGAATGCAAAAGAGTATCTAGCTGAGCCTAGAAATCATATTTTTCAGAAAACATAAACACATTTATCTAAGTAGCCCACATTATTTTGCCCAATTACTATTCAGTCCTCCAACAAATATTATCCACAGCCACAGTGCCAGGCTAATAGTCCCCCACTCTAATGCATACTTTGGGACAAAGCAGAGGCTTTTACAGAAAACAAACATTAAGGAGATCTTGAAACCCAGATTTTCAAAGCTGGAGATCATTATCTCTTCGCATAGTGTGTTGTTCCATGAGTTTGCTTGTATTCTCAACCCAAAGATTGAATAATGAATATAATTATAGCAGTGGGGAATCTGACAAGACAATCAGAAACAAGCTTACAATTATAGATATTAGTTGAACAGTGACAGTTATTTACCTACATGAAAAGAAAAGGTGTGTTTCTAAAAATATGTCTATGCTTCAGGAAAACCGGGATGAATCATTTAAATTAAGATTTTCAGTTTGTTGCAAGAAATAAGATGATTCTACTGAATGTATTGAGGACTTAAAATTAGGATGATGGAAACTCTTTAGATTACTGGGTGCAACTGTGTCTTCTGTTCACTGTTTTGTCTTAAGTATTACCACAGCACCCTTTCACTCTCAACTCTGTCCCTAATATAATTTGAAAACATTTATTTCATTAACATAAAATAAAGTTGAATGTTTGTATCACATTAGTTCCAATGAAAACAGTAAAAGATGCTTATAATTTGGTTTTCACCCAACAATGTCTAAATTATCCTTCATTGTTTCATATAATTCACAAAAGACATGTTTCTTTTAAGAGCGTCAATTGCCTTAGTGAATTAAGGAAGTTTTTATTATTGGACAGCTCTGTAAAATCATTTGAACACATAGAGAACATATAGTGTAGCTAAGGCTATTTTCTGGAGCCAGGCTGCCTAGCATTGAACTTTGATTTTGTCACATACTATTTGAATGTGACAAAGAAGAAATTGTTCCCCAAATCTATATTAGATTCAATGCAATCCTACCAAAAATAACAGCCATCTTTGGGTTTGGGGTGGGTTAAGATACATTAGCCCTGGGACTCCCTCATGGGGCAGTGGGTTAAGCAACGCTTAACACTGTGAAACAGACAGCAGCCACTGCAGCCTGAGTTCGATCCCTGCTACTGGCCAGGGAGGGACCCAAATGGCACAGCAGACCTCTCCTACCTCACCTGCAGCTCTCCTCAGCAGTATGTTTCAGTTACTCTGCCTGTTCTGTTCCCCACTCTGTCTCTGGTGGATCCTCTCATCCCCTCCCCCACTCCTCTGGCCTGTACCCCAGTGCTTGTAAACACCATTATATTGAGTGGTGCCAAATTCCCAAAATCTTTCCCTCTTTCTCTGGTCCAAGCTTCCATTAGCTCTTACCTGAATGATTTCAGTAATCCATAAACTTCCAGCCAATTTCCTTACTCTGAATTTCCTTCCTTCTCTTTTTCTCTCCCAGAAACAAGATGATCTAGTTCAAGCTTAAAATCAGCTCTATCTTTTGAATCACTCCAATAGTTTCCCATTTTACTTAAAGTATAAAAAGTTAGTTATCTGTAACACACTGGCTGCCTTGAGATCTATGGTCTTGATTCCCTGATTAATGTTTTCTTTCTCTTTTATTCTCCTGAAATATTTTGCTTCCATGTTATTCTATGAGGCTAACCAGCACATAGCTGCCTCAGGGCCTTTGTACTTGCTGTCTTCTCAGATTACAAGTTCTTTCCCCAAGACAGCCAAATGGCCTTCAGGCATTTGCTCAAAGACAACTTTACCATCCTAGTTACAATGTTATCTGTACTGTACCCTTTTGAACAGCAGATTCACATTTCCTACAATGTGTGTTGAACTAGCTACTTTGTGATACACAAATGACAGTCCTTAAGGTTGACAGTAAAAAATGGTCATAAACTGGTCTTAATTTCAAAATTATTGCCTGTACTGAGTCTGCTTTCACTTTGTAACTTGTGGTACTAAAATCTAATAATAAAAACTGGAAAAAAAGAATCACCAATATTATCATGACATTCAATATACTTAGCAGGTCTTCTTAAACTAATTATCATAAGAACAATACAAGGATGTCTTATGCATCTTCATCAGTTCTTTACTAGTAAAATGCTTTGTTAACTGCTAATGAAAAACAAGTAGTGACAGCTATTGAGTTGCAAATTTTAGTGCTTTTATTTCAGCAAATGATTGCTACCATCTCAGAATCTGTAATGACATGGGAGAAGCTCAGTCTATAAAGTAAGTATAAAACATATTTTCACTATTTTGATTGAGTATGGAAATGGCTGTCAGTTCAAATATCATATTCATTATAGTCAACTCATTTTTTAACCTGCCAGTCCTTCTCATGCAAGGACCTTTCTGCATGCTAAATACTTGGGACAAGGAACATATATGCATGCACGTATGCATTCATGCATGTGTTTATATGTGCATGTGTGTATGTGTGTCTAGCTAGCTAGCTAGTTATCATCTATTAAGTCATATAATCATTTCACCCAGTGACAATCCTTTTCCTCAGAGATTTCTACAGAGGTTAAAATAATCCAAAGCACAATGTTATTCTTTTCAGAAAATTCTTTCCAACTATACCCAGTTAGCATCCCTCTTTCACTCATCATGTAATAGGGAGAAGAAAATGATAAAAATCCATTTTTCACCTCTTTTAGAATACAGTGATATTTTGTTTGGCCTGTTTCAAGTTTTAGTGGTCTGTTTCCTCGGATAATTCTCTATAAAAATGATTAGACAGCAGCTGTATGAAACTATTATAGGAGCTGCTAAGGGAAGTTGCAATGAAAACACAATCTTATAGGTCAATCACCCTTTTAGTGACTTCATCATTAAATCACTTGCTTTTATATTGAATTTTCTGCGTTTGTGTAAGATAAAAATACAATTATTATGACATTTAAATGTTATCAGCTATTTTGGAATGACCACTTTCATTTAGCTTCTTTGCCTTGCCAGATTTTCATACAATTTGCAGCATGTACTTTGATCAGAATATAAACAGAGTGCAATTTGAATTAAACTACTTTACTCAAACTTCAGAACCATTTTCACAGTGTTCTTTGATTCTAACTTTCTTCATTTCTGATATGAAGTTCAGTAAACTCAAGAAGTACTTTATCTTCCAAAAATGATATATTTGAAAATTCCTCTGTTGGATTTAATTAGTTAAGATTTCTGCAAGTGTGTAATTAGTTCACTCAGCAGATTAATTCAGAAATGTTTCTCAGAACGTCGCTTTGTTATGTTTTAATCTTCAGGTAACAATAACATTTTTTTTAAGAAATAAATACTGCTAACTAAAACAGTCTATCTCTACTGCTATCACGCTAAATAAACAGCTCATCAGATAAAAATACATGGACTTTTATCAGTAATTTATGTTTCAATAAATGGTTTTATACACTAATGTTAATTGTGTATAAACAGATATTTTTAATGTAGACAATACCAAATTTAACTAGATATTACATAGAATTGGTATCATAGTAGATACTATTCTTCATGAATGAGTATCTTATATTCACATGGCTGGCTGGCTGGCTGGGTGGGTGGATGGGTAGATGGACCCTTTCAAGGACCCTTTCATCCTCAAATATGCATCTGTACTTTAGAATAAATTTTACATTTGGCAAAGCAGACTGCGAGAGTGAATTTATCTTGCTTCCTTATGGAACTAATTTTCCTTCCCTGAAAGTTATTTTAAATAAGTGCATTCACTAGAGAATTTCATTTTCAGGTTTTTTGTTCAAATTATTGATATAGATGCATGGATTCCTATTACCACATATATATTGTACACTGAGAGATGAACTTGACATTTCTCAAATGAATGTCTCAAAAGTCAATCCAATCTCATTGTAACTCCAACAGTGATATATACAATAGAGTGAAATCTATTGTCTTCATAAAATTATGAAAGTCTTTTCAACCAGTTTCAAACTCTCTACAGTGATGAAAATAAATAATGCTTTGTTTCAATTATGGTTCTAAGTTAATGTCTTGTATAAAGAAAAGGATTTCTGTCATTTTTATTTGCACAGTGGCATTTCAGTCATAAGTCTTTGTTTTTCTTAAGATTTTATCAAAACTCCAAATACTGAAGGTTTTTCTATTACAGATGCATGTAGCTTTAATCTAAATAATATAAAGTTGTAAATAATACTTTGTATATTTAATTGTATCTACAGTCCCATGTGGTATACCAGAATGTGTTGTGATTGTTTATTATACTGTTATAAGACACAACTATACATTTATATTTTCCATTAAATTTTAGTAGGGTTTTCACAAAAAGAAAAAAAAATAGAAGATATTTCTAGAAAAAAAAGTAAAAATAAGTTTTATGGTGAAATAATTGTGTTTATTTTTTCTATTTGGATAATAGTGTAACTCATAACTTCACACACACTTTAAAATAATAAAACATTCCTTAGCATTCCATGTGGCATTATTTTACCAAGAAACAATTCAACTGAATATTCATTCTCATCACCAACAATATCCAGGTCTTTCTTTGCTTATTCAATAAGTATTTAATGTCAGACACCCAATTTGCATTCACAATGTGTTGCCTAACCAAATTTGAGGATAACTTAATTTTGTTTTCCTGTATTTTCATGTTTTGTATTTAATTACAATTTGTAAAAGAGTCTCTCATACGCAAGGAAGCAGTTAGACTATTCTGTTCAAGCATTTGTGTTATCAGGTGGCTATTAAGAATAGTTAGGGGAGAATTATTCTCTTCAGATAGTTCTTTATTTCCTAGGTATTAAAGATTATTGAGGATAATTTTTGTAAACTGTTCTTGAAATCTGTGGAAGCACTTGAAACAAACTGAAAATTAATTTGGAATATGTACAGAACTAAAAAGCAATTTATTTAGTGTAATGATTATGAATATAATCACATTGTAAGAGGGTCCTCCCAGGAAAAGGGGAAGTTCCAAAAATCCTGGTTCCGCCCTAAGTGGGTGGAGCTGAGGAGGATAAGAAGATTTTTGCAGAAAAGAGAGAAGGAAGAAAGGAAGATGGAGAACAGCAAGGAGACCTGGAGGAGGCACGTGGAGCAGAGGGACATGTGAAGAAACTGTGCTTGCTTTTTGGTTTTGGACTGGTTGGAACAGATGTGGGTGAGAGACCCATGGGGAGGTTAGCAATGGCAGCTTTCATCTTGATTTTGATTTTGCTCTTTTCCTCCCACATTTGTCTGACTCATTCTGACCCTTTTCTATGGGTCTCTACTGAAAGGTCCTTTAGATGTGTGCCAGGTTTTTGGGCCTTGCTTTGGGCCAATCCTATTTGGCTGGATTTTTACCCTCAAGGAAATGGGTAACTTTGGATGCTTAACATAGTAACTATATTCTTTGTTCTTTCTTTATTGTACCCTAGTTGTATTAAAGTTCCTTTCCATTAAAGGTTTTATATGTTTGTCTTAATGCGGTGGATGGCAGAACCCATTCAGAGAGGGCAGGCTTGAGGGTCTTGGGTGCTCCTCTCCCTGCCCTGTAACAACATCATCTACCAACATATAACATTTTTGTCTTCATTCTCAGTTCTCATATTTATAGATTTATTTTGCTTCCATGTTCTGGCTGAATCTTATGGTTCAATGTTTTATAGAAAAGATGATACTAGCAAACTTATCTAGTTCCTCATCTGAAAGGGGAAGGAAAGTGCCATCTTTATGTAGTGTTTGGTAAAGGTTTCCTAAGGGTTACCTTTAACTAGCTATAAATGCTTTTTTGTTCCTAGCTTGTGAAAAACTATCATGAATAGAGAATTCAAATTTATCAGTATTTTCCTGCATCTGGCTTGATAATAATTTTGTTTTGCATTATTTAATTTGTTTGCATTTATAAATATGTTTTTGAAGAATGCCATTAATACTTTGATAGGACTGAGTCTCTCTATGGCATTGGATAAAATAACATTTTAGCAATGTTATTTCTTCCAAGCAGTGACCTGGAAATATCCATTTCTTTGTGTTTCTTTATACTACTTTTAACAATGTCTTACAGTTTTCATTGTATAAGTTACCCACCACTTTTGTTAAGTGTATTCTTATATATTTAATTTTGATGCTATTGTTAATCTGATTATTTTCTTGATTTCTTTCTCTTCTAGTTCATCATTTTCATATAGGAATGCAAATGAATTCCATAAATGGATTTTATAATTTGCCACTCTACTGATTTACAGTTTGTTTGTTTTTTGTTTTTTTTTGATGGAGTCATAAGATTTCCGTGTACATTACATCGTCTGCAAATAGTGATAATTTTACTTCATAACAATTTGGATTTATGTATATCTTTCTCTCACAAATTTTCTCTAGCTAGGACTAAGTATGCTGAAAGAAGTGCTAAAAGTACATTATATTTTTCTTGTATTTATTCTCAGAGGAAAGCTTTCTATTTCTGATCATTTAATATGATGTTAACTGTGGATTTGTCACATATGACCATTATAATGTTGAGGTATGTTCTTTCTATTCCCATTTCTGAAACTTTTTACCACAAATGAATGTTGCATCTTACAAAATGCTTTTACTGTGTCTATTGAAATGATTCCATGATTTTGTATTTCCTTTTGTTGATGTAGTCAATTACATTGGTCATTTTTTGTATGTTAAATTATGTAAGTCATCCATTGGATGATGAGACCTTTATAATACTAGGCTTTGAAACCATAGGGATGGGATTTTAAAAAAGTTTGTCATTTTGTGTAAGAATAAGCTGCAACATTTCCAATTTCACTGCTAGATTTCGGGACTTACTTGATTTTAGTGAAGAGGAAACAGTCTTGTTTTTCGGTTTCTGGGTCATAGAGTACATCACAAACTGCAAAGTGTGCCCAGATACTACAAGGTATTGTCTGTGAGCTGCTACTGTAATTGAATATTTAATGGAGCATTCTCTTCCATGGGCACAGCTGCTTCTGGGTGACTGGCTAGATGGCAAGATTTGTGGATCTCATGAGCATCAGCAAATTGCCTCAGCAATATAGTGTGTGATATATAATGATGAGAAATTGGGTATTCGGTGAGTCTTCTCATAGGGTAACTGGTAGAAGCAAGACAGAAAGAAAACAAAAATAAACACTCAGGATACATTAGATCCTGGTGAATAAAATTGCTGGAGTTGATTTGATTGACTTGCTTTCTAAGTTATTGTGTAAAATATTTTGAAGTGGGATAAGGAAAGTCTTAAGTTTATCACAGGGGATGTTGAGGACTGTTTCTGATTTTTATTTAAGACAAATACAGGTTAAAAATAAATAAATTTATAATGTGATTCTATGGTGGAGTCCCCTATCACTCAAGACACATTGATATTCTAACACCTAATGTGACTATATGTGGGGATGGTCCTATGAGGAGGGGTAATGTTAAAGGAGGTTATAATGATGGAACCCTAATCCCATAGGCCTGGAGCCCCTTTCAAAAGAAAATACACCAGAGCTCACCAGGTCTTACATTCTTCATTACGTGAAGGTTCAGCAAAAAGGGAGCATCTGCAAGAATGAAAGAGAATTCCCATCAAAACCCAGCCATGTTGTCAGACTGAACTTACACTTTTCAAACTCTCGTATGGTGAAAATCAATTTATATTGCTTAGGTCTCCTAATCTGTCATATTTTGTTATGACATCTTGAGTTAACAAGTTAACTCTGTGTAGATATATGATATTTGAAATTTCCATAATGGGGTTCAGACACAGTTTTTTCTTTCTTTTTTTCTTTTTTAATTTGTAACTAACAGGTCATAAAATCCACCAGACAGACCTGGTTGGTCATGTGATAGGAAAGTTATAAAAATCCTGCTGTAAATTTTTACCAAAGTTTTCTGAAAAACAAACTCCAGTGTAAAACTATCGGTTGTCATACTCTAGAAACAAAGACTATCCTATGGAACAAGTAAGAAAGTACCATGGAACATTACACCTGGAAATCACTCAGGTTCCATATGATGCACTTTCTTTGTTATACAATGTAATTTACTTTTATTAAAACCCTTTCATGATTATGCTCTTTAGAGTCTTGATACTTTTAGCTATCAAATCCTGTGAAATCATTAAGTTAAGAACCATATGATGTTAGCAGCCTTGTCTATTGACATATGAACTGTGAGTTATTATAAGCTAATTGGTGTGCGTATATACTCCTTGTTAATACCCCTTTGACAAGCACCTCCCAAACTTGTTATTTTCAATTCCTACCCAAGTAGCTAAGCCATTAGCTTTGACCCAATATATAATACAGAACCACACTCTGCTCATCTGTCTACCTGGTAAATTGAATAAACAAGAATATTGTTTATGGCCATTGGGAAAATGTCCCTAGTGCATTCTTTTGTCAGAATAACTTTTGATGGTAATAATACAATTGTATATTCCTTGATAGCACCAGTAATCATTTGTAGATAAGGCTGAATTACTTTTTCCCAAGTCAGCTGGCTATTGATAATTCTTATTAAGGCCTTTGCTGTGGACTGAATTTAAAAAGAGAACAGCTATAATCCACTTATTCTTTTAAGTTTAAGTGCTTAGTACCTCTGTAAGCATGAGCTTTCAGGTCCCATTTCTGCCAGATTGGATTGTAGGACATATCAGAAATTATTATAAGGTCAGATAAATGATTCAGAATGTATGATTATTTGGTGAACCCAAAATTAGAAATAAAATCTCCACCATGACTTGCTATGACATACACTGTTAAAAAATTTTTTTTAAGATTTATTTATTTATGCACACAAGAGCTGGGGTACAGGCCAGAGTCGCGGGAGGTGAGAGGATTCACCAGACAGAGTGGGGAGCAGAACAGGCAGATTGAAATAAACTACCGAGGGCAGCAGCAGGGCGAGGCAGGAGAGGTCTGCTTCACCATGTGGGTCCCCTCCCCGGCTGGCCACAGAGATCGAACTCGTGCTGCAGTGGCTATGTTTTGCTTCATAGTGTGTTGCTTAACTGCGCCACCAGGGAGGCCCCCACTGTTAAAATTTTTAAAAAATGCAGATGATAAGTTGGTAGAAATAAAGATATAAAGATAGATAATAGATAATAAGTAGCCAGCTAGATAGATAATTATACCATAAAGCCACTTTGAATGTTAGATATGAATAGAAAATACATAAAATATGGGCAAATAAAATTTTATTCATTTTAGTGGTTTATCAGAGAAATCCATCACTCTTAAATTTTTATATTGTATATGTTCCCATCAATAGTAAATTACATGTAAGACCTGTATCTTGGTAAAAGCAATGAATGATGAGAATTCATTGAACAAATAATCCCCAAATAATACCTTTAAATGCATATAAAATAATTCTGATCTTTTAATAAGAAAAACAGTCATTTTCACACTTTGACTCATATATTCTGCACAGTTTATATAAAATACCAAATATGCTCTTGTTATATTTTTTTCTTATTGTGCTTTAAATCCATTAGAGAAAATATGGACTAGTATCATTTAATTTGTGTGATCTTTAGAAGTAATTTAAGGAATAACAACAGTATCTGTCAACTTTTCTGGTGCTTACAGTCTAGAAAAAGACTCACATGCCCTCATGTCCCAAAGGGTATCCAAAACAGACCTGAGTGTGTTATGAACAGTTGGTGCTTTATTCTGAGATGCTTTCCAAGTTCAGTATTCTGATTAGTGAAAAAAAGAGGCTTTGGGAACAGATGTTCAGCTGAGTGGAAAGAACAGATAACAGACATATCCATGAATCAAAATGATTACTTATAAGAAAATAAGCTAAACATTTTTGTCTTTATATTATCCCTTTCTAATACAAGTCTAGTCAAACATTACATTTTAGCCAAATTTACACAAAATACTTTTTTAAACTATCATATTACCTAATGACTGATAAGCTATAAAAATAACTAAAACCATTTCAATATTTGTAATTATAAAGAGTTACATATTGTCAGCTTGATTTACTGTAGGAGAATTAGTGGAAATATTTAATAATATGATAATTTTAATTCCTCCATCATTTATGTATTGTCTTGTTAATTAGACTATCAGTGGAAGTCAAAAATCATTATTCTTTTTTTTTAGCTTCTCCCCTCCACTTTGCCCCTAAAAAATCATGAAGCCTCTACAAAACTATTTCTTCTTCTAGAAACAACAGTGTTAGTTAAATTCCCACAAATATTTCATTTTGAGGTAAACGTGGGAAGTGTCTTTTTTTTTAATCTTCCTTTGGACATAAACAATAAAGGCTAGTTAATAAATCTCTGAAATTTCTGATATATATTAAATAATTGATCTTTGATATAAATGAAGTTATTTATTTTATTTGCTTGTTTGTTTTTTATTTTACCTTACTTCCTGTCCAGGTTTAACTATATCTTATCTATAACTGTCATTTAAAATATAATTATCTATATTTTCCGCACCCTCACCCTCCTATACTCTTATCCATTTCCCTTCCCTCCCTCTTAAACTCAGAACCTAAGGATTCTCATTAATATTCATTTTTAAGTGTTTTATGTTACTGAATTGTTTGATATACTAATGTCTAATATGCATTTCATTGTTCATTTGCTTTGTTATATATAATTATCTGAAATCTGCTCCATTTTGTTAAAAATTGATGCATTTCATCCTTTATTATGACTATATATATATCAATTGTGATGGATATACCACATTTTCTTGATCCAATCTTCCATCAAAACCCATTGAGGCTGCTTCCATATCCTGCCTATAAGTTAGTATAAAATAATGCTGCTATACTGCTACAAACATTGTAGACACATGGATTTTGTGGTGAAGGTCTCACAATATGAGCATGGGTAGGATTTTTGGGCCATACATTATCTCCATATAAGTTTTTTAAAGTAAATTTAGGTTGTTTTTCATAATGTTTTTTACCAGTTTATATCCAATAGGATATAAAAATGAAATAAGATTCCTTGTTCTCTGTATTCTTTCCAACATTTGCTCATTATGAAAGAATACAATACTACTAGTCTTTGTTGGGTCACTCTTTCACAAGTGGCTTTGACCCTTGCTGGAACCTGCAAAGAAGTTCTACTTGAATTTCTTCTGCATAATAAACAAGTGTTTATCATTCCATTGTTTTTATCTTGCTATGGGTAAGAATATTTTATAGTTGATTTCAACTTCCATAGTTACTAAAATAAAATATTACTACTATAAACTATGTATCCTCCTATTCACATATGAGATAAATCAAAACTAAATTATTATATGAGGACTCCTCTTTAATAGCACTTAGAAATCAGAACAACTTAAATCAAATAATTCACTTCCTAAAGATTGGTACTTTTTTTCTTTCTAATTTCTGCTTGACATAGCCATTGATTATTTAATTCCACCATATTAGTAACATATTGAGGAATTCTCTTCAATTTATTTTAAAATTTGCCACATCTTTTTTGATTATCTTATTTATTTCTCAAAATAAGAAAATGACTTGCTTCTTATATTACCTTTATTTCAATTAAAATTTGAATTTCATATCTGTTTGTGCTTTTTTTCTTTTATTGTCAAACAATTTTTTCATATGTTTGAAAGTTTTTATATACATATGTTTGCTGTTCTCATTCCTAATAATCTTAAATCTTAAATTCTGCTTTCTTAAAACATAACACTTTTACTACTAAATTTTGGAAATTCTTCTAGAGCAGCACATGCTTTAGGTTACTTTTTCCATAATATCCAAAATTTTAAATAACATTTTCCTTGAGAATTGCAAATACTTTATGGTTCTGGAAACAGCAACACCATGCAATTGTCAAAGAATTTATGCATTCCAAAGAGAAAATAAACATGGCCAACAGTTATATGAATACATGCTCAACATCTCTTATAATCAGAGAAATTCAAATAAAAACCACAATAAGATAGTACCTTATACCAGTAAGAACAGCACATATTAAAATAATAATAATAATAATAAATAAACAACAATGCTGTAATAGCAATTGCTGGTGAGGCAAAAAAAGAACTCTTCACCTACACTGATGGTGGGGATGCAAACTGATTTGACCACCATGGAAAACTGTGTAGCAGTTCCTCAAATTTGAAAAAAAAAAATTGGATCTAACATATTTATAACACAGTAATTTCACTACTAGGAATCTACCCAAAGGACACAAGAACATTAACTCAAAAGGAAGCCTGCACTCCTATGTCAATGCAGCAATGTTTACAATAGCTAAGACATGGAAACAATAAAAAATGCCCCAAAACAAATAACTGAATCAAGAAGCTAGCTATTTGTACACAGTGGAATACTATACAGCAATAAAAAAGATAAATTAATGCCATTCAACATAGATGGAGGTAGAGGGGATTATGCTTAGTGAAATAAGTCAAAAGGAAAAAGATAAATATCAAATGGTTTCATTTATAGAAAGGAATAGAAGGGAACCAAATAAGGGATTGGGAGAAAAATGACAAAACTATAGGTAACTATAAATCAGAGATCTTCAGCAGGACAAGGGGAGGAAGAGGGATTAAAACAGGGGCAGGAAGAGCAAAAGAGACTTTAGTAATGGCTCATATGTGACTTGGTAGTGAGGATTTTATGGGGACTACATCTGAAAGGAGAAAGCACACTATAAAAATGAATGATGTAAAAGATGTATAGAAATAATAAAAAAGAATTTTTATAAACTATTACATTGGCATGGGGGGATTTTTTTGGTTAAGACCAGATTTTATTTTTCACATGAACTGGCAATCTAATATAACTGAACATGTTTTGCCCTTCAGTAAATAGACAATTTTAGTTTGTGTGTATGTGATTTAAATCTTGGAGAAAAAAGTACATATAGTGTTCAATTAAGCACAAAAATTAAATAAATTCATAGTACTTAAATATTATCCCAATGTAGGAATTAATTTTATGCATATTTTAAATTCTATTAAACAATCCATCCTTTTTATTCTTAAAGTAATTCCCATGAATTAAAAAATATATATAAAATTCCATAAAGGATAAACAAAAGAAAGAACTCTCATTTGAAAACTGTATTTACATAATTACTGAAAATGACAATTTTACATGAAAAACAGGAGCCAGAAATTTTTCAGATTCTCATTTGAATAATGCCTATGCAAATATACGGGTTCTGTATGGCTAAGCCAACAGCCCCATCAGTTAAGATATTTACTTTGGATGTCGACAATAGAAATAAAAATTTTCACTATGAGAATAGAAAAAAACACACTATAAAATACACATTCTCTGCACACTATCTTCTGCAGTTATTGTTAAATAAAATTACACTTTTCTGATATATTTGAAGGGTTATAATAATGAACATGTAGCGATGATAAAAAATTCTTAAAGCCTGAAAGGACTAATCCTTTACCTTAAAATTAAATAAATATATGTATAGTTTATAAAATAAAGTATGTATTGTGAGGTCTAATTTCCACAAAAGGAAATATATATATGTACCCGAAATCTCCAGTTTAATGAGTTTTAACAATTGCTGAAGCTTATGTTATCACCGCCTCCAAAAAGATATAGCAGCTATTCAACTATGAAACGTCATCTTGTGACTATTTCCAATCAATTCTCTCACTATAAATTAGCTCTTTCATAAATTAATTTTGATTATCTTTGGTATTTATATAAATGGTTTTATGTAATATATATTATTTTTATCTCACTTTTGTCACTTGCAATGTATTTGAGATTCACCCATGTAACTGCATAATTAGTATTTTTCAGTCGTTTTTATTAATGAATAGAATTCATTGCATCAATAAACCAATTTAAAAAATATTTTCCCTTAGAAGACAGCTCTGAGCTTAAATCATCTCTCACATATGTTGAGTCTTGTCAATTTCTGTTTAATAAGTGTACCTGAAATTCTGGGGTTTGCAAATTGTTTTCAAGTGTTAGCATTATAGCACCATCTTAATATAGCTGACTGAGTCCATGCCACATGTCCTTTTCCATCACCCAGACAAATTTTTAAATATATGCCTCTGGTCATTTGGTTGGTTGGTTTGTCTACCATGTTGATTTCCAAACTCTTGCTTAGAGTTGATTACACATTAATTCCATCCAGTCTCCATATAAATTTCAAAATGTTCCTACCTTCATTCACTCATTCACTCTAGGTCATCACACTATTGTCACACTAACATGGCTGAAGGTGATGTTTATGCCGGTCCAACAATGTGGAAAGGTGAGGCAATTAGCCCAGGGACATTCATTGACTTTACAGAAAAGCTATGAATTGCTTCAAAGATCAGATACACCTTTCATCCTGTCCGGAGACCAAAGTCATCTAAAAGGATAAGACAGGAAGTGTGTATTCCTGTCATTTGACCAGGTTACTCTTACAGCACTGTTGAGGCTGCACCATCGAGTGCCTGTTAAGAATGTTTTATTCCTCATGTGCAGAAGACAACCACGATCATGTATGTATCAATCCGTCACTACTGCTGACTGAGCAGCTCTGCCTGTTGTTATGAAGTTACTGACCTCACTTCCTGTTGCAATTTCCCCCGTTTTATGTGAAAAAGAAATCATTGATGGAATTCAATAATTGCTTGCCAAGAAAGCAATTCTTAAGAATGTTGAATCAGTCATATTAAATTGTTTCCCCTTCAAAAGGGATTAATGTACACCTAAGTGATTCCTGAAATTCTGCAAGACAGATTTTGTGCATCAATTAGACTGACTGATTGTCAATAAGTCTAAAGACCAAATCAACACTTGCAATTGTCTTCTTGACAGAAATAATTGAAAACCATCGTCTATTCAGTTGAATGAAAGGGAGCTGACACATGCAAACAGATAGCGTTAGGTATTACAGTGTGGAAGGAGGCGGAGAGGAGCTGAGGTTCTGGGATTTCCTCCTTGTGACTGAAAATCACTTGTACATGAGTAACAGAGGATGTCTTAGTTGCAGTGAAGAATGTGGATGTTAATTATTTAGGAACATCCCAGGTTTCATACATCTGTGCTCAGTGCTACAATTTCTCTGCACAAATGGCCCTTCTTTACTGGTCTATGTATTTGCAAAGTGCTGCTGGTTGAAGTATGTCACTGCTAAGCAATGTTTACCCCCAAACATATACCATTAATGATGTCAAACAGTGAAAACAAATGAGCAAATTTGTAATTTAATGTTCTATTTATGCTGTTAAGTTTTTTGACCTTAAATATTCTAAATTGAATAAATGTTTCTGTAAGTACTTCTTGTATCACTTTTATGTTGTTTAAAGGCACAATTCACACAGTATTGCTTTGTTCTTATACAAACTTAGATGATGGGTTTTAAGTAAAATATATTATGTATTGTTGTTACTTGTTATTTTGAAGATGATGGCTTTAATGTACATGTATTCATAGTATGTTGTTGTTTTGCCTTGTTTCTTCTTTTTTCCTTTCTTCCCTAATTCCTCCCTTCTTCACCCCTCCTTACCTCTCTCTTCATTCCTTTTTTTAATCTTTAAATTTAATTTGCCAATCCCAAACCCTTTTCCTATAGTAGCAAACAATCTAATGTGTTTTATATAATTATTTTATTCATATGTGCATTTTATTTAAATACGAATGTGCTCTTAATTTTCATGAATGATATCATGTTAAACTCTTAATTTTGCATCTTATTGTTTTCATTACAATCTCTTTAAATTCCATGTGTTGTTTGTACATAGTACTGTATTGACTGTACCATAAAGTGCTTTCACCATATTTTTTTACATATTCAGAGTAAATATAAAGGAGCATAATAGTGCCCTCCAGTGGATTATCACAATTTAATATGGATGATGTCATAAGTTCCTCTTATGAATATGCATAAAGCCTTCTCTAGATACAAGAAAAGATTTGCAACATCATTAGCTACTAGGAAACACAAATAAAAACCACAGTGAAATACCACTTCATATCATTTGGACCACCATAGCTTAATGATAGAAGAAAAAAAATATTGCTGAGAATGTACAGTATTTGGAATCATTGGTTCTGTTGTTGGGAATATAAAATGTCCATAACCTTTATATAGTATGGTGGTTGTTGAAAAATAAAATCCAGGAATTCTACTTCTGCCTATAAACCCAAAATAATTAAAAGCAGGGATATTTCTAACATTTATTTCACTTTTCCATTTTCTCTAGTCACTTAATACATCATTGCTATTATGAATCTAAAAAAATATATATTTTAGATCAATTAGTGAGAAACAACAAACTACAGTATTTTATTTTACCTTCATTCTATTCTTTTTTCAACTGCCTCCCTATGTCTATATAAGTCTATGGTCAATATTGTTTCCTTTTCTCTGAAAAACTTTTATTAACATTTGTTGCAGGGTAAGACTACTGGTAATGAAATCATTCAATTTCTCTTGGTCACAGAAAGCCTTTAATTCTTGTTCAATTTTAAAGGATAATTGCGTTGGATACAGAATCTTACTTTCCCTGTTTGGTGTTGAAGTTGGGCTGCCATAATAAAACACCACAGACTAGGTGATTTAAACAACAGAACTGGATAGTCTCATGGTCCAGGAGGCTGGAAGTTCAAGATCTAGGCATTGACAGGATTGATTTCCTTTTTTATTATTATTGTCATTTGAAGGACTCTTACTTTACATCCTTGTTAGTGTGTGTGTGTGTGTGAGAGAGAAAGAGAGACCCTTATTTCTATCTTGCAGGCAGCCATTGTCTTGGTGTGTCTTCACAGGGTCTCTGTCTAGGTGCAAGTGGACAGCTCTAGTACCTTTCATCTTCCTACAACAAATTTTTTTTAATGTAATTTTAATCTTTTTTTTTTCTAAGATTTATTTATTTATGCATACAAGAGCTGGGGTACAGGCCAGAGTCGCGGGAGGTGACAGGATTCACCAGAGACTGAGCGGTGAGCAGAACAGGCAGACGGACTGAAACACACTGCTGAGGGGAGCAGCGGGCGAGGCAAGAGAGGTCTGCTTCGCCTTGTGGGTCCCCTCCCTGGCTGGCGGCAGGGATCGAACTCCTGCTGTAGTGGCTTAACCCACTATGCCACCAGGGAGGCCCTACAAATATAACAATTCTATCATGAAGTCCTTCTTTATGACTTTAATTAATCTTAATTATCTTCTTCAAGGTCTTGTCTCTAAATAGTTACATTGGAGGTTAGGGTTTCAACATATGAATTCGGGTGATAAAGAAGTCAGTCCAATAGATGTAACAAATCTCCCGAGATCTCCCTTGGTCTTTCCTGAGCAGCCCTCCTGTGACACAGAGTGTGTGGAACACATTTTATTACACTTGCGGATGTTGTGCAAGGAATGGGAGATAGGGAAATAGTCTACAGTCTCAAAATCAAATCTCAGTCTTTAGGGGGTCTATGAGTCTGGGCTGTGAAAAACACAAGTATTTTATATCCTCATCCTCTACCTTTGTAAAGAAGAAAGCATGGCTAACAAAAGTCAACATTAAAATAAAATGTCTGAAAGTATGCTATTGGTCCTTTCATCTTGCCACCATTTAATGAATAAAATATCTTACTTGTAATAATGAAATCTACCATATTTTGCTCTCTTTTTTATAATCAATGTTTTCCTAGTCAAAGATCTATATTAAGGGTGTCAGATGTGTACTTTTTCTTTCTGCTAAATCTTTGAATGATTAAAAACATTAGTTCTCATAGTATGTAAGTAGCCGTTTCTCTTGGTATACATATTCAATTAGTTTTTCATAAAGGAACCACTCTCCAATTCGATTTCTTTTCAGTCCTTCCTTATGTATTGATCTCACATGCCAATTCTTATTGCAAACTTTCACATGTATTGAGGTCTGTGGATCACATAAAGCAGTAATCATTTTGTCTATTTCAGTGCCAATATCTTCCAGTCAGTAGAGTTTAAAAATCATATTTCCTCCAAGTAGTGGTTCTACGATCATGCCATTCTTCACACTTGCTATTTTATACTTCAAATGGTCACATATTTTCAAGATATTTTTATTATGTTCAGGAATCCCTTGTATATTTTACTATTTAAAAAGTATTATTTTAAAGTTGCAGAAGATGTGGTTTATATGCACATGGAATATTGTTCAGCAATCAAAATAGACAAACTAGAGCCATTTATAGAAACATGGATGGTGCTTGAAGGGATTATGCTCAGTGAAATAAATCAGAAGAAAAAAGAAAAAATACCGGATGGTTTCACTTATAGGAGGAATATAGAGTATCAAGAAAAAAAAAATAACATCATCAACAATAACAACAAAAACACAACAAAACAAAACAAAAATAAATATACAATGACAAAACAGACCAAACAGAAAAATTCTGCAGGGAAGAGGGAGGGATTGGGATTAAGGCAGAGACAGGAAGAGCACAAGGGACTATGGCAACGGTGCACAGGTGAATTGGTGGTGGGAATTCTATAAGGTCTACACCTAGAAAAGAAGGCAAACATTATAAGAAATATATAAATATAATTATTTATTATATAAATAATTATATATTATATTAAAATATATAAATTTAATTAATTAATTAAAAATAGTGGCATATATCTTGAATTTATATCAATATTAAGAAAATGTAAATAGGAGGCAGCCTATTTCTAAACAAATAGTTTGTTCTTTCACATTAAATAGATTTAACACTAATAAGCTTGTTGTACATTTTGAATATGGTACATTTTAGCAATAAATTCTAAGAGAAGCTTCTAAAAAGAAAAACCTTTCTATTTGTTAGTTGAATTCTACTTTTTTTGAACATTTTTACAGAAAAAAATGAGCTATTACTGGCCCTTTAGATTCTTTTCTTGAAAATTTATAATGATCTTAATACTGAAGGACAAATATTGAAATGTAGATTTCATTTTAATGTGATATATATATTAGTTAGAGGACATTAACATGTTTAAATTATTAATCTTCAAGTAAAGCTTAAGCAATGTTTCTTAAAGTATTTTAATATCTTGTCTAAAGAGAGTTTGGATACCTTTGGTAGAATTTATGTTATATAATTGAAGTTTTCATTTCCATAATTATGAAAATGCCATTGTCATAATTCCCTTTAATTGTGTTCTTAAGACATTTGTTGATGGTATATATAAATAAAAAACATAACTTTAGTATATAAAATCAATAATTGATTATAAATCAATAATTGATTATAATAATTGGTTATATAAAATCAATTTCTTCAAATATAATAAATGTTTCCTTTTCTATTTTAAAGACTATTTTGTTTCATAACAAAATTAAAAAGAAGGTATAGAGATTTCCTTTATATATCCCCTCTTACACATGCATTGCCTCCCCCATTTTCTATATCTTCCATCAGAATGGCATTTATTACAATTGATGAGCTTATAACAACACATAATAATCACCTGAAGTCCTAAGTTTACCTTAGCATTCACTTTTGCTATTGTATGTTCTATAGGTTTTGAGCAACTATGTTATGAATTATATCCATAATTATAATAATAACATATGAAGAATTGTTTACTGCTCTAAAAGTCCTCTGTATTCACCTTTTCATTTCTCCCTTCATTGAAAACACTGATATTTTTACCTTGATGTCACTTTTGCTTTTGCAGAATGTCATATAGCTGAAATTATACAACATGAGTTACATACCAAAACCTTCCCTCATCTCTTTGAATATATTTTTACACAAATTAAAACTACCTGTTCCAATTTGTCTGCTCCATGTGGCATATGACTTACTGTTTTCACTTTCATTTCCAGCCATCCATTCTCTCACATAGCCAGTTACTCTGTTTTGCATCTCCTGAAGATATCCTTTACCCTAATGGTAGACCTGTCATTGGAGAACCTAATGGCCAGACAATGACTTTTATTTCTTCTTAGGAGTTTAAGGGGATAGGAAGAGTAAGCTCAGGCTGGTGAACGACAGTTGACCTCCAACTTTTGCAGAAGTTTAATCAGGCAGCAAACAGCCCTGTGGTGAGATTTCTCCTTCGGAGCCCTGTGTAGAGACAGTCCTTGAATGCATCCTGCAGCGATCAGGTTGTCAGTTTCCATTAGCTCCTCACCTCTATAGGACTCTGGTGTTTTTCACATATTTCCCTGTAATATCTTTGGTGCTAAAACATATCCCAGCATACTAATGGGATTGATGGGATGCCCTGCTTCTCTCAATGGCATGCATGAAAGAGGACACAGCATCTAATCTCCCCCACGCCTCCTGTTCCCATCACCACACCTGATGCATATATTCAGTCTTCTGCAACCCATCTATAATTTAAAACAGATTTCAGTGGCCTGGAGTCCCCTCATCATTTTGTTTTTAATGATAACTTGTCATCTGTCCCCTTTTCTTTCTTCACTGCTGAATTTAACAAGGAAGACAGCAATTCTTGATATTTTTTATCATGTTCATCTTTGAAACTCTTAAAATGACTTTCAAAAATAAGTCAATAAACATAAATAAAATTGAAGCCTCACATTTTCATTAATTTTTGTTTATATAACCTGCTATCTAGTGCTATAGTAGCACTAAAATTGAATTGCACTTATTCTTTCCTTTACTTTCCTCCATCTCTCCCTCTCTTCTTTTGTTAATGTGACCGCAGCTACAGAAAGTTCATTTTCAGAGTAGACACTAAAGTTGTTCATGACTATTTATTGCTTCAAATGACTACAATTACAAAAAAAATCCATTTTTTATATAGTCAACTTAAGCTAAAATATTAGAATTAGATTTTAATGCAGGATACTCAGGAAACTAAAAGATGTTAAAGAAATGTCTTTGCAATCAAATAAAGATCTTACAAATTACACATATATAAATAAAAATAAGTAATATATTTTAATGATAATTTTTATCTTTCAAAAGGTCACCTGTGATTAAATTTGATGAAAACTAAAGTGTAAAAATTCAGTAATTCACATAGCAATTATACTCCTTCCTGCCAATTACACAAAAATTAACTTCTATTTGTCAATTTTAAACATTATCAAACCTATGTAACATTCATCAGATCATCCATTGTGAATTTTCATTTTAACTATTTGTAAAGTTTCAATTTCTAGGAAACATAAAAAAACTATTTTTCTTGTGATATTTTAATTATACTATTGTTTATAAAATTGTGTAGACAATTCATATGTCTTGAGATTTATTTTACTTGATTTGAATATATTTTCCTAACACAAACCTTCTATTGGAGATGAAGGTTTGAGGCAGAGTTTGAATCAGGATAAGAAATTTGTTTGATTTGGGGTTGGGAATAAATTATTTCAATTTAGAAAATTAAACACTATCTTGTACATCAAATCAAATATAGAAATGACCTTATAGTTAAAATGTAAAAAATATGTTATGGCAACACTGTATATCTTAAAACTTGCAATATCCACAAATTGATATTTTTGTATAACTAAGAAATATATATATTTCACAATTAAAAAGTAAAAATGGGGGGCCTCCCTGGTGGCTCAACGGGTTAAGCAACGCACTATGAAGCAAACCGCAGCCACTGCAGCACAGTTCGATCCCTGCCGCCGGCCAGGGAGGGGACCCACATGGTGCAGACAAACCTCTCCTGCCTCACCCGCTGCTGCCCTTGGCATGTGTTTCGGTCGGTCTGCCTGTTCTGCTCCCCACTCTCTGGTGAATCCTGTCACCTCCCGCGACTCTGGCCAGTATCCCAGCTCTTGTATGCATAAATAAATAAATATTTTTTAAAAATTGTAAATGTAGGGGCCTCCCTAATGGCACAAGGGGTTAAGTACCATACTGCATCGCAGCCACTGCATCATGAGCTCGATCCCCCACCAGGAAGGTGACCCACATGGCTCAGCAGACCTCTCATGTTTCTCCTGCTGCTCCCCTTGGCAGTGGATTCCAGTTGATCCACCTGTCTTGGTCCCTGCCTGTCTCTGGTGAATCCTCTCACACACCACACCTCTGGCCTGTACCCTGTTCTTGTATGCATAAAAAATAAATATTAAATATATATAAAAATGTAAATACAAATAAAATAATAGTTAATAATTATTTGAACTAAAAAAGTTTTTTTGCTTAATTTTACATAAAATAAGAAAATACTAGCATATTCATCCATAGGATAGGCTAAAAGATCTATTAGAAACATTAAAAATGCAACTCCCACATAAGATTTATCAGAAATCAGGCAACAATACATTAAAAATAAGAAGCTTTTTAAACAAGTTTAAATGATTTCACAAATGTTTATTATTTGTGCACTTACCATCTAGTACATGCTTTGTCTTTCCAATTAGAAATAAACATTTGAATATTTACGTAAAATGTTCTAAAAGTCACAAGTAAAAGGTAACATATAATGTTTCTAATATCTTCTGTTTTAATAGAGCAGTGAATTTATATAAATATTCATAGTATCCTATGAACAATCACTAATAACCACTCACATAAAAGACTTTACTTACTGGTATCATTTTTCCCTTCAAAAAATTAAAATTAAATCTAAAAACTTAGACTCCTTAAGATTTTTAAAATACCACCATGAATTAAAATCTGTATTTACTCATTTTCTTGTAAGGAGAGATAATAATTATATGATAACTACTAAGTACCAGAAAAAAATAAAATTACCTTTCATTTACTTTTATAGAAAAAAACTGCATACATCAAACACATTTCTAATGTGAAGTTCTCTTACACCTCTTTGCAGCAAATCACTTCAGGTAATTTATGAGAACACTTCTTGGTCTCGAACAATAAAGTTATCAGCCTTCTGCTTTAAAAACCTTTCAAATATCAGTTCTGAAATGCTGGTTGTGCATTTGCCAATTATACAGTATTCACAGTTGCATATATTCAATAACACTATGTCCCCACATTATATAATTAGCTCAATTAGAAGTTATGAGCTCAATTGAAATAACTTTACCATTTACCCAAAATTGGTACATTTAAAGCTTATTTTCATTAGACACCTTTAAAATTTGAATTAATGGATTTGAAAATAAAATCATACAGTATAAACTATTTCAGCATCAATCTTCATTTTTTAAATGTTTTAAATGGTAACACAAAATACTGGAAATATATACATTAATTTCTTTATGTAGAAATATATAAACACTAATAAAATTTCATGCAAACATATAAATATATTTCTATATCTAAATGTAGTTTTGCTGTTATATAAAGATATGTATATTATAGGTTTTAGTTTATATAAGGTGAATTTTGTTTTGCTAAAGTGGGATGAAAAAGCCATTAATTATGTAAAGACAGCAACAATAGTTATGCTTTCTTCTTTGTCTTTGAAGTCTTCTTTAAGTTAGTTAATGTTCTCTACATCATTGTTTATATTTTGGGGGTACAGAATTGTGTCCCTTTGGGTGTTTTTATCATATTGCACCATGATCAGTGCAACCATTGTCCACCAACCCCCATTCCAAAGCAATTATCCTGTGCTTCACATAAGCTAAAATTATCAGTGACAATTTAAGAAGAATACAGTATTCTTTTCAAATTATTATTAACATTATAATTTATTTTTAATAGAAAAAAATTAAGATTTGGACAGACCATTGAAACAACATAAGAATATAGTATTAATTTATAAAATGATATAAATTACTTCAGTATGATAAAAAACACACATTTCTTCTCTATATTTAGTACCTTAATTTAGTACTTCGTAGGTCTACAAGCTTTAATGAATTTTATGAATTCTCTAAAATGATTGAAATTTGTCAACTTAAAATGATATGCTTGAAATAATAAGATCGCATATAGCTGACTACAAGAGAATGATGATGAGCTCTTGAGAGTCATTAATTTTCAAATATTTGATTTCAGCTCAATGACTAGATATGTCACTTTTTATTTTAATCATGAAATGCACCTGTCAAGGAAATTTTCGATAAGTGTTTGGAATGAGACTGTGCTCGGAACCTCCTTCATGATTCTTTCTTTTCAGGAGCTGATGGGTACAGTAGATGACTTTCTGTTTTCTTCCCACAATGGGTAACCAGAGTGTCTATTTTAATATTCCTAATAAGAACTGACATTTAAAGATTATATAAGGCAGCTTGATTAGATATGTCAAGGCTATTTTATGATATGAATAATTGTGCTCAAATTGTCTTCTATGATATATAACACTAAGAAATTATAGAAATGGTATAAATAATAGAAAGTTTTATTTGTATGTGTAGAGGTGAAAACAATTTTGTAAATTTACTTAAATTTATTTTAATTCAATTAATTTCAATCCATGTATATTCATTTATTTCTGTATATCATTCAATCTAGTGCAATGTGTGATAGACTTGGTCATATACCTGAGCAAAGAAAACTCAGCAGTGTCTCTGAGAGTTGCAAGTTGAGAAATAAAAATAAGACATATATTATTATAAGGAAAAGAAAGGCCAAGTCACTAAACCATGTGGTTTTCATTATGCTCATTTCTTAACAGGATCTTACTAGATTTTGTCTATTTTATGACTGTGTGGTCTTAGAAGTAGGAAAAATTCTTATAACTCCATGATTTTTAAAACTATCAGTTTCTTACTCAATTCATGTGGAAAGTATGACATCAATCACAAAAATCTGAAAAAAGTAAAAAGAAAAATGATAATAAATATGGAATCTTGCTTCTTGTAAAGATCCTTAATAAAATAATGGTTTATTCAATTAAACAGATAAAATATTATAAATGATGGCAAAATAAGATTTTAGAAAATAAAATGCTATAGCAAAATGAATTACATAACAGTCACTGTGTGGGTATATTACTTTTAATGATTGCTTTGGATATCAATTCAATACAAATTGAATCAATAATTTCCATAATTCTTTCAAATGGAAATATAACAACATAAAAAAGATCATTGAATTATAAATAATTGATACATGATAATGATAATCAAATGTTATAAATAGGAGACTCTGCATTTTATCTTATAAATAAAAAAATCTGTATGCAAGAAATAAAATACAGAGTTCTAGCAATTGTTTCTATCAAGGAAAGGAAATTCAGGATGATAGAGAAGGATATACTTAGTGTTGATTTAGCTAGAATTTGATGTTCTGTGATTGCAGTGTTGAAACACTCCTGTAGAAGTGCCTGAATGTCACAGATGTCTACATCCTTGTTAAACTTGATATTGTTGTTCTTTGACATTTTGCCTTAATTTATGTGTAGCACAAACCAATGAGGTTTTTTTTATGTAAAATAGTTCATCTTTTCATATGCATTCACCATTAACATAGCCTCCCTGGAAAAGCCTCTTTAAGTATTTTCTTCATTTTATTGCTATACCTGCTGTTCTCTGTTACTCTTTTTTTTTTTTAATTGGAAAAAAAAATGGTTCTCAACACTACCTATGATTTACAGGTGCAGGATCACACCCTTTAGTTATCTGTTACCACACCAGACCCTCCACTAAGCACCAGCGTCCATTGTGCCCCCTCTTCTCACTGTTCTCCTCCCTTTCCCCCACATCTCTGGTAGCCAGAATTCCACAATCAGACCTCTAGAATATTTTTTAATTCATGAGTACAAGAAGTGGGGTGTAGGCCAGAGGTGTGGAGGTGAGAGGAGTCACCAGAGACAGAGCAGGGAGCAGAACAGGCAGATGGACTGAAATACACTACTAAGGGGAGCAGTGGGAGAGACAGGAGCGATCTGATGCACCAGGTGGGTCAGCTCCCTGACCAGGGATTGAAATCAGGCTGCATGGTTAGTGATAGTTTGATAGCACTGAGACTGCACCACCAGAGAGGCCATCATCTTTTTTTTTTTAATAACAGTATTATTATACTGTGTATATATATTCCATATCATCATATATTTGCCTTCCTTTGGACTCAGATTATTTCCATAACTTGACTATTGTAAATAGTGTTGCAATGAACAGAGGAGTACATGCACTTTAAATTAGTCTGTTTGCATGTCTTCTAAATAAGTATAGCATTGGCCATGTATTTTTTATGACATATTTTTCTGATAATGTTATTAAACTACTCTATGGTCCCTAATTATAACATTGTAAAATAAATTCCACTTTCTTTTTATTACCTGTAGATATTTTATGTTACAGTAAACTTAAGGACATGCATTATGTCAAAAGAGTATAAAACACATGTGAGTTCAACATAGGCACAATTTGTGGAAAAGTGTAATCAAATTGATGGGTCCATTCAAATAGTCATTAAATTTCAGCACTGGTTTCATTTTATTTTCTAAATGAACCTGTAGATAGTTCTTTCTGTTTGCTTATTAATGCCCCTTCCCCTGGTAGTTGTATAAGTCTACTATAAAATAGTTTTATGATTTGATTCTTTCAATTCACTTCATTAGTCAATTCAACAAAATGACTGGTTTGTATATAGTTGAAATGCAACAATAAGGGAAATCACCAGAAAAAAAGTTAATTTTTGGTGTTCCAAATCTTCTCAAGTTTTAATTTAAATTTAATGGTTTGCTATCACAGTTACATCTTCTAGTGTCTCATTTATCCCTTCAAATGTGGGTAACACACTAATCTAAGAAGGGAGTAATACACTTAAAATAATTGATTTTTTTATATTGAATGTAATTTTGTGAATTTTTACATTTGTTTATATTTCTTATTTTTACTCATATTTTGACAGTGTTTACCAATTAGTAGTTTTTAAAAATAAAAAAAATAATTCATTTTATAACTTATTAGTGCTATATGAGGCCCATCACCGGATAATTTAATGATGTAAAACAAATTCTTATTGAATTTCATTTCAATATGTAATAACATCATAATTTTTTCTTTTATATAGGTAAATGGAGGGATGCACTTGAATAAGACAGTGGATCAAAAGGATCTACACTGCCCTCTTCTGCCATATAGGGGATCAAATATATATCCCAAAGCAAATTAAGTAAAAATATTTTCTTAACTATATTAATGTGTTTCAAACAATTCCTTGTGATTTGTTCCATATATTTATCTTGAATTATAAATTTCAATATAGAGTTTTAATATTAGTGAAAGACTTATAAAAATGCTATAACTTTGAAATAAGTTTTCTGTAATATCTAGAAGCCCATTTTTATTTTTAATATACAAAAAATTAAAATAAGAATGAACAGTGCATAACAGATTATGAAACACACTCTGATACTGAATATTTTCAACGATTGTCTCTGACGAAATGATAATGCATTATTGGAGCTGCTATTCTTGAACTAACTTCTACCTGATTGACCTTTGATATTGTTTACTATGCATTTATCTAGGAGAAAATATTTATTTACAAGGAACAAACAATGAAGAAAGTTAAACAAACAAACAAAGTCATTACCTGTTAAGGTACCTACTTCTTACAAAGGCAAAAGTTCGTGAAATACTAGAACTACAATTTTTAGATTGCAGAAAGAAAAATAAAATTACATTTTTAAGAATGAAAATATAAAATTGCTTTCTGCAAACCCAATTATGTGTGATTAGACAGAAAGAAATATTTCATAATACTGAAACCAGAAATTTTGGCTTGCATACATAAGTGTGTTTTTATTTAAATAACTTTACTAATCATTTGTGTCCAACTAAAATGTAGCATAAAACCATGAACTAATTTAAATTTTTCTAATGTTACAAAACAACAAAGGAATTCAACATAGAGAAGATCCTCTTCATTCTATATTATCATATTTTCTTTAACAGACACATCTCTGGGCCAGGGGAAACAATTCATGCTTTTATGTTTCAGGTTATGTTTTTAAGATTAAAAGGGAAGTAATCAGAATGAAAGAAAAAGATGTTACATTAGACTTAGATCTAATATGTATATGTTATTGTATATAAATATTCTTTACAGTTATAGTTACTTGTCCTTTAATTGGCCTATATTTTTCATTCTTGAGATTGTTTTCAATTTGTATATCAAATAACATTCACAAGCAAGGTTTTGTAACACCAGTAAAATATATTTCACTAATAAATTCTTGTTGACATCTCATGGGACAATGTTGAAATAAAAGTGCATCTGAAATAAGATGAATAATCAAACACATTGAAAGTCAAATGAAAAAAAATACTCAATGATCCAGGTTTTCAAAGGCAAGTTACTACAAAGAAGAATGAAATTACCTAATATAGCAGGATGTGCAGTATATGGGAGAAACTTGATACATTTGGCAGACAATAATTTTCAGAACTGCTATGTGCAGTCTACAACTAAACATTACTTTACAATTTATTTTTTTTTCTATCCTAGTCCATATAGGGTGAATTTCCATACTGGTCATTATTTTTTAATTCCACTGAAATAAGCAAGGCTTTCCATATTCCATAATTAGTTTTGTAAGTAAAGTTATTTTTTTATATTAACAAACTTATTCTAAAATTTACAAAGACCTAGCTGACCAACACAACATTGAAGAAGAAAATCTGAAGTGATACCAGGTAGTACTTGAGTTGATATATTAATATAAGACTACAGTCTTTAAGAGAGTATGTTATAATCAAAGGAAGAGATAAACTAATTATTGAAACAAAACAAAGGGTTCAAAAATAGGTCACCATATAGTCAACTTATATTTCACAAGGGACAAAGGCAATGAGAACAAAAAATCTTCAAAAAATAGTGCTGGAACAACAAGTGGAAAATTAGTCTAGATGTATGTGACCTATCCTCTCTTCACAAAAATTAACTCAGTGGATAATGAACATGTACCTAAAAGGAAATCACAAAACTATGAAACTAGATGTAACTTAGGTGAAAATCTATTATGACTTAGGAATAGTGATGGCTTTCTAGACACAATACCAAAAGTGCAATGAAATAGTTGATAACTCATACTTTCTGCTTTCTAAATATAAAGATAATATGAGAAGAATAGTCATGATGAAAAAAAAATAGTTGCAAAAGATCTATCTAATAAAGAACTATTACCTGGATATAGCGACTCTTAAAGCTAAAATATAAGAAATGAAGAACTTGAAAATGACCAAAGAGTGCCATAGGTACCTTGTCAAAGAAATTATATGGAAGACAAACCTTTGAAAAGATGTTCATGATTTAATCTTGTTAGGAAAACCAGAGTTAAGACAATGATATGTGTATAAACCTATAAAGAAATTATACAACAACAAAAAGTTTAAATTTTATTTTTTATTAACATTTATTTATTTATTTTTATTTATTTATATTTGACATCAATTGTAATATCCATGTATTCCCCATCACCATATCACCAGTCACCATCACCTCAGTCCCCCGTGCTCCCTTCTGCCCTCAACCCTCCCCCTCTTCCCTTCCCACCAAGTGTCCCCAATTTGTCCTTGTCTTTTCATTTTTGGTTTTTGTGTCTTTATTATTATTATTATTATTGTTCTTATTCCTTTCCTTGATCCTTATTTGGTTCCCTTGTATTCCTCCTATGGAGGAACCACCTGGTATTTTTCTTTTGCCTTCTGACTTACTTCGCTGAGCATAATCCCTTCCAGTTCCATCCATGTTCCTATGAAAGCGTCTAGTTTTTTCATTTTTGAATGCTGAATAGTATTCCATCGTGTATATGTACCTCAGCTTCCTGATCCACTCATCTGTTTTTGGGCATTTAGGTTGTTTCCAGGTCTTACCTATTGTAAAGAGTGCTGCAATAAACATAGGGGTGCAGGTATTCCTTTGAATCAGTGTATTTGTGTCTTTGGGGTATATTCCTAGGAGCGGGATTGCTGGATCCTATGGAAGTTCCATTCTTAGACTGAGGAAACACCATACTGCTTTCCATAATGGTTGGACCAGCTTGCATTCCCACCAGCAGTGTAAGAGAGTTCCTTTTTCTCCACATCCTCGCCAACATTTGTTGTTG
>JAGFMF010011629.1:9418629-9490411 GCA_019455555.1 Galemys pyrenaicus
AATCCATTTTGAGTTGATTTTTGTGCATGGTGAAAGGCAGTATTCTAGTTTCATTCTTTTGCATGTAGCAGTCCAGTTTGCCCAGCATCACTTATTGAATAAGCTGTCTTTACTCCATTGCATATTAAAAAGTTTAAATTTTAAATTAAATTTTTAAGCAAAAATTTGCATGACAATACTAAATAACAAAGTAGCAAGAACTCTCATTCAATGTTGGGGAAAATTCCAAATATTAAAGTCATTTTGGAAGGTAGTTTGGTGGTTTCTAATTAATTCTTACTACAACATGGCACAATCACATTCTTTGGCATTTACTGAAATGAATTGAAAATATATACACATGCAAAAATCCTGTACATCTGTTTCTAACAGCTTCATTCATATTTGACAAAAGTAGGAAGCAGCCAAGATCCCCTCAACAGGTGAATGAAAGCTAAATGAATAGGTAAATGGATTAAAATACTTCAACAGTGAATAAATGATTGAACATAAAATGATAGACTACTCAGTACTAAAAAGAAATGAGATACAATCCATGAAAATACAAGGAGGAAACAAGTGTATTGCTATGTGAAAGAATCTGAGATGTCTGTATATGGTATAAAATGTCCACTATATGATATTCTAGAAGAGTCAATACAATGAAGATACTAAAAAAAAAAAAAAAAAAAAAAGGTAACAGTGGTTAAAGATGAAAGAGGAATTGTGGGATGAACACTTCTAGAGCACTGACACTATATGAGATAGTTCAATGATACATACATGTGATCATACATTTTTCCAAACCCACTTAATATATAACACCAAGAGTGAAACCTGGTATAAACTGTAGTCTATGGCTGGTTGTGTTGTGTTATATAGGTTTGTTAATTTTAACATGCGTAGTGCTGTGGTATAAGATTTCCACAGCAGAAAAGTTTGGACACCTGTGGAGACCAAGATTTTATGGGGACTCTTTAATATCTGGTCCCTTTTGCTGTGAACCTGAAATTTCCCTTAAAACTAAGATTTATTACCCCAGACCCTTAATTATAATGGTTAAAACCACTTTAGCCTCATCTTTTCTCAGAATGCAACAAACATATCCTGCCCTTGAATCTGTTTTCTTTATGCTAAATTTTATAAAATTTTATTTAATCTTCCTTGGTACTTGCAATACATAAACAAACCAACAAAACCTACTAAAAATAATACTCTGTACTAAGACTGAAAACAAAGTTACTCATGAACATGTATTATTTATGAGGTGCATTGTTTATGTTCTTTCAGAACTTGTCTTATATTTGGGACTAATTACTGGTGTCTAGTCATGACTTACCCCAGTTTTATCCTGGGTAAAGCTATGCATGGTAATAGAAGAGTGTTGAGAGAAGAATGAAATAGTAGGAATTAAATCACTTCAATTTCATTCTCGACACTTCTCATTTTGACCTTGCAACATATCAGCTCTCTCTCCCATTCAGAGACATGTCGGTGGCAGTCCAGTCTTTCTCCATTCATGTAAGCCTTGTAAGTTCATTTCTGTAGCTCCTGATGCTTTCTTTATATATCTGCATCTTCTACAGTCATGTTCAAAATATATGTTTAACTATTTTTTAAGCTACAGACATTGAATTTAAATACAATATTTGCAGGATAGTTTTTTACATGTGGGATAATTTACTTGAAGGTCATCTCTTGAATAAATTAAATTTAAGATTTTTGGTAACAATGGCAAATCAACACTAGGAAAATATCCTAAGCACCAGAGGCATTTTAACTCAATTATCTGTATGAATCTAGCCAATATATTTTCAGACATCATAGCCGTTGTTTTTGGCATTTCTATTCTTCAATGTCACTTCTCATTAATGAACTGGTTCTGTTACTGTCATTTGATGACTTCTCCATTGTCATTTTACTTCATTAACTGATTATTTTCTAATTGCTATTTTATGCCATGGCTTGATTCATCAGCTTTTAATGTTCCACTTAATTGACTTCTTTGTCTAAATGATATGGAAGAAAAGTGGTTGAATTAATCATCTAGCTTCTGAATTCTGATATAATGAGAGTTTATTTTGCTTGTTCCATTTTCTAGATAGGAACACTAAGGAAATATAACTGCACTGTATTCAAGCATCTTTCATTAAAGTGTTCTTACTCCTTATCTTTTTTAATGTGTTATCAAAGACAAGGAGCTTCAAAGACACATAAGCATATGATAAATGTTGCTGGTTTTTAAATTTATTTCACCATTCATTTTTATTCTATAAGATTTATCTTGACAAAATTTAAGACACAGGTCAATTTACATAAAATTTTAAATTAGCAATGAGTGAGACAAAGAAATTGATGATTAAAGAAACTCTGTGTTGGAGACTTTATCTACAGACTTAGAGCTACCAATTAGTAATTTCTACAAAATTTCAACTTGCATTAAGGTTTAACATTTTCTTATTGCAACTGCTTCTGAGGAGGTATCTGGACCATGGAGAGCTTAACATGAGCAATTTTGCAGAGCATGTAAATGACAGTGTTAGGGGGAAAGACCCTCCTGAATGGATTATACAAATAGGTTATGGACTTCGACCCCCATTCCAGACCTACAAGATCCAAGGACTACAAATCCCATAAGGTCATTATCGAAGAGCAGATCACTGGGACCTGAGGGTGGAGTTGAGCAGCAGACACGTGGGCCTTGGGGGGTCGCTTTTTACTTGGGAGTCAGCTCTCAGCACACCGTTGGGTTCCAGCTCCAAGGAACTGGTAGGATATTTACAGATCCATATCCCTCTCTTCCCCTTGTGTTATTCACTACGCTATTTCTCCTTTCCTTGTAAATAAAACCCTTTATTAACCTTTGCTGTGTGTGCCTGCAGTTGGGGCATTATAAGTGCCGTTCGAGCGCGCGGGTGAGGACCCAGTCAGGCAAACCCATTTTATATTAGGGTTGCCCTGTAACAACAGCACTGAAATTCAAATTAATTTGAATGCCAAACACAGAGGTCTGAGTAGCATCTATACTCTTCAGTAATAAATGATATAGAGGCAGAAGTCAGGTGTACTATATGGTTCTGGGAAAAGAAAAGTTATTACTCTTGACCTCATTTTAGTCATCGCTGCTATACTTTGAAGAAGGCATTTCCAAAGGTTGCTGCTTCTTTGCAAAGCATGAGACATGGGAAATCAGCCAAGGTGGGAACCCAGTAAAAATGTCCACCTTTCCTTGGGTTCTTATCACTTCCTCGAAGGCTACACAGCACTATTCTCACCTGAGTCATGAAACTCACTCTTTCTTACTGAGGTTGGGAGAGTTTTCACATTTTATTCCTTGACCTCCAAAACATTTTCTTCCTCCTCTCCTTTTCAACATGTTTGCAATTAACATTTCTAAATGCTTGAGGCCAAGCATCAGACAAAGAAAAAGCTGAATAAGTTGTTAAAGTTTGAGCTAAAGTGAGGAAAATGTAGTGAGAAATTGTAATTATTCAATAAATGATTTTCCCACTTAATGAAACAAGTACTTGATATATAGTGTTATGAAATGGAAATGGATCATTAAACGATAGGCACTTAAATCTTAAAATAAAATTTATCTGAGGAAATGGCATCATGAGATGTAAGCTGTATTTTTTTTTTATTATTGAGACTTTATTTTCTTATAGCAACTTAAGGTTTACAGCAAATGGAGAGAAAGCATAGAGATCTCCCATATATTTCCTGACCCCCAAGTCCTCCAAGCTGGACTTTGAAGAATGGCTAGGAATATATCTAGATGATACAATGAGAAGTTGTGCTCCAGGAAGCCCCTGAGAGAGTGAATCAGGGCCTGAGGCACTTTGCTAAGGCTTCTGTTATTAGCTCTGCCAAAGAAAGTGACTGAGGATTAGCAACAGGAGGGAAAGTTGGACTGGTGACAGTAGCCACAGGGGCATGAGTGATTCTACCATTCACGAGTAGACTTTTCATGCACTGTTATGCATGGGATACTTATGTACCCCCACAGGTTCATATGTTGAAACCATTCCTGTCAATGTATGTTTCAGAGATGGAGTATTGGGAAGTATTGGGGAGCTAATGAGGATTAGGTGAGATCATGAGAGTGGAGCCAAGGTCTGCCTCTGAGTCTGTTGTGGGGCTCACCCTAGTCTGTTAAGGTTTGCTGTGCCTGGGGCTTTGCCAGTTCCACTGATCTGCTTCCCAAGTCTCCTGGATTATTCTGCCTGCCTAGGGGGGCAACTTGCTTGGCCTGTTCTACTTTGCCCTCAGGCCTCTCCCTACTTGAGCTAATTCCTAGGAGTTGCTGAATTGAGAAATTGATTTTTTCTTTTCGGCACTCTGGTTTTGTCCTGCAGCAATCTAACTGTAAGTCTACACCCCTCCTTGGGGGTGTAGAGCCAGAGCCGTTACATCATTTTAAGTTTAAACGATGATCCAAAGCAGGAGTTTGAAAGAATATACCAAATGAAGACATATTAGCAGTTTAATATCAAATACTTCTTTAGTAGCTTAGATAATTGGCCTGAAAGTATAATTCATTTCTGAATGATTTAAAATTGTGATTCACTGAGGAAACTTTAGTCTCAGGAATGGTTCAAGTAACAGCGATTAAAAGATTTTTGCAAAAACATATTATTTTCTTCCTTTTTTTTGGTGCAGTAACATATAGACAATATTTTAATACCATTTTGGTCACTTATAAATACTAAGACCCATAGAAGATTTCTGGAAGAATCTTGAACATACATAATTCTTAACCAAATTTTATTATTTTTTAAATTTTTATGTATTTTTTTTAGTTTTTCACAATGTTCAATGCTCTAGGATTATCAGTAACAGTTCCTTTGATGACCATTTAGTTTAACACTGATAGTATCATTTCAAAAGAAATTTTTCCTTATTTCTCTTAAAATTACTCAAGTTCTAATAGATTTTTAAAGCATTTCTCTCTTTCATGGTATTTCAAATTTGAAAGACAAATATTTTGGAATTATATTTGAACATCATTTTTTTCCAACATGTCAAATGCTTTTGACAATTATGAACTTTTTATTTTCAATTTAGTAATTCTGAGATGGCTGACATTTAAGAAATATTCATATGGCAGAATGCCATGCAGTTACAGATATTCCACAGTTAGATAAATCGATCCTTAATCTGAGTACATGCAATCCAAAAAATTGATAGAGGAAGAATAAGAAAACAGCTCAATGCAACACAGACCATAATATAATTTAATTATGATTTTGGAAACAGATGCTCTAGAATATATTTGTTTGTTTGTTCCTCTGCCAAGTTGATTACAACCCTCATGGTCTGAGACTTAAACAGTTAGAATATAAACAAATTATAACCCTGAACTGAGAGGAGATTTTAATAAAAACAGTAATTATTTAAATGTTTTTCAGAGAAATTGCTTAACATTGCTTCCAAAAATATTTTACTGCTGATTAGTGAAGGAGGTTCTGAAAAGAGACAACTGCAAAATCCTCCTGAATATGTTTTCTCAAACAGCAGAGTCAAGTTTTTCCCACCATCATTTATTCAAAAAATAAAACAAAGCTCATTAGTTAGAGCCATAAGAAATAGCAGCTTAGTAAGACAGATGGCTCAAAACCAACCTTTCCAATGAAGGTCATCTCATGTTAGAATGAAAGTCTGGACTGAGTCAACAGGAAAACAAAATGATGTATTCAGTAAGATTTCCCATTAATAATGTGAAAGCATTGCTAAGTGCTTCAGAGTATCTTTCAAGTTCAAGTCCCAACTTTCTTCCTCTCTGCACAACATGTAGGCCTGTGACAACGGCATGTCTGACTCCAAATAAACCAAGTGCATAGTAGGATATACACAGAAGATGTAAATCTGGGGCATTCACCTCAAGAGCAAACCTCCATCCTTAAGCTACCCGTGACTGCAGACACCCATTACTTCACATTTTGCATCTTACCTTTCAGGTTTTGGTTGAGTCACCGTCTATCCCCCAAAGTATTTCACACTATTTCTAGACTAATATTCACTAAACATCATATTGAAGCTTTCATTTCCTTATGCTCAAGAATTGAAAATCATTGATCTACTTTGAATATTTTGAGAAACCTCCATATTGTTTTCCAGAGGGACAGTGCTAATCAACATGCCCATCCACAATGTATGAAGTTCATTTTCTCCACATCACTGCCAACCTTTTTTGATATGGGCCATTCTCTCAAGCGTGAGATGGTATCTCATGGTGATTTTGATTTATAGTTAATAGAGTCCAATAATTCGAGGTATCTACCCAAAAACTGGAAGAGAAAAACTCCACAGATTCCAAGGCACACACGCACTCCTATGTTCATTGCGGCACTATTTGCAATAGCCACAGTGTGAAAACAACCTGAGTATCCAAAATACAAGAGTGGACTGGAAAAACAGTAAATAAACACAATGGAATACTAATAAGCAATATAGAGAACATGAATTGTCATTTGTGGCAACATAGATGCAACTGAAGGGGATTATGTTCATCAAAACAAGTCAGAAGGAGAAAAACAATTAGCAGATGGTTTCACTGCAACATGGAATATAAGCTGAAAAAAAAAAAAAAAGAGTGAGATAAAACTAAACCAATAACAAACCCCGGGAATCTGAGCTGAACCCACACAACAAGGGGAGAGGAAAAGGTGAAACCAAAGAAGGGCGGGAACACGGACAGCGGGTGCCTCAGTAGTAGGTGAGGGGATGACACACAGCTGAAGAGATGGGATCCTATGCCCTTGAATCACTGAAGTGTTGTAAGCCAATGTTACCTCAATAAAAAATTAAGGAAAAAAAACCTCTCTTTGAGGTTTTAACATCTTTCATATTCAGATCTCATCCAATTTGTTCTTTTTTTCATTCCCCAAAATAAAACACTCCATACAGTCCACAAAACATTTTCTTTCACATGGATTCAATGTTTGTCTCCCTACAGAATTCATATGTTGTATTTCTAAGAGCCAATGTGATGGTATGAAGAGATGAGACCATTTGTCATGAAGGAAAAGTCTCCATAATAAAAAGAAACAAGAGCTTACTCTCACTCTGCCCTTAGGTATGTGAAGACTAATTGAGTGAACTGTCATCAGCGAACCAGAAGGCACCGGATTCATCTGTACTTCCATCTTGAACTTGCCAGTGTCAGAACAGCAACAAATACATTTTTATCTTTTTAGTCACCCACTTTATGGTAATCTGGCATACATCCTGCTCTAAGAGTTGATGCCATGTAGTCACCCATTCTATCTATTTGCTCATAAATTTTTCTAGCAAGGTATGTTTTTCTTCTCTTCTCTCCTTTCTATTCATGGCCCACATTTTCTTAATCCAAACCAGAACTAGTCTACAAACACAATATGTATTTCTTTTTAGAAGTTTCTTGCATGTTTCTATTGCTTTGGTTACTTAAGGATAAATGACTATATGTTTCAATTCTTTGCAAATCTCCATGAGACTCTACATAAACCTTTGGTTTATATAAGTTCATCCCGCCTCCCTCAATCCCCTTTATCCCACTATTCTTCTCACTCTGAGCAGATATATTTTCAGGAAAATGAAGAACATAAAAAGTGATTTCTTTCATCTGCTTGATACCAAAAAGCAAACTGACTCAAAAGGAACTTCCCTTTACTAGTTCAACCACACACACTACGGTTCTCATGCATGCATCTCCGCAGCTATGCATTTGTTCTTTAATATTCACCCTCTTCACAACTGAATAGTTCCCACCATCTGAAAAGAAAATGTTTGCTTCCATGCCATATGGTCCTGACCCACACCATCCTCCCTCCTCCCTATTCCTGGACTTTCATTAACATCTGTGTGCTATTTCTGAAAATACCCCTAGCTAGACCTCTTGAATTAACATCAGATAGCACATGCAGTGGCTTATTAATCACCACTTGGGTGTCTCAAATATATTCAAAATCAGATTCATACCTACACATCCCCTCCCCAAATTAGGAAAAAACAAAAACACTTGTCCTTTCTTGGAAAATGTTCAGAAACCTGTAAATATCTATTGACCACCCTCCCACCAGCAAAGAAAATGAATCATAAATTCTTGCCATTGTTACCATCTAAATGCCATTTAAAGCCATCTGCTCTCTTTTATCTCCATTCTTCTGATTTCATGAACTCTAATCTGTTCTTTGTCAGATTTCAAGTAAACCACTTACTAATTATTATCTTGTTTCTAAATAAATGGAAATGCCCTTCTCATTTTACTTGCCCTTATAGCAGTCAGTAACTCTCTTCTTTAATAACCATCATCTTTAGAAATATTCTCCTTTATTAGATTACATGGTATAACTACTTTCCAGCCTTCTTTTTTCTATCCCATTTTCTGGTTCATCAATGATAATTGGATGATTAAATATTTTAGTTTCATAAGGCTCTGTCATGGGCCCTCTTGTTTTCTTTCTCTCTAAAGGTTATAAATGTTTGAGCTTATTATATTTGAGACATTCAGCTCTGCATACAGGTTTTCTATGTACTGTAGACTACTTTTACTACTGAGTGTTTTTGCTAATCTGTATTGTTGATGTCAAACCTTTCTCAATGTTCTCACACTCCTCTCTTTTCATTTCCCTTATCCCTGTTCTAATTTCATCCATAACTGATTATATGATTTTTTCAATTTGATTCTCTTTTGATTAAATCCTTACACACAAAACCTAAAATTGCAAATTTGTTTTAATCTTATTTTTTACTTGTCATAAGCAGATATTTAATGAATATTTGTTGAATATATGAATTATTTAAAAATGACCAAAATACAACACATACCAAGTCTCGTAATATTTTACACAAACTTGAGAATGAAAAGTGGCTCAAATATATCCAAAACCAGTTTTACTATTTCAAACTAAATGTAATCTCTCAGTATTTCCTCAGTAGGTGAAATGGAAAATGTTCAGAAACCTAGATTATCACCTGTGAATATTTTCACCATCTAGTCAGTAAAAAAAATCTCTTATCAGATCTAGACAAATACTAAGTAAAGTTATTTAATAATCTATTAGCCAGATAGTCTAGAGAAACACACCCTTTAGGAGATATATATATATTTAATATAGATTATAGGTGTATTTACATGCATATGTATGTGCATATATGTATATATATGCACAATATACACACATGAGAGAGAATCTGTTTATGGTAAGCTAGATACTCATACCCTGGAAAGCTGGTGGTATAATTCATTTCACATCTGAAGGCTTTATTTTTTTTTAAGATTTATTTTTTTATACAATTAAGACCTGGGGTACAGGCCAGAGGAGCGGGGTGAGGGGTGGCGAAAGGATCCACCAGAGACAGAGTGGAGAACAGAAAGGCGGACTAACTGAAATACACTGCTGAGGAGAGCAGCGAGCGAGGGAGGAGACGTCTGCTGCACCATGGGGGTCACCTCCCTCACCGGGGACAGGCATCGAACTCATGCTGCAGTGACTGAAGTTTGCCTCACAGTGTATTGCTTAACCCATTGCACCACCAGGGAGGCCCCACACATCTGAAAGCTTTAGAATCAAGGGAGCTGATGCTTTAAGTAAGGGTAGGAGAATACGAGATGACTCAGCATAATCAACCTTTTGTTCCTTTTAGACCCTCTGGTGGTTGCATCCACAGGGACACGCCAAGGTACCAGTTGCAGAGCAGGTTTGCAAGGCAAGATTCTGCTACTGGGGAGTAGCACTCTTGCTATTTATTAGCAATACTACCTAAGCATGCTTGATTATCTGATAATGGTAGGAGAAGTGGGGTCCAAGGAGACAAAGGGCCTTCATCTTCTGGGGAACAGGACTTCAGAGGGATCAGAGGTGATAATCAATTTTATGGAGAACAGGGGAGGGCATGTTGGCCTTGTACACAGGGAAGAGTTTCTGTGCAGGTGCCCGGTATAATTTTGAGCTACTCCCAGATTGTCTTGGACTCTGACCACACGATCAGTCACAGGCTACCTAGGTGTCCCCAGCCACCTGTGATGGGGGCCATTGTCCTGAGGCAGTCATCCGGAGTGCCTCCTCCGAATCTTTCACACATACATAAGTGCATAGAGAGGCCTAGCAGCACAAGCTCAGAGGCCTTAGTTTGGGGAGAGACCACAAGACCCTCAAGAGATTGGTGATGCCCACCATACTGGGGAGAGTAATCTCCTTTACTCAGAGACCCCAACTCAAATGCTAATCTGACTCTAAGAGGCAAACTCAGAAATCATCTTTAATGCTGATACCCATGCCCAGCAATTTGCCATATAAAATTAACCATCAAAAATGGTACATTTTATCACCTTAAACATATCAATTTTTATTCAGTGAATAAATTACTGCCTGTTTGTGAATAAAGCTGGACCCTAATTGGTGTATTTCTATTCTTTCAGTTATTAGAACCAATGAGAATGGTGACAATCAAATTATTTCAAGTGTTTACTAATCTTAAAATACAGAGAAATTAATTATAATAACATATGATTTGTTCAACAATAATGGTTTGCTTTCATTGTATATAGCACAGACAAACAAAAAACAAAATACCTTTCCTCTTTTTTCTCCAATGCAAGGAGGCACATTGATGGCAGTCTTTGAGACTTACTTGAAAATTAGATTCTGTGAGCTTCATCCTCCACAACCGAGAGAAAAGGATAATGTTCACATGAACACAAATATAATTTAACTGGCACATTAAGCCTTCCACTTCACTCGGTGAACCTACCCTTATATTTATATTCTGTATCAAGATGTGTCCTATACTTGTTTATGGATAGAATATCATATAATATTTTCATTTTAAAGCACTCCCATCTGTTCCATCATTCAGCCTTTGGAAATTTTAATGAATTGAATATCACATAAACATCTTTTATGCAGAAGTAAATTTGTTTCTATTTGAAGGTAAAAGAGTTACACTTTCAGAACATTTATTTCCAAAGATACAATTGTCTTTCTTTCCTATTTTTAACCCTAAAGTTTCACCACTTCAAATGTGTTTTTATTTAATTTGTACCATGTTGTAGCGTAAAGCAACACAGAATTGATATTAAAGGAAGGAATTCTTGCAGCCATTCAAAAAGAGAACAAAAACATATAATTTAAAAGCTTTGGAACAGAGTCAGCCAAGGTGATAGTGTAAATGAAGACATTTCTTTTCACAGAATCAAATATAATTTAAAAATATTATGTAGCTATTTTAAACATCATATTCCAAATTAATTCTTGTTTCCTACTTTGTTGAAAACTCTATAGCCAAGCAATTCAGTCACATTTTGATTTGGTATTCAGTATATTATTAGCAATTATAATTTAGTTCAATACAGAGTATAATATTTTATGGCTATGAATCTAAGTGCTTAAAATTAGGTGTATTAGGATACTACTAACACAGTTTGAGAAATAAAGACCAGGTAATGTTACTAAGAACTATATGCTTAAGAAGCCCGTGAAAGCACACATACAATAGGCCAGTCATTAAAATTTTTAAATTATATTAATGATGCTAGATTGATGATTATGGGTAGAACAATGTCTTGCCCAAATATATGTTGAACCCAATCTCCCAGTATATGTGACTTTATTTGAAAATAGATCTTTGCAGATGTAATTAGTTAACATGAGGTTATACATAAATGATCCTCTAATCCAATATGTCTGGTGTCCTTTATAAGATAGTCGCCTGAAAATACAGTGAAATACAAACAAAGCTACGTGAAGATGAAGGCAGATACTGGAATAATGAAAGAAGTCAAGAAATGTCTGAATGCTGGCTGTTGCCAGCAGCTGGGAGAAGGACATGGAAAATATTTTTCCTCAGAGTCCTCAGAAGGAACCAACTCTGCTGAATTTAACCTTGTAGCATTCAAAATATTGAGAAATAAATGTCAGCTGCTTTACATTGTTTGATATCCTCACAAATCAATAATAAGCAACCAGAATTCTACAAATCTGTAACTACACTTAAGACTGTATTCTAATCATGTGTCAAGAATCACTCCAAAAAGTGAAGGAAAAAGGTCTTTCTAGGACTCATACCCTGCTCACCCAGGGTATGGCATATCTTGACAATACCACAGACAATCCACGTATCTTAAACACTGTCACAATTTAAAATAATATTTGAAGTTCCAATGATAATAAAATTAATGAGTGATCAGTTTCCAAATGAACATGTTTTTAAAATCCACTTATATGTAAAAAAAGACCTTGTTGGTTAGAAATAAAGATATCAGAAGTTTCTAGAAGTGACCTTTCATATGAATCATAGCAAATTAAACTTGGAGGGTTTTGAGGGGTTTGCCATTATAGACATTTATCAGCTGATCAAATGATTCACACTGGACTTTTTACCCCAATTATGATAGACTATAATATTCTTTGAGCACAAATCTCCACCAAGAGCAATAGGAAATATACATATGTTTGAAGGCATTGGAAACCTAATATGGCAACAAGAACTAGAGGATATAAGGTCATGGACAGAAAAGTTCAAAGGGACTCCAAGATTTAACTCTAGTTTCCCCCTGGGATATTTTTCACTTTTTAGGTAGGTGTTGAGGAGGTGAGGTGACTTTAGAGGTCTCAGTGGGTGGGATGCCATGTTTGGAGCTCAGGATCTACCAAGGAGGATGGTCTGGCAAAGATATGCTTGTTTGTTTTAGGGATCCACAAATGTTGGCTACTGTGAAATGAAATAGATAAGCTTATAAAAGATTCAAATTTAATCTAGCCCTTAGTTTAACCCTAGATTGGATTAAGGTGATATTTCTACCCTGTGTCTTTCAAGTTTAAGTTCTCTCTAGAGCAAAATAAAATCATTCAGTACCTTATGTTTTTTTCTAAAAAATTTTAATCATGTTATTGTGTCTTATTTTTAATCTGGCAACAAAAGAAAATCATTTGTCCAAAAGTGAACACAAACACATAGGCACACAAAAGGATTCATTTATGTCATGAAGTAAAATTTTCAATTAAACAGTGATTTTATATATATAAGGAAACAAATAATAATATAAATGTGTGTATATATATATACACACATTTAAAAAGTAAAGAATTTAGAACAAATCATAGTGGTTTCTGTATAGTTTAAAATCATTGAGTATACAGTATATGCAAGTTACTTTGTATTTTATAAGGTTGTGTTTTCCAACATGGTACCCATATTTGATATTAAGCACAAGTAGTGTGGTTAGTGTGTGACCATGAGCTGCAAGTATGTCATAGATGCCACTTTGTAAATTTAATATGAAATACAATGTAAAATACTTTACTAATAATGGTATATTTATGATATAAGATTCTAATATTTTTATACATTTGACTCAATAAAATATATAATCAAAATTATTTTATCCTGTCTCTCAATCTTTTAATTATGACTACTGGGACATATTATATTTCATATGTGATTTGTATTTTATTAAGCTGCACTGCATAAGGAACACAAAATGAAATTACACATTCTTAGCCATCAAAATTAGTAGAATTGCAATGTATGTGTTAAATAAATAATTTTGCATCAAAGAAAATTTCCCACTAAGCCATGGAGTTTGGAATGCAAGAGTTTGAAAATTAAATCAATAAGGTGACATTATAATATTAGATACACAAAATACATACTTTAGGGATTTTTTTGAGCAAAACACATAGCATTTTTTGTGTAACAGTAAACAATAAGATTATAATATCAAAACTGTATTGAAAACTAGAGGAAGTGAGGAACATTTGTATTTTGACAGGTCATATGTGCCATGAATGTTGTTTTTAAATGTTATTTTTAATAACATAAATGTTATTCTGAATTGCAGTATGAATTTTAATTGTTAAGTCAAGATATTTATATTTCTGCACTTCACATTAGGTGTAAGGTTAAAACCCATATAAGTGATAAATGTAATTATTGTGTCTTTTATTTGCATTAGATAAAATCATTTTTTCAATGTCCAGGTTATCATTATAATGAAATGGTGAATAAAAAGCTTTCCTCCCTAACAAGGGAACTTAATTTAAAGCCCTGTAGGGACAAGAGTAAAGTGTCATTCAGCTTAATTTTACCCTCTAAAATAAAGGTTTTTGGAAATTTTGAATTAATTTAACATCATAAATCATGCAAACTCTCCTTGGTATATTCCTGTTACTAAAATATCAGTGTGTATTATTTATTTCCTGTTTTCCCTGTGTGTTAATACATAGATAGATGGACAGACACACACACACATATACATATATATGCCAAATTAACTAAAAACTATAAGACCTAATGCCCTAACTCAATAATCTCCTTAGCAATATAGATAATGTATGATCTACAATTATATAACAGAAGTTAATCTCAAAACACCACTGTTTTCATCTCTAACATCATTGCTCTCTAATTAGAGCACAACCTACATTGTTATTGCTTTAACTGAAGATCAATTTCTCAATCATTGAATTACATAAAGTCCTGAGAGGGATAACACTTATATCTCATTATATCTGTTTTCTATTTGCTCACTATTCTGACCTGTCGGTATGTCTAGATTTAGAATAAATATTAATGCAGTAGTTTATCTTTAATCTATGAAGAGTTCCAAAGGTTGAGATTTTATAAAGATGAGTATCTTTGTTCCCTCTGCCCATAAATATTTAAGAATGCAACATCATTTTGCAAATGTTCTTTTTGTAAATCCCTCTCCCCCCAGCTCACTCCTGGGCTTGAGAATTTTTATTTGTAGATGCTATTATTGCACCTTTGAGATGTACTTTCCTTCAGAAGACAGGGACACGAATAATTCCTTCTTTCTCTAACTATTATTATAAAGTGGAGAAGGGAATCTTGTTTTTTGAGTTGCTTTAGACACCAATTTTACTCTTGTTTCTTTTATTTTGACAAGAGAAACAAGAACAAAGTCTATGTCATTGTCTTCATATCAACTCATAAGCAGCAAAGTCAAAAGCCCAATAATCTAGCAATAGAAATTCCATGTGCAAACCTTTTTTACTATGAAAAACATAAAAGTTTCACAGAAGAGCTTTTGTAGATGGTGAATGATGCTATTAGACTTGCCGTGTCCATGAAGTTGTGCCAATGGCTCTTCCTACAAGAAATAATACGTGATTCAGATGCAGAGCTAGTGACACCCTCCATCACAGTCTGGGATGAGTCTCTGCCTTTGAGTTGAAGTCAGATAATTTCTGGGCATCTTTCAGTCAAACCTGTGCATGGGCAGGTTATTTCTGCTCAAAATGAAACTTTTCTTTTTTTTTTTTTATTAAAATATTTTAAAATTTACATATACTTGCCATGAATTGTAAAATGAAACTTTTCTTATGGAACTTTTCTTCTTCCAGGTTTATGTCAGATATGCAACCCAGTCTGAGGCTCACTCTGTCTGACCCTGCTCCCCCAGACCGTCCTCACAGCTGTCAGGTCTGTGTCACAGTCTGAAAGCTGAGTCTGCTCTATTGGTCCTTCCACTTTTCCAGGTGTTTTTTGGTGATGAAAGTGGTGTTATAAAGTATACGACTTTATACTTCCAAATCAAACACAATATGGTAAACCAAAATTATTCTAATAAAGAAATAATAATAAAGTCCTTCTTACAAAAATCATGCAAGAAAATCAGAGAAAAAGGTGATAATGATAGTATGGGAATACCAATTAGTATAAAGCTAAATTAAAAGCAAAGACAGCAATTTGTATCTCTAAAATTAATTGTCAACGAGTGTCTCTTTGATGAAAGAAGCAATTCATGGAACAATTTGTAGTTATGAATTTTTATGCCCTTGATTAACAAAACACCAAATGAAAATTTATTTCATAAAATAAAATCTGTTCAGGGCCTCCCTGGTGGCACAAGGGGTTAAGGTGCAGTACTATGACATTACCCACAGCCACTGCAGCGAGAGTTCAAGCCCCGGCCAGAGAGGTGACCCACATGGCACAGCAGACTTCTCCTGCCTTGCTTGCTGCTCTCCTCAGAAGTGTGTTTCTGTTGATCTGCCTATTCTATCTCTGGTGAGTCTTCTCACCCCACACACACCTCTGGCCTTTCCCCAGCTCTTGTATGTATAAATAAATAAAAATCTTAAAAAAAAAAAAAAAAGCTATGGAATAAATAAAATAAAAATAAAAAAGTTGGTGCCTTATTTCTACCAGAAGTTCCAGGTTAAAGACACCACTTAACAACTTGATGATATTTTGAGGTGGAGTCTTTGGGAAATGACAAAATTTAAATGAGACCATGAGCATAGAGCATCCATGAATAAGAAGCAACTGAAAGAAAACCATGATATTTTTTAAATCAGTAGATTTTTTATCTTCTTGCTCATTGATCTTGGACTTCCGAGCCTCCAAAAGTATAAAAAATAAATGTTTGTTCTTCAAACTTCCCAGACTATGATATGTTGCCATAGCTGCTTGAACTGACTGAGATACTAATCTTATTGACTATATTCTTTGACTGTAGGGAAGTTTCCTTGATGGGCATCGGATTCTTCTCCATACTCATTGTCTCTAGAGCTCCTAGTCTACTCTCTAGGACTCTCTCCCTATCCCATTATTACTGGATACTTTTGAAATGAACATTAGGTATTGGCTCCTTTTCTCTTATTGGTGCATAAAAGATACTTAAAACTAAGTACATGAAAAAAAAAAAACCCTCAATGTATTGATACTAGTTACAAATGGAAAATGACATATTCTAATTTAATCTTTTGCCGTTTTAATTAACTGACAACTATTATAGAGCAACTAATTCTAAAATCTCTTTGAAACTCCAATTCTTAGTGTTTGAACAGTAGAATCAATTAGTTTAACCAGTTCAAAAATGTCTTCTAGTTCCTGACCTATTTCAATTTCCTTTCACTGATCTTTTCAAACAAGCATAATAAAATCTGAATTCATAAACTCCTGATAACATTTTGTCAAACAAAGTTAAAATTATACCACATAAAATATCAATATCAAATTGTATATCTTTCCCACAGCTACAAGTTTATTAGACACATACACTTGCTTCATAGCTGTCTTAGTTGATAAAATAGTTTGCCACTTCATAACATCTGTCCAGCTTTGGAATCATTTTCCCATCATCTGTCAGCTTATCTAGCCAATACTGTATTTTAGCATGTTTTCTCTACATATATACAAAAGGAATATTTAACTTCAATCATTTGCCTCAAACTGGAAGTAAGGTATATATTCCTATTTATGACAATTTCTAATCAAAGCAGTGTTGAAAATATATTTCTTCTGCATGAAATAGAGTAGGACCAATGTGGGGGGGGGGTGGAGTTTTATCTAGTTTATACCGCCATCTTTTTCCTATATTCTGATCTTAGACACTTCAAAAATCTCTCATGTGTTTACAGTTTTGCACTGTTTACTTTTCTGTTTTTAACTCTTCTTTCAAGTGATTTAATTGTTTGCTATCCATATAGTATAGACATAGACTATAGTATAACATAATGTATGTCATCTACTTTATATGCAATATGACATTTAGATTTTACAACTATCCTATTAGAGATGTTTACCTTATTATATAAAAGGAAACCCTATTATATTAATAATGGAGACAGAAAAAATTTACAAGTTCACTATAAGTAGTGTTAGTAAAGGGTGAAGTTAAATTCAGGTTTTTTGACTCAAAAATAAGTGTTGTGTTCATTGTATAAAATAGCATTATATCTATGCCTTCAGTGCTCATATTGATAGATTTTTAATCTACACAATGAGTTTATAATCTTTTCAAGCTTTGATCACAAACCTAAACTATCTCATTAGTCCACCACAGCTTCCCTAATTATGTCAATCTCAACTTATCTCCAACCCAAATACACTGATTTCACCTGCTCTCAAAGAACAATTTCTTTAAGATTCCTTTAGTAACACAAGCCCAAGAATCTAAACTTTTCTTTTTGAAACTAGATAAGCCAAATTGAATTATTAGAACCAAAGTCATGACAACCCTTACCTGGGGTCAAACATGAAATCCAACTCTGGAGCATGTTCATCCAGGGGAAGACAGCAGCCAGGGGCCAGCACAGAGTAGTGTAGTTACACGGGACAAGAGGAGAAGCAGGTCTCAAAATAGCGTATCTTCTGCACTTGAATTTAGCAGTTACAGAACCATAGAAAGACGTTTGGACTAAGTTGTGAATCTACTGGGTGATGCAGGTGCTGACTATTGCATTTCTGTTAATGGAACTGGCATATTCTTCTGGTTTCCCATATTATATCCTTAGAATCAATTTAGGGCCATGAATTCCTCTTTACTTCCTGAACCAATTATATAATTTCCATACAACTCTATTGTCAAGTTTGTTATATTCACACTATTCAAAACACATGAGCTCAGACACTTAGCAATCATACTTGGCTTGTTGCAATTACCTCTTAGCTGGTCTTCAGTTTATTTGTACAACCATTGTTGATTTTCTGTCCAAGGGACTTCCATGCTCCCATTTTTTTCTCAATGGCAAATACATACTTGAATCTTTCCAGCTGAAGATACAAGAAACTTTCTTTTTCAGACTTGTAATGAAGTAGATGCATACCCCTCCCCTGCCCCCAGGGAAAGGGAAATATAGTAATTTCAAGAAAGTTGTCCTTTAAATGTGCTGCATACACACTCACTCACACATATATACAGGCACATAACAAAGCCCATTTTCTTCTTCATTGGCAGTAATTGATGGTGTTTGCATGTGGCACTTGAGCTGATAAATAAGCTCTGTCCCTGAGAAGAATATGCTGACACAAAGAAAATGACAGAGCAAAATTGGGAAAATCGCCTACAAATTCAACTTTGATAAAGTTGAATCATGGGACCAACTCCAGAAATTTGTTCCCCTAATTTTATGTTTAGAAAGACATAATTAATTTTAAGCCACTATTGGTTGAATGTTCTGTTTCTTTCACCAGTAAGTGTTGTTTAATTGATGAACCCACAAGTCTTCTACATGTATTCTACCATCCAACTTGGACTAGTAATTGCTGTTCAGACACAGCACATACATTTTTGCATTGCTCTTGTAGCTACTTCCTCCTGGTTCACTCAACCAAGATAATTTCTGTGATTTGATGATCAGTGCAAACTGGAGATGTTAGTGAGTGTACCTTTATGGTCTTAACCAATTTCTACTTTCTGTTTTCTAAAATTTCACACACTCAAGACTTTGAACCCCACACCACATTTGTCAGTGTTGGCAGAAAGCAGTTTTGTATTTCCACACGCCGGAGTTCACAAAGTCACTCTTCTTTGTAGTTATTTGACATTCATAAATGTATTTATCTCTTTTTCTCTTAGATTGCTTCTTTTAAAATGAGCACAATAAGGTTTTGTTTCTTTCTTTCTTTTTTTTTTTTTTGGCCTGGGTTCTTAGGAAGATTAAATCCTAGAAGCCTTTACATTCTTTGTAATTTTAAGAAAATTCTACTTAAGCTTCCAAAGTCATGAAATATGGATAATGATAACACCCACTGAACTGGTTTTTGTTGAGCATTAATGATTTAATATAAGCAAAACATTTAGGTTAGCGCTGGACACCTAAATAATAATTTCCATATTTCTTCTATTACTATGTCTAGTAGAATTTCTGACACTGAATATGTTGCTCATAAATACACTGTTATTATTAACTATTAATATTGTTATTATTAACTATTAATATTGTTATTATTAAATTTATCACAATTCTTTTCTCTTAAGATAGCATTGGTTTACAATACTGTACATAATTTCATACCGACTCAGATATATGTTATCATTCCATGCTCCTCATCAAAGAACCCATAGTTCTTTACCTTAGACAATTAGGCTGTTTTATTTATTTTTTATTTTTAATTAATTAATTTTTTTAAAGATTTTATTTATTTATGCACACAAGAACTGGGGTACAGGCCAGACACATGGGAGGTGAGAGGATTCACCAGACAGAGCGGAAAACAGAACAGGCGGATCAACTGAAACACACTGCTGAGGGTAGCAGCGGCCACGGCAGGAGAGGTCTGTTGAGCCATGTGGGTCCCCTCCCAGTCTGGCAGCAGGGATTGAACTCATGCTGCAGTGGCTGCAGTCTGCTTCATAGAGTGTTGCTTAATCCACTGCGCCACCAGGGAGAGCCAATTTTTTAATTAATGTATTTTTAACCAAGGTATTACTGGGGTATCCCCATCAGGTAATACCACCATAGTGCATCCACCACCAACTCAACTGTACTCTGGCACCATTTATTTATTTTCTTAGTATTTTCATTTGTTTACCTATCTAAAAAACACTTTTTAAAGAAGATTTATTTATGCATACAGGAGTTGGGGTACAGGCCAGAGGTGCAGAGGGTAAGAAGATTCACCAGAGAAAGAGCGGGGAGCAGACAGGCAGATCTACTGATATACACTGCTGAGGGGTGCAGCGGGCGAGACAGGAGTGGTTGGCTGTGCCATGTGGGTAAACCCCCTGGCCAGGGATTGAACTTGTGCTGCAGTGACTGGATAGCTTCATAGTGCTGCAACTTAACCTTGTGTGCCAGTAGGGAGACCCCTAAAAGACACTTCTAACATCACTATGAAAAATTTAAATTTAAAATTATCATAAAAGTCTTCGTGCCATATAGAAACTAGTGCTATGTCCATAGAAACATCTCAGTACATACATGCTTTAAATTACAGTTTTAAAATATACTCATTCCTCATGGTATCTAACACTAATTAGCAACATAATTCTAAAAATAAAAGTATAAGAGCTATTGCTCCAGCTACGAAGAAAGATGAAAGCTGTCATTGAAACACTTGTAAAAATAACAACAAAATTGAGTCAATGAAATTGTGCATTGATAAAAGGTTGACTAGATAAATCATGGTACATTCAGTCAAAAAAAAAAAAACAAGACCACCACCAACAAAAAGCCCCTAAAGACTATTAAATAGTATTTTAAAATATTAAAATATAGGTTTTTATTATTTTTGAGATTTGACAAGGTCAGCCAATTAGAAAATGATTGTCACTGAAAGTCAACTTGTTATATTCACTGATCCCAAGAAGAGAGGCCTTGGAGGGGGTCACATGGAGAAATGACACAAGAAAGCACCAGGTTGGTCAAAGACAGAAGGAGAAAGGGGGGAAATACGGTCGTGAGTCTTTATTGTTATATCTGAAAACAGAAATGGACAAGGCAATGCAGGCAGATTAGAATTCACTGGTTTGGTTTGAGTCATTTTGGAAGGTTCTGGTTGAAAGGAATTGTTTCTAGTTTTTCTTGTTGCCTGACCCTGAGCTGATCACTCAGGGGAGCAGAGCACTAGATGGTGCATTACAGGAAGGAGGTGATGGGGTTTTTGAGCACGGGATTGTGTGGTTTGCATGTGAAGATGTGCTTGCAGATGACTAGGTTGGTCTTTCTAGTAATTCGACAACCCTTGGAAGGCCAGTTTCTCTAGAGTCCACAGGCAACCTGATATCAAAGCATTCAAAAACTAGAAAATAAAACAGGCATATTACAAAGACGCAGATCAATATAACATGAAGAGAAGTCCATGGAAGGTTATAAGGCACTGCTGTATCTTCAGAACAAGTTTAACCTGCAAATTGTCAGTGTTGTTCAATATTATGCCTAAAAACTTGTACTGAATCTTGCAAGATAAAGATGAAGTGTATTAGCTTGTGATTTATGGTGTGATATTTAATGTCTAAAGCTTCTCTTTTTTTAACAAGCTAACTTACATCATTCATTGAATGTGTGTAGACAAAGGTCTGTGTCTGAGTTTAGTAAAATGATCAGTGGGACATAAAAAGATTTAGTAAATAGTGTACTGGCTTATTCAGGACTTAGGTGTCAATTTATCTTGGTGATTCACAATCAGAAGATGTAGCATTCCTGTCTAACTGAGAAAGGACTCTGGGAGATCTATGCCTTGAGGACATGGACTTCTCTGAACTTTGCTTGTGCTGTCCTCTCCTGTTGTACCATGCATCTTTGTCAAGACCTCTCAGGGATATACCCTGTGGAGTTTGCTAAGCTCTCTCAATTATCTGACCTTTTGCAATGGTGGTAACTATACATAATATTATTTTTCTTATTTTGTAAAAAGCAAGTATGTGTGTATAATAAAAGAAATGAAACAATATTGTATTCGTTTACTAAAATTGGAATTAATACACCGCCATGACATACTGTTTTTTCTCAGATTTTAATGGCAGATAAAATCAAATCAAAAGTAAAATAGATTATTATCATTAATTGCTTTAAATGATAAATGTCTTAGAGTTGTAGAGTTTAATGATTTAACAGTTTAATAGATAATATGAGTAGTATAATTGGATGGGTTAAAACATTTACATGCTTAGTGCATGTCTATATATTGTACACCAATTTTCTTACATTTAGATAGGTTTTCTTAAGATAACCTGGAATAAATTTGCTAACACCACATAAATAAACAAATGGATCTTAAACAGCATGACCAGAAAAGACTGTTACTATCTAAGCTGAATCGTCTTGGTTGTCTTATAGTCTGGAGTTGAAGACATTACAGGAAATGCACTCTTCATTTCCGTAAAAACTAGTGAAGTAGTGGAACTCAAAGGAATGGAGAGTTCACTTTAGTTTGATTTCCATATGCATCTTCCCACAGTACAAAACAAACTTTAGTGGTACAAGAATACACATATATCTGTATTATATTCTTACACAATATGAAGCAGTTTTCTCCACTCACTACCTTATAGTACCCTGTGAAACACACCATTAATTATAGTCCCCAAATTATGTATGATGCCATTTCAAAACTTTATTGTTTGCAATGTGGTTTACATTTATCTTTGTAAGCATATCTAGCAGATGACTATCTCATCATGAAATGAAATATCTAGATTGGTCTGTATATCACTCATATTTCTATCTTATAAGACTTTTTCTAAAAGGTCAAAATAAATAAGTAAATCATTTGAATACTGTTTCTATTACCACAGTAATCAAATGTGTATTCTCCCAAAAATTCACAGTTGATGTTATAACCTCCAATATGATAGTCTGGGGAAGTGTGGCCTTTGAGAAATAAATAGGTCGTGAGAGTAGAAATGTAATGAAAGGGATTAGGGCCTTTTTGAAGGGAGATAACCCAGAGAGCTCTCTCACCTTCTTTCTAACATATTAGGATACATTCCCAGAAGAACCAAGCGAGCAAGCTGGCAATTTGATCTTAAACTTTCAGCCTCCAGAAATATAAGAAATAAACGTTTTTTTGAAAGTCAGTATAAGGTCGTACATTAGAGAAGATCAAACAAAGACAATCCTTAAATATTATTCACCCAGGCCCCACATGTATGAAAGTGGAGTTATAAGGAAGATTAAAGCACATGTGAGACAATGTATACTAGTAGATGCTTGAGTGTCCTCACAGTGCAAATTTCCATAGCTCAGCAGAGAGAATAGGAGATTATCTGAGTCTGCAAAGTCATGATGGTATTTTACAGTAAAATAAAAATGCATCATTTATATGTTGAACAGATGATGAGTAAATAAAAACCACATATAGGTAGTGGCTTGGGAATGGGAATGATCAATGGGAAAAAGTTATTAAAACATGACTGTAACATCAAATATTTCTATCTCTATTTTAACCTCTGCCAAGTTCCTTTGTTATTATACACTAAACATGAGGAACTTGGACTCATATATGGATACACCTGTAGACTATTCACTGTACCTGTGGACACTCACGGAGCATGTCTCTGGCTGCCGTTACCTATCACCTGGTTCCGGCACAGACCACATGTGTGGAGAAAGGCCTGCTTATGCGTTATTATCTCACTGCCTGGCAATACATTTTCCATGTAAACATGAAGATAGAAAGGCCCAGGAACTGTGTACAGAGTCTTCGTTAGGCAATAATACTGGCAGAACCAGTTGGAATACAGACTTTGATGGAGGCTACGAACATGAAGTACAGAGTACGCATCTCTTAAATGTCACCTGAATCACTGCAACACGAGCTGAGGAAATAAGGTCCGTATGGTGAGGAAAAATAATTGAAATTCCTGCAGCAGGGCAGTAATTTTAGGACACAATCATCAAAAGGTATTAAATTCAATCTCCACCTGTGCTACAGATCAACGAGATCTATAATTGCTGAATGGATTCTCTGTGGGTATGTTTTCCAGAAGGAGAAAGACAATGGGTTGTGTCCAATAGAGTTGTTTACAATCTACTTTTGAAAGTCATGGGTGTGAGATCAGATGAATAAGTGGGTGGGCAGAAACAACATTCTGTCAGTGAGGACTCCAGAAAGAGCAATTTCTCTCTAAATCCCCTTTGTTTGGGGAGGATTACAAAGCTGTGCTCCTACTTAATTACCTGTCGCCATCCTTACCTCTGTTGCCAGCCTGCTTCCCTGTGCTGGCTTCCATAGAAAAGCTGCCAACACTGCTTCTATTCCTTTTATTACACCTTGGCTCATTGAAAACTCTCCTGGCGATAGACCAAGAGCTCACATATGCCCTGCAACCATGGTGCCAAGTTCCTTCCTTAATGTCTTTCCCCGGGTATCTTTACTTGTTACAGTGCGTGCAGTCGAGTTAAAACACATGGTTCCAAAAAAAGTCAGCTGCAATCCAAAGGGATTCTTCTATGGGCTTAAGAATCTCCATCTCTTAATTTTTTCACCCAACAGCTCACTGGAGTTTAATTTCTACTGCTGTGTTACCTTTCTATAGATATACCCTGAGTCCTTTCTAGAAACTGAGTATAGAAATTTGGTAATGTTGATCAGACTACAAAGCTTAGTCTTTGTACCATAGGCATGCTTGTACCAGATATATTTGATTTATGACACTTCTCACTCACTACATTTTCTTGTTTCAAGGAAAGGAGGTTTAATATGATAAAATATCTATTTTTTCATCTATTCAGCTTTATGAATAACCACAAAGGATCTTAAAATTCTAATTTACCTACCATGTTGACTGATATAGGTAAATTTTGGTTTAAACTTTGTGTCCCTTTTCAAGATTCTGCAATGCCCTTTTGTTTATATTTTTCTGAATGTAAATTATATGGGTTTTGTATAACCAGTAGCAGCTTATGTGCCAAACACTTTGTCACTAATGCCAGTGCTCACCTGCCGAATAGCACCAGGAGTACACACCCGAACAGGTAGGGTCCATTATTCATTACAACCATGGAGACTGCACGGGTGTGGAATCAGCGGTCATACTTCACCAACACTATTTTATAAAGGACTCACTGTTGCAAATGTATTCTAGTTTAATGATTTGGGGGAAGTTTTAAGGAAGAATGCCTTTGCTGTGTATTTATAGCATGGTGTCAGAGGGAATTATTCTATGATTGGTTGTTTTAATTATTCGTATAGAGAAGACTACAGAGCCAAAGCAAAACTAAAGCTGTAATTGCTGAAGGAGTAGCAGTGGTTTTTATTAACCAGAAAGGGAGATGTTTGGAAGTTTCTGTTGTGGACAATGTTTCAATTTTTGTCTGTGTTCAGACAGAATTATTATGAAGTAGTCTTGTTTTTGTCTTGATCAATTACCACCACAGTGGCCTTGTTGGATGTTGATGTTCTGTGAAATTGTTTATGTTCAACAGGAGAGCACCAAGGACTAGCTGTCAGTGCCAAGTCAGCTCCTAGCAACGCCAGGCTCTCCCTGACTTTACCCTGCCGGCTCCCAAATGTTAGGAATTACTTTGCTCCTAGTAAAGGGAAATTCTTTGTCTTAGCAAAAACAGCTTTATTAATGTACTGCAGATATGAAATGAATGGCTATACTTAAAAAGTGCAGTTTCATACATTTTGTATGTCTATATCCATGCAGCCATCATCACAATCAGACCAATGAACCAGTCACACCCCACCCCCACATCTCCTCCTACCTCAGTAGCTGCACCCTCCCCTCTATTTTGCAGCCACTAACTCCCCTAGACTAAAAACTAGAAGTGGAATTAACTCTTACCCCACTGTTTTCTCTCTTCCCCTACCTTCTCCTGATATTTAAGCTTTAAATGTCTTTACCTGCATTCTTGGGAAATTGTAAAGTTGATTGTGTGACATTCCTTATAAAATTATGTGTGTCCTTCTAGGACCCATAGTGGCCGCAGAAACAAACAGCTAATTGCTGAGGAAATACACTGCCAGAAATTTCAGAAACCTAGACTCATGCTGCTCCACAGCCAGGGACCTCCTGTGACCCTTGCTTGTGAAACCCTACACCTTCCCTCACTGCTTTTATATGCCCCTCAGACCCACCAGCTCCCTTGAAGGTGAATGTGAATAAATTTGTCCATGTAAAGGCACTTCTTGTAGTTCAGGTTTGACTTTCTGGTCAAGAGTAATTACGTGTTTTGGTCATTTATGCATCTCTGTTATCATCCCTCATGCTCCTCCCCAATTCCCGTACCATCCCCAAGCAAACACAGCTCTGTTTTCTGTGTGTGTGTGTGTTTCCTAACCTCAACTACATATTGAATCATGCATTATGTGCTCCTTTGTGGGTGGGGGGAGGAGTTACCTGGATTATTTCACTAGATTATTTCCAGATTTATTTACACTTTTGTATGTGCCAATATTTCATGACTTCTTACTGAAGGAGAAAGTTAGCTGCTTTGCAGGCAGGCAGTGTGGGAAGGTCCCTGATGGAACACTGGGCTGTCTGGGCTTTCTGATAAGCAGCACAGCCCTGGTACAGGGGCAAATGTGACCCAATGACACCAGGTGGCACCAGCCAGCCAGCAAAAAGACCCTGTGGAGTCCTCAGCCTGGGGGATGTGCCCCCAGAAGAACTACACCCACCTCAAATTCTGCTATGCAGATTCTGAAAGCTCACAAAGATTACTCTTCCCCTCCCACTGCAAGATCCCTGAGGGGATCTTTCTTGGATGCTTACCCTGAGAATCCATCAAAGTTGCTGGAGACATGCTCCATTAACTTGGAATGTTTGAAGGCAGTGACTCCAGAAGTGTCTCACTTTCATACTGTTTTACAGCTGCAATTCATTAAAATAATTAAGTTTCCATTTTATGTGTCCAGTGGTATTATAACAGGGTGGTCCCCAGGAAAAGGAAAAGTTCCCGGTTCCTTGTCCCCACCAGGGAGGTGTGGAGATGGGCAGCGGGGAAGAGAGGCTGGAGAGGAGTCTGGAGGAAGGGATGGAGAAGGATGAGGATATAGGTGACCTGGAGGAGGCACATGGAGCAGAGACATGTGAAGAAGCTGTGCTTGCTACTTGGTCTTGGACTCTTGAAAGAAATGTGGGTAAGAGAACTGTGAGGAGTTTAACAATGGCAGCTTTTATCTTGATTTTGCTCCTATCCCAGACATGCTGGGTGTCTTCTGCCTTTTTCTTATGGGTCCTGAACAGGACTTGTGGCCAGCTGTCAGGCCTCAGTGGCCTTGCTTTTTGCCAACCCTGTTTGGCTGGACATGTAACTTCAGAGCCTTCATCTGTAAATTGTATTCTTTGTCTTCTCTCTGTTGCACACTAATTCCATTAAAGTACTTTTCCATTAAAAGTTCATAAACACTACATTATGGTTTGTCTTGATGCAGCAGATGGCAGAAACTATTTAGAGCGGTCAGATTTGAGGGTTCTGGGGTGCCCCCACCCTGCCCTCTGACAGTATCTGCTTCAGGTAAACTTCTCAGTCATTGTATTTCTCTCGATGTGCTTGTCTCCCTTAACCTCTCAGCATTATGAAGTCAAAGAAAAGCTGCTGATTCCCAAGTTTTCCATCTTTCTCTTACTGTAAGAACAAATTATTGCTCATTACGTGCCAAAAGAGAACACAGAAGGTTTAATGATTTTTGTTAACTTTTCTCCAAGATATATTTTATCTTACTTTTGCTAGCATGTAACTGAGGAGCTACCCATGGCCACCAAACTATTAAGTGGTGCATGCTCTGGAAGGTTTTGGTCATCTGGACTCACAAAAGCAAAGGGAGCAGACTCTTAGTGGGATGAATTTTAAAGAATTGGTGTGCATAGAGGGAAAAGAATAAATATCCCATTTAAATTACAAATCACTCATCCCTCCATGGACAAAAGCCCAGGCATATAGGCTTAGGGCTGCTAGGCCAGAAAATTTGCCACAATTCTAAGATATCTTCTGGCAGGGAATCACAAGAAAGGGGTTAGACAGCTGCCAGAAAGCTGGAGCAGAAGAAGAGAGAGCAAATGCAAAATATGCCACATCCAGATAATGGCTGCTATTGTCTCTGCCAAGGACCAGGAGAAGCCTCCCACATGTCTCTCCTCCACGTGTCTCTTCCAAGTGCCTCTTAGCAGTATCAGGGTGCAGGTTCAAGGCTTTAAAAGCAAGAGAGCTCAAGTCCATCTGTGTTCAGCTATTTGCTAAGCATAGTTGCTTAACTCCAGTCATGAGCCCAATGACCCCCCTATCCAGGAAGTCAAATTCACAGCATGCTAGGAGTTGTAACTGTTGATTCCTGACACTTCTTCTGCATGTACATAAATGTATAGTCCATAAAAAATATCAGGGAGTGGATTTCATGCACGATGCCTTCACAGACTTAGGGTCTTCTCTTTATTCCAACACTTTGTTGGTTGGGTCTACTTTAGCTTCCTTTTAAATATTTTTGATTTTTTTTTTTTTTTTCAGGTAAACACTTTACTTGGAAACAGTTCAGTCCTTTCTGATCTTGTTTTCAATATTTACTAATCAGGACAGAAGCTAAATTTAGGGCTAATTATTTTGTACTAGTGAGACAAGAACCTTCCTTTGTGATCTTCTACTTAGTTTTTCATTAATCTTAAGGTTTATCAGTTGGACTGATGGTGATAGTCACAATGTTCTGCCTGTATAACCCCTAAGCATTATTTACGCAATATTTTGAATCACCATCTTCAGGTTATTTGTTTACATGCATATGGTGATAAGGATGAATAAATGAATACAACCCTCTGAATAGCTCTCAAATTCTCAGTCTGGCAGCTCTGTTCTCTCCATACCCTGCACTGAGTATGCTATCTCCTTGTGTTCAGATTCTAAGCATCATTTCAAACTCAGGAAGATTTCATCACCTTCCTTAAATTCCTCCTCTGGAATCATCTATTGGAAATTCTCTCAAGACCTTAAGCTGGGTCATTTTTTTTTTTTTTAACTATCTTTCAGGGTCACTATTTTGCTTGATGTCCACTGTCCTAAAAATCATTGTTGTTTGTTTCAAGCATGAGGGTAATTTTTGTTCACATTACTACATCACAATAGGAAGCAGATGTTTAGAAGACCAATCATGGGTATTGTTGAATGTTTTACTTACAAAAATAAATTTATACAGTTCCAAAATTCCCCCTATAGAACTGTCTCTTTCATTCACTTGAATTTTCTCATCCTTTCTTGATTGTGACAAAAGAGGTTGGGGATAAAATTAAATTGCTCCCAAATTACATGTTTTTCAAATTGAAATTGTTACTTAAAGGGCAGAAGAAGGTATACAAAGAAAACTTGGTCACCAAGACATAGTCATAGAGTTCTGTGGGGCTGTTTACTTAAGGGTGAGGCACTCATTTTGTCCTAAACTAGGTAAACCAGCAAGCACAGAGAAAATACTTGGAGATCTAATATTACCCTGGACCCACTAACATTCGTTTATATAATGTAAACCTAGTCCAGATAGGATACTATGGTAGAAACATAATTTTGCCATGTGATTTTCATATGGGTTCTCTATAGAAACAGTGTGAAAATATTTCCCACACCCCCCCCAACAAAGGTGGTGTTTTGGAGACTATTTTGTACATGTTGCTTGTAATTTAAATAATCCAGGGCAAGCAAAATTTAATGATAAATAATTAACTAAAATATGTTTCAGAACATTTTAGCAATGGTTAATAACATAAATGATTTCTAAAGAAAATTTCCATTTTCTGATCTTCATTATCTCCATTTCTTAATACTTTTATTTTCAACCTTAGTAATAGTTTGAAACAGTGTTTCATATATTCAACTGGCAAAATCATTTTTAAAATAACATCATAAAAGGACTGACCTTCTAATATGGTGTTCTTCAAACTTTTAAGTTTGATCATCAGTTATTTCCAAAATTCTTGCCTGCTTTGTGGAGAAAGTAATGAGGACAGATTGGGAAAGTGTGTGAAACCTTCATACTCCTGTCTACTTAGCCCTATCAGGGGAACCTAGCCGATCTCATCTATATGCTCCATTTCCCCAGCTTGCAATTAAATGGATTATGACTCCCAATGGTCTTTGAATTTAATTACAAATGCCATAGCTTTGATAATTATTACCTGGAGAAATAAAAACTAGCTGATATCACAGGCTTGTATCTACCATAGCTCTATCTCCATCGCCACATATAAAGGGTTCATGTGGTGTTTTAATAATATTTCTGCCACTCCATTTCCAACAGTCTCAATTCTGAAATATTAAGATAATATATCCTAAAGCAAAACCCTAGTCTTAATAGTTCATTTAGCATGTTAATTTTTGTACACAATTTTGAACATTGGTCAAAATCAATTTTATTAATCTATGTACTCTATTTTAGTAACCAATTTAAAAACTGTATTTATTGAAAGTGTTATCAGTATTTATCTTTGAGAACTTTTGATTAATATATTTTACAGCTTATTTGGAATAAAGGAGGTCATGAAACATTTAACTTATGATCTTGTTTGAATGATATTTATAAAACACTAATCTATATGGTTTACTTTATAGATCCTTATAGCAATCCCATGTGATAGTTAATATTATTACAATTTACGATGAGGAAGCTGAGACTTCAGGGTGAATTTTAATAAATCTCTTTGTTTGCTCGACTGCATGGAGAACATCAGATTAATAAATTAATCAGACTCCTACCCAATTACCTGCCTCTGCAGAAATTCTTCAAACACTTTATGTAAGTTTCACTGAGAAACTCAGAATCAAACATATTTCCTAGATCTATCTGGAAACTGTTCTCAGGCTTGAGTCCTCACACCTGATTCATTAATAAAATTGCTTAATTTTGCTTGCCTCAATATATGAAGCCAACACTTATAACCCTGAAAAACTCATATGTCTAATATTTGAAAATTAAGGTCAAACCATAAAGAAAAGTCAGAGAAACTTCTGAGGGTCTAAGAGTGATACATGAGTTAGCAGCCCATGTTAACTGCTCTGCATTTTGACTAATTGGACACAGTTTTAATCATAAGCATCTCTGTTTTAGAGAAGAAAAAAAAAACCTCTTTCATATGAGATTTCATTTTTCTAGCCTTTCTGAAAGTACTAAATCATCTTTATTTAGTTATTTCTATTGACTATATAATCTTACTGACTCAGTGAAAGATTTCAAGAAAATGAAATAGACTTAGCACAACAATGCAAGTTGAATCAGCAAAGAAATGAATGTGTTGTTCTGTCAAATCCCATCGCCACAATAGCTACGTCAATTTATTTGAAAAATGTACAACCCTGGAGTTTCAGCACCACTTAACAGCCAAGGAGAACAAAGTGTGTACAGTGAGATACAAATCTTCTCTAGCATCAGTTCGATATATTTCTGCATAGCAGCTTTTCAAAAATTGGAAGCATATTTTGGCATCATGCTGCTTCAAAACAACAACAAAATCTGTGAGATATGTGCTAAAGGCTGTCTGGGCTTGGAAAAACTGTTTTTAGTTTCTTCTCCATAGAGCTCCTGCCTATTTGAGTTAGTTCTCTTTAGCTATTATTTCATCACATCAACATGGTAATATCAACTAGATTTAAGGTTTACTGAGTATGTGTGTGACTCACAAAAATTTAAACAAGGTGAGTAAATCAGTTCTTAATTAAAAATTTGCTGACAGATTATAAGACTTTACACCTTCCAAGATTACAAAAAAAGAAAGCTACAATACAATACAACCTAGAACATTTAGAACCTAGACCATAACCTCCGGAACACCAAAATTTTGTTTAAATTGTGTTCAAGTCACTATTGCAGACTATGTTTCCTAAAAACATGGTTTATGAAAAGGAAGTTGACCATTTAACATAAAATTTATACAAATTCTAGTCAACATTAAACTTCGTAAAGGTTTAAATGGCTATACTATTAATATTTGTAGATTACTAGTCATAGGCAAAAATTCTAATATTCCAAATATCCATCTGTTGATGAAAGGCTAAACATAATATTGTATTTCCTTATGGAATATTATTGATGAATAAAATGCAGAAAAGTACTGACGTGTTCTACAACATGAATAAATTTTTACAATATTATGCTAAGTAAAAGAAAACTAAAAATGGACCATGTATTCTGTGGAATTTCATTTATGTAAAATTCCAGAACATACAAAGCTCATAGAAAGGAGATTATTGTTTGTCTATAGCTTAGAGGTTTGGGAGAAATAGAAGACAACTGCTAAGGAGTGTGGGAATTTCTTTTTGTAATGATCATAATGTTCTAAAATTGTGATATTTGTTCAACTCTGTAACTATACTAAAAATATTGAATTGTACAAGTTAAATTAGCTGTTTGTTTTACTTTGACTCATAATACAACTGTTTATAAACCCATACACACACACAGCTATAGAATGTACCTACATTGTCAAAATTTTTCAATGTTCATCTTAACAGTAGCAGAACTTTGATCACTTCTTAACCTCCCTTTTTTCTTCCATCATCTGTACAATGTATAATGTTAGTCAATTTTATTGCATTCTTATAAACATTTAAATAATACCTATATACATGTACACACTTATAAGAATGCTTGGCACATTGTAAATACTAAATATGTATTTTTTCATGCAATGGTGTTATAATAATATTTATTACTACTTTCAAAATTATTTTAATTATCATTATCATCCCTCCAAGCTTATTCATTTTCTCCATGGAAAAGATATTTGACTTCTTCTTCTTTTTTTAACTACTGCATATGTAGGTTAAATTGTAGCTACATTTCTAACTAGAGCCTGTCAATATATTTTTTTAAACTAGTTACATAAGAAAGCCATGTACTATGACTTAAGCCCATATTTCTTTGGGAATAAACTGCCATCTTATTTGACATAAGGTGGGAAGCTTCTTTTTCTACTAAGACAATGCAAGTGTTATGTGCACACCTGCTCAATTAAAACTAGCCTATTGAATTGGATAATGGCTCTCACACACCACTTCTCTATATTCCTAAGTAGAATGGTAGAGTTATAATATGAGTTTTACAGCAAGGATATGGAATAGTAACGCATCCACCAGGTGATTGAGTATAACCACTTAAGTTTTGTTTTGTTTTTTTCCCACATAAAATCCTCAAGATATGGTTCCTCCAATGGAAAAAAACAAAATCTTGAACTAGTATAGCTTCTAGATTCCTTTTTATCTTCATATCTCCATAAGTCTTGATTTAGGCAAAATGCTTCATTAATCTTTAATATATCCACCACAGAACACAATTAAAGTCAAATAAAATAATGAGTGACATTACAAGGAATACAAAGTAGCACACTCAAGAACACATTCAACTATCCCATATGCTACATAATTACCCACAGCCATTAATTTGCACAGCACCAGACCTAGAAAAAAATTAACTCCTTGAGGAATACAAATAAAAAATTTGAAGTAGTCATTAAATTTGGGAACAAATCCAAGAATTAGAAATACCTAGAAAATTAAATCTTCTCAAACACGAAAATATGCTCTCAAACTTTGCATTCATGATTTATTTCTTCAGGTCTTTTATTTTGATGTCAGAAGACATGGTTTTAGTCACAGATATGCTCCTTGCTAGTCAGGTGCTGAAATCAGCACTTCTTGAGTCTTTGTTTTGCTTGGAGTCAGAGAAATTTTTATGCTCACTGCTTAACTTGTGGAGAAGAATCTTCAGTTCAGAATGCTCTGCTCTAGGTTCTTTTTATTTCTTAGGGAGAGTATAAGATCCCAAAAGCAAATCAAATCTACAATTATCTTTTCTAATATTAAATATTTTTAAGAAAGTGAAACATATTATGTTCTAATATGACACAGGTAGTCAATATATGCAAATGCAATAACTTGTTTAAATAATAAGGAAATTCTCAGTTTATGAAATGATTTAATTCCAACAAAAATATTTCTATATTACATAATCACTACAACCTATATTTTTCAAAAAATACTTAAAATTATACTGGAATTGATTTAGATCCTTATCACTGCCTGAACCTGTTTCAGGGTAGGGAGAGGGGCACCCCAGAACCCCCAAACCTGCCCTTTTTTAATGGGTTTTGTTATTTGCCCCATTAAGACAAACATATAAGACTTATTTTAATACAATTAGGGTACAATACAGAAAGGACAAAGAATATAGTTACTAAGTTAAGCATTTAAAGTTACCCATTTCCTTGAGGATAAAAGTTTCCCAAGTAGGATTAGCCCAAAGTAAGCCCAAAAGCCTGCCACAAGTTTAAGGGACCTTTTATTAGAGACCCATAGAAAATGGTCAGATAGAGTCAGACAAATCTGGGAGGAAAAGAGCAAAATCAAAATCAAGATGAAAGCTGCCATTATTAAGTTCCCCACGGGTCTCTCACACACATCTGTTCCAACCAGTCCAAGACTGAAAAACAAGCACAGTTTTTTTACATGTTTCTTTGCTTCACGTGCCTCCTCCATGTCTTCTTGCTGCTCTCTATCCTGATTCCTTCTTCCTCCCTTCCTTCAGTCCTCCTATCTCCTTTCTGCAGAATCGTCTCATTTCTGCTCAGCTCCACCCACTTAGGGTGGAACCAGGGTTCTGGAACTTCCCCCTTTCCTGGGGACCACCCTGTTACAAACCTACAGATATTCTGGAATGGATCTATTCATGCAAAGTTTCTTTGACTGGAGACTCCTACAGAATACCTTGTTATTATAAAAATAATTGTATCATATTGTTTTACCTATTATAAGGTCGTTTATTTCACAATATGATTTCTCATTTTAAAAGATTTCTTTCCAACAATACTTTTCCCCATTACAGGTTTTTCATGTGGTATTTTAAATAGCAATGATAGTGGCTGACTTAATTGAACAATTATTGCTTTTAAAGCACTATACCAAGGACAATTGCATACATAATGCTATTAAATCCTTTTGATAACCCTAAGAAGCAAATGTTATTTAAATAACTATACACACAAAGGCTTATAGCCAATAATGAGCAAATCTGCATTGCACCAGATCTTTTTGACTTTGGAATGTTTATACAACTGTATTATAATTGTTCTTTCATTTTATCATACCTTTAGCTTCCACATTGAGTTCTATATAGTATTGACATGCCAAGCATCTCTTTACCTAAAAAATCGCAGAGGGAGATTTCCATGCACTTTCAATGAATTAGTTACCAACAGTTTTGAAAAAAAAAAAAAAAAGACATTTCACACTCCAAAGGGAAAAAAAATAAATCCTTCAAAACTGTCATGGTTTATTGATTTGCATGTCTTTGGCACTTTTGAAATTAATGTATTTTCCCTTCCCCTGAAATTTGATTGAAAATATGTTTTCATTAACATTTTTTGTTATGGTAGTATTCTGATTAAATGGCAAAGGGTATGAAATTTATCACTTAAAACTTGAGTGTAATTATACCAAATGATTGAGAATAGAATTTATGAGTAGCAATTATTTTTAAAAGTTATAATTTGTATGAAAAAGCTGTATTTTAGAAAAATTAATCCATTTGAGACCTGAGATTTTCACTGTAATTTGCATATGTCTTGTGGTCTCACAAATCAAGGTACTTTAAACATTATCTCATTTATTCAAACTATGAATGTCCATTAGCATGCAGATAGGCTTATGAGTTACATTTGCATTAATAAAAACAACTGATTTTCCATAAATTTCCTATTTGTTAAAGCAGAGTAATTACTACTTCCAGAAAGAGATGATAGATTTTTCTCATTCAAAAAAATACAAGAGTCTTCCTAAGATAACTATTAAATCCAAAATTAAAGTTTGTTTCCATGATTAAGTTTTTTATGTTAGCTTTATATTAGGTTTTTTAGCATTTTACAATGCTGTCCTATTTTTTTTTTTCCTCAGAAAGAACCAGTAAAGTAGGTGAGATTTTTCTAAGTCCCAATTTCCACTTCCCACTTGTCCTACAAATCACACTTTCTCTCAGTCCCGAGCCACACATTTCTCTCCTGGCAACCTGGGTTTCCCTGGAAAATTACAAAATGCTTCTGGACTAAGTTATGCAAATTGTCCTCACCAACCATGTTCACACAGTTTAACCTAATTCAGATTCAGAAAAATGAGTAAGGAAAATAACCAGAAGAATAATCTTGTTTGCTGGAAAAGAAAAAATAGAGACAAGTTTTCTCCCTACACACTGTCTAAATTAGACCTCTGCCCTAAAAGAAGGTACTCACAAATGAGACAAAGAAATGGCATCACTTTTAACTGTTTCACTTCTTTCTTTGTCATGTGCAAATTGATAAAGGATTCCTTTCTTTCAGCAAGCAACTATCCTCTAGTTCATAAACTACTCAATACGCACAAGTATATCCCCATTCAAATGTGTTTAAAGTTATGATTATGCTATTCATGAATGTCAAAATATATCATTTAATCCAATTAATGTTAAGTAATATTTTTGCATATGAATACAGTGGCATAAATTTTTAAATATAGAGGACAGAGACATTCTGCAGGTAGTTTACCTTTTACCCTTTATACCCCTCGGGGCATAGATCTTAGTTCACTTAAGAAGAATCTGATTGGTCAAAGGAACTATTTTATGAGTAAAGTCCAAATCATGCGTGATGATTTTTCTATTTAAAATAGAGGTGAAGTGAGCAAGAAGGAGAAAAATAAATAAATGCTTAATGGGTTCCCCTTCACATGAAATATAGTGAAACTAAACAAAGGAACTGACAAAGACACACTTTCAAAATGACCCTTGAAAGTTGACCATAAATCTCAGGCATCCAGGTGGTGAGGGGATCAGACAACAGGGACAGGTGAACCCAGGGGACTATGGTGGAGGACGATGGGTGCTTTGATGGTGGGGTAGCTATGGTGATCACACCCGAGGAGAGAAAACTTATATTGTGAAAAGACTAACACAAATGTGAAATAATGAAATAATTAAGAAAATTGATAAAAGTGAAAGGGAACAGAAATATTGAAGAACTACTTAAAATGTGAATAAAAATATATCATGAAATAATGAAGCAGAATAAAGACTGTATAGCTAAATTTGTATCAGAAAAATAGGTAGCAAATAATAAAATATTGCAATAGATATTAAAAAGTGATAAATGCTGTTGAAAGTAAAAGAAGCTAAAGTGAATTAAAGAGAACTGGGAGTGAGGTTCTATTAATTTCTATTAACATGATAAGTCCCCATAAGCGCAGTTGCTATCAACATGCATCTTTTAGTTTGAGCACTGCTTAGCTGGGTCTTCTCATCAGACTCTTAGAAGCCCACATCCAAGGTGTCAGTTTGGATACAATCTTATTTGAGGCTTGGTTTTCTCCTCCAAAGTTTCTAGTCATTCGTTTCCATTCTGTTCCATATGTAAGATGAAGGCATTTAGGTTGCACAAGTCTGCTGCTATTCTCCGCCAAAGAATCTTTTCCACAACGTGACAGCGTTCATCTTCAATGCCAGCAGAAATGCACCTTGGCTTGTGATGTCTGTCTTCAGAGAAAGAAAGAAAGGCTACATCCTGTCTCAAGGAACAACCCATGATTAGATTGTTTCTGTACATCCTTTGATTAATTTTATGTCAACTGAACAGAGAACTTAATTACATTTTCAAAATCCCTTTACCATTACTATTTAATCCAACCTAATCACAAGAGAGAAATCACATCATATTAAAAAGCGTGACCCACATTCAAGGTAAAGGTAAAGAGATAATGAAGGCAATGTAGACTGGGGAGGGGCAGGGAGGGAGCAGGAAATCTGGGAAACAATTTAGACTTCTGCCTAATAAACATAGGGAGTATTTTTCCAAGCTCAATAGCATGATCAGACTGAGGTACATGCAAAATATTCAAGTAGCTGAGGATGTGAACCAAGCATGCATCTTGGTGAGTATTGCTGAAACATAATAGCATAGGGAAGCATACATTCTGTGTTTTGTTTGAAAATTGGTAGAGGAGTCCCCTTTTCTGGAGCATTATATTAGGAAATGAGTTCAGAAATGAAACAGGGTTTTATAAGCTATTGCAAGGACTCTGGACTCATTAACCTGAAGTAAACTGGGGAGACATTTCACTCAGCATTGCAAGGCTTGAATGAGGATAATAAAGAAGAATGTGTCACATGAGAATCTCAAAATCTTTTTGCTGCTTGTGGGAGATCACACAATTTACACAGAGATCCACCCATCAGCATGAATGCCCTTTTCACAACAGTGCCAAACAACAGCTATTGTGTAGGGTTAGAGTAAGTGGAGAGGTAGATGACTTAGAGTTAAGGTTTTTCCAAAGCTAATAGTGAAATGACAGCAGGGAAGTAAGATGGAGATAGACTAGAAAGTAAATGCATAGGAGTGATTAAACCAATTTTCCATGGATTGCAGGCTGGTAAAGGGGTATATTATGAAAAATGAGGCAAAAATGAATGGCCATTACAAAGTGATATGATGCATGAATATTGAATAGAATAAGTTACCAAAAATAGAAATATATGACATGTTTGGAAATGTAATATTTAATGTGAGATAAACATCAGTCCTCTAAAGTTAATGATTATCACAGAAATAAATATAATGAAATTTAATTAGAACCACACCAGTATTTTGTATTTGGACAAAGTGATCTGAAAGCTTTTTTAGAAAAGAAATATCTGCAACATGTTTAAAAGAGCATTAAGAGATAATTTTCATATTCAAAACTACTATAAAGTCATAATTAAGTCAAGAATTTATTGGGATGGAAATAAATAATTGGTTCTATGACAGAAGAGCCCTCTTCTATGATATTTATAGGACAATATTATGTAAATACAGCAATTTAACACATTGTAAGTTAGTGACACGATAGAGAAATAGGCAAGAGTTATGAAAAGACTATTAATGGAAGAGCAAATTTATGCATCTAAAATTGTATGTAATATGTTTAATCTTTTTGGTAGTCATGAAATGAAAATAAAATCACAACTACTATTGTGTCCCTGACAGGTTAATAAAGGTTTAGAATTAGAACATCTGTTAACATCGATTGTTGTAGAGATGTGTATTCCAAATATATTATTTAAAATAATAACTTCTTACTTTATCAAAAAAATTGTTTACCCTATTTTCCCACTCATAGAAACCTACTCACAGCAATAAAAGCTTGAGTACTTAAAAGTCATCCATCCATAAATATTTATTAGAGAATTATTGTTCATAGCCCCATAAGCAAGTAAACAGTTAATGCAATAATGAAACAAAAAAAAAGTTATGGGATCATTATATAGCAGAATATTACATAGTCTTTAAAAAACAGATGCAAAACATCCTTTTGGAGATGTTTTGAAGTATAGTAAATGAAAAAAATCATGTATTTAATGCATATTTATTGAACACATGTTCTAGACCCACACTGCCCAATGTCACAAACAAAAACCTGAAAAACTAAAAAGAAAGAAAAAGCTAACAGGTCAAAAATGTTAAGAGTTTCAGCAGGGCTGAGATGTAGAGAAAACAAAACAAAATAAAAAATAGAGTTTAAATCCTTGTAAGAAAGAAACAAGACTGTGAAAGACAACATGCTCAAATAATATTCTCAAGACACTGCAACAAATCAAATATAAAGTAGTCTTAACACAAAACAAAATGCAAACTGGAAACTTGTCATTCCTGATGAATTAAGGTTTTCCTGTACTCTACCTACTGTATTTGAAAATGTATCCGTGTATCTTTTAAGTATCTAGGTATCTTTCACCCTCTGTTATCTATCTTTCTATCATGTACCAATTATGTTTTTTTAAAGATTTATTTATTTATGCATACAAGCACTGGGGTACAGGCCAGAGGTGCTGTGGGTGAGAGAATCCACCAGAGACAGAGTGGGGAGCAGAACAGGTGGATTGACTGAAATACACTGCTGAGGGGAGCAGCGGGTGAGGCAGAAGAGGTTTGCTGTGCCATGTGGGTCACCTTCCCAGCTGGTGGCAGGAATCAAACTCGCGCTGCAGTGGCTGTGGTTTGCTTCATAAAACCAGTGGTTTCACCATTGAAGTCTTTTAAAGATTTAAGAATGAAATGCAAGCAATATTTTTGAAGAGAAAAAAACCATGTCAGCACCATCATCACCATCATCATCATCATCATCACTATCATTATTATTTAGTAATGGTCCATAACTTGAAATCCATTGAGATATATTTCAGTGCCGGAAACCTTCCCATGAATAATAATTTTCTTAGGCACCCATTTGATAAATACTTACTTTTGACTATTTCAATGTTTTTGTAGAATACAATCCAGAAAAATAAGGTTATTGCTTTTGGTATGTATGGAGAAGAAATATTCCTTAAAAATAATCACATTTAATCATTTTGATAGTGGGCTAGGTTTGTATCCACATGGGTTTAAATTGGTTTTCATTGTATTCACTAACTCTTTATAAGTTTCAAAATTATAAATTGATTTCTTGTAGTCCTTCATAACTTAAAGGAAAAAAGGGGGATTTACATAAACTATTTTGACGGGTCCACGCTGGAGGCATGTTACAGAACTGAAAGCTGTGTACAAATGTATATCCAATTTTGCAAATAAATGTTTATTAACTAGTTAACACATTGAACTTCATGTTATTTTTACACTTTAAATAGCAAACTTTTAGCTTTAAAAATACGGTTTTGTCGACTATAATTGCCACATTGATTCTCAGTGCTCTGAAGAAATCTAAGTGTAAAGAAGGGAGAAAAGTGAGCAATCAATTGTTAACTACATATAAGAACACTGCCCTTACTACTTCAACCACATATATTATCCAACCTGGAGAGGAAAAATGGAATAAATTTAGTAAACAGTAATTTTTTTCCAATAGGTTTTTAAAAGGTTTATGTGGGGAAGGAACTTAATAGTCCCACTTACTTTTATCATGGGGTTACATAATCCCTGCTTCCCTGATAACAAATCAGATTCAATTCTAGGCCCATTTACAGAGAAAAAAAAATCAAAATGTTTGAATGCTGACAGCTGGGGTACTAGTACAATTTATCTTTTTCTCCATTCTATGCAGAAGCTCTCCTATTTAATTAAAAGAATTAAATGTTTATAATCATCATTGAATTCCATGTAAGGTATTGACTGCTCTGTGCCAAATTTTCCAAAGCAGTATATAAGGATGATTGGTTTAAATGGTCAGAACAACCGTGTCGGGCAGTTACTATTGTTGTGATTCCCATTCTATACAAAGGAAACTCAGTAAAGGAAATTGCTATAATTCACTGGAATAAGAAGTTGAGAAGAGATTCTCATACACTAGCTTTCTGATCCCTGCCCATGATATCTGCAGCCTTTATGTACACATTAGATTAAGAACTGATTAGTTTTATTCGACTTCTGTTTCACATTTTTCAGGTGTTTGGCTGGCCTGCAAATATATTACACATGCTTAGGTCAGTCCCTGTTTGACTGGCTGACCCTCGTTATGCTTCTCTTTATCCCAGCAGGTCCCTAGATGTGACCAGTGTATGGTCTGCCCGTGTCTCTGCACATTGTATTTCTTATGCCAACATCATTTTCCACACAAGAGCTTTATAAAAAAAAAATAAGGTCACATCTCTGCTGGAACCTGAAAAAAGAATCACATGCAATGACATAGTGGAGAGAAGCTGCCTGTTGCAGTAGTCGAAGTGCTCTCATGGTTCCAGTTGTTTGTAGATGATTACTGATTATATATGATGCAAGTCTCAGTAATTGAAAAATACTGTCATTCTTTCCAAATCTAAATAAATGTTGAAGGCTGGTGGTAAGAGATGATTAGTTCTTTTATTTTTTTTGTAAACATTTGATAAAGTATACTTTTAAAACAATATTCACTTGTTATTGATATATTAATTATAAAACAATATCATTGCTATATCATCTAAAGTAAAGCCAAGCTAATTTCTATCAATTACAGTGAGAAAATATACTAACTTCTGGACAAAATTATTGAAGTCAGACAAAACATAACAAGTCACTGAAATTATTTATTTATTTATATATTGTTGTTTGTATTCGGGGAATATAGGACTGCCCCTAAACCCTTCAGGTGCTATTAATACAGTGCATCCACCATCTAAGCACGTGTGGTCCCCTACCTTAGTACCTGGTGCTCCCTCCACACCTTGCTCTCCCCCTCTTACCCATCCCCCTCTTTGGATTTCTCAGTTCTGCAATGAATTTTCCTGGATGCTTTTAAATTTGGCTTTATCTTTTCCACTGAATTGTATCTCTATATTCCATTTATAACTAACATTTTCTCTTATTTGTTTTTCCTCTTGACTTATTTCACTTATCATAATTCCAGTGCCATCCATGTTGAAATTATTTATTAACATCAACAGGTACATGAAGAAATTCACATTGCTAATCATTAGAGAAAGGCAAACCAAAACCACAATAACCTATTATCCCACACCTTTTAGGATGGAGAGTATCCAAAAGCCAAAATATAAAAAGTGTTGAGGAGGATGTAGAGATAACAGAACTCTGGTTCCATTAGTACAATGTAAATTGATACAATTATTATAAGAAACAGAATAGAGGGGTCTCCCTGGTGGCACAAGGGTAGTTGCAGCACTATGAAGCTAGCCGAAGCCGCTGCAGCACGTGTTTGTTCCCCAACAGGGAGGTAACCGACATGGTGCAGCAGACCTCTTCTATCTCACCAGCTTAGATCTGCCTGTTTTGCTCCCCACTCTGTCTACAGTGAATCTTCTCACCCCTTGCACCTGTGGCCTGCACCCCAGTTTTTATATGCACACATAAATAAATCTTTAAAATATAACTCCTTAAAAATAAAACAGAATAGAGGAACTTGAAAAATTAAAAATTAAAATACCATATGAGCTAACACTTAAATTTCTGAGTATGTATCTAAACAAAATAAAATAACTATTTTAAAAATTACCTTCATTCCTATGTTCACTGCAGCATTATTCACAATAGCCATGACATGTAAACAGCCTAAGATGCACAGATGGATGGAGATAGAGATCTGTCACACAAATATGTGTATGTATATATGCATTCAGATGTGATGGGTAATATTTAGCTTCCATATTTAGTCATTTGCTAAAATATGACTGGAACCTGGAGTACATTTATAAGTAAAATAAATCAGGTACAAAAGTACTATATTATCTTGAATATATGTGGAATATAAATATAAAATTCAATTCAAAGTATTAGATGGTATTTACCAGAGACTGGAGGGAAAAGAAGAAATGTTGGTCAGTAGGTAAAGCTACAAACTTTCACTTAGAAATGTATGTGATTATTTTTTTAAATATTTGCAAATGCACAAGTGTTTTATATCATGGATATATAGCAAAAAATAGATAATTATTTGTATATATTTTTAATATAGACAATCTGAAATTTCACTTATATATAATTTTATTATATTATATATTATATATAAATATAAATACAAACACATTTATAATATTATGAGCTTATCTTTATATTTGAATACATTTTAGCTAACATCTGGATCATATAACTCACATATATCCCCATGAGAAAGGGAAAGTAAGAGGGAGAGAGGGAAAAAGCAACAGAAAAGGGAGAGTAGGAGAGGCAAGGGGGAGAGAAAGAGAGAGACAGAGACAGAGACAGAGAGATTAAGAAAGAGAACAAATTTAATCTCACAGCATTTGTGGTTCAGGACTTCATAATTGGGTTATCTGTACAGGTCTGGTTTAATATCTCTTTTGAAGTTGCAGTGAGATTATTGGCTAATACAAAACATTTCATTCCAAAATGACTGTTGCTTATGGTGCTGGCTGATGATGGTTGGCCCTGCCTCTTTTCCATGTGACCATTTCCATTGCTGCTTGAGCAATCTCAGGATAAAGTGTGTTTTCCACAGATTGAGCCACCCAATATAGGGGGACCTAAGTGCAACTGCATTTGTGGCGTGGCCGTGATCACATGATCATGTTCCACAGAAACCTGTTGCTAACACAGGTGAGTCCTTTTCAGTGCAGAAGGAAACTTGAAAAGGACATAGTTACTAGGATGTTATTTTGTAAAGTTTTTCAAACACACAAAGATCTTTGCTGTAGGGGAGAAATCCTTCTAGGGAGGAGACTTAGGACTGTGGAGCAGGAAGAATTTGGCACATCAAAGTCAGTAAAAATACACAGGATTGAGCACTCAAGAACAAGGTATCAGGTGAGTTAAGAAAAGAGGCATTAGCCAGGTTAGGTAGCAACTTGTATACGTGGTAAAACATTTCAGTGCTTCTTCTAAGTGAAGTGGAAATCCATTGAAGTGATTTGATTAAGAGAGTGAGATAATATGAGTTGACTTTTTCAAAGATTACTTTGATGGAAGAATGAATATTAGATCACAGAGAATGAGAGGGAATGCAGAAAGAGCAGATAAAGTTTTTATACTATTTCTATGAGAAATCTGAAATGAAATTAGTCTTTCCCTAAAGAAATAAAATTGTAGCATTTCACTAAAGGCATCTACAATTTGTAGAAACTAATATAGTGTCTATACCTGTAGATTTCTTGTTATTTTTTTTCCTTGTATGCAACACAGAGACCTCTCTAAGTTTAATTCTCTTTTTTTAGAAGACATACTAATTCATGTCTTTAGATTTAAATATCACAGCGATAGATCAGTACTTTAAAAACTACAATGTAATTTTCCACTTATCTCCTCACTTGCATATAATTCCATTAGCACAGTTTTTCTAACTTTTCCAATATTTGCATATGTGATTTACACTTATTTCCTTTGCTGATTTATATTAAATATAGCCAAAATCAGTGTAATGGGACAAACCTGGGGATCCAGAGATGGTCCAATTGGTGAATCCTCATCTGGTTACTTCTGTAACTCAAAAAGAGACTTCCAGAGAGAAACAGGATTTGATGAAAAGGACGAAAAGGACACAAAAGAAAAGGAAAGAAAATATACTGCCTGGTAAGTGGTCAGAGACCAGCTGTCCTACTACAAACAGTGACCTTGAGCAGGGACCAACACTCAAGCAGAAGCTGGAGTTGCAAGATGGCGACTGCTAGATGAGTATTGAGTACAGAGTCACAGCTATGCTTCGCAGCATGGTGGCTGCAGAGACCAGAGTTCAAGGCGGAGCAGAACTGTGAAAATCCTCCCAAAGACTGGAGGGACCTGGAGGTGCATACCTAGTGAAGAAGAGTGTGTCTGTCTACTGCTGAACAGAGGCAGGAGTCAGCTGAAAGAAAGAGTGCTAGTAGCGCACCTGCTCAGCCACTAACGTTTACTGGACAACTGTGCTTCCTCCCTGCAGGCCCTATCTAGGAGGTCAAGGGTGCAGGTGAAAGCTCCGCTATTGGCTATTGCCGTTGAGCAGACCGTGGTGGGGAAGGGGGACTCTGGATCCCACAGCACAAGGCCTCTGTCTCCCCTCAAGATGAAGGTGCAACTGTCTTATCAGGACAGGAATCCCCAGAGCCGGGCGACCACAGTGAGGGGCAGCCATTGTTGTGGTCCCGTCGGACTAGCTAAGAGGTTGTTCCTCCAACATCAATTTTGATTCCAAACCTTTGTCTACTTATACTTGACTCTGTTACAAAATCATATTCTCCACTAAGTTATGCCTACAGTTCCTGTCACATTTTTCATAAAATTTAGCCACTAAGTTTATATAAATCTTAGACTATGAGCATTGAGAGGTATAGCTGAAGGAAAAATAGTAGCTATAGAAGTTTAGAAGTATTAGACATTAAGAAAGGAAATGAAATATAATACTTTTGGTAAAAACTTTAAAATGCAGTGGTAACTTGTTTGTATCATTGCAGTTCAGAGATATTAATAAGAATGCTACAGAGAACTTTGTTGAGTATGATATATGGTAAAAATACAGCAAGAAAATAGTTGAGGAGAAACACTGTATTTTTTATGTTAAATGGTGATATTATGGCATGTAAACCATGAAAAAAAATGTGTTATACAATGTGTCTTCAACATATTATTTTCCTTTCAATTATGATTTCTATATGGCAAAAAAAATATTGTTCATGCTATCAAATGCATCATCCATATCAAAACACATGACTGTTCCCAGAATAATGGTTATATTCTTAAAGCAACTGAGGTAATTCTAATTTCTTTTTTTTTCTTTTTTATTATTAAAATATTTTAAAATTTACATATACTTGCCATTAATTGTAATCCCCATGTATAATTCTAATTTCTTTCAAGAAATGAAGTGAGTTTAGATAGGAATTCCTTAAAGAGATAAGAAATTAATGGAAAAATATTATCTCATGCATTTGTTTTCCTATTAACCACTCTCTATATTTTTTCTCAATTAAAAAATAATAATAATTAAAGTTCCTGCTGACATGTTCCACAAAACTGTATTAACCAAAAACATCAATCAGATAGTAAAACCATTACAGACAATGTTTATTCAGAAACAAAACAATAGGAAAAACAGGCAGGGAGAGTTTGTTTATGATGATAGTCTAAGTCCAAATTTCTTTCACACTGACCTACATAATAATCAGTCAAAGCCTGCCCCTATTATTCAATCTGAGAAGGAAACAGTGAGAAAATATTCGGTATTATGGGTTATGTAGTTGGTTGATCTGCTCATGTGTGGGATTTTCTAATTTCCCAACTTCATTTTTAAATAAGATTCTTCATTTTGATGCTGACAGCTGTAACAGAATTATATCATTCCTTGACAAAGAGAAGTACCTGAACATAAAAGTCCCAAAACAAGTGCTTTAATCAAGCATTGCATATGCATTTGTGTGTGTATCTGTTCTATATACACACATCTGTTGTATAAATGCACGTATAAGTGCATGTTATGTGTATATGCAAATATAAATATATGAATGTGTGTGCATATACATGTATGTTTGCATGCATGTGCGTGTATATGTGTATATATAAATATATTCTATTTATTTGCTCACAGAGGCAAAATTAAATTGTCCTGCCAATATATCATCTTTTATTATTCTACTAGTGATCTCACACTAATAAAATTATAATGCAAATAATAACACAATTCCACCAATAAATTTTAAATTTTCTTATATTCACATTAAAATTTAAAAGGTGAAATTAAAATCATGTATATTTCATTTAATCCACTATCTATGAATATAATATGAATCTCTATTCATTTATAAAACTTTTCATGACCGTTTTAAACTCTTTTTTTAAATACTAAATCTTACATGTCAGTGTGTATTTTATACCTATAGCACATCTCTATTAAATATTAGCAATATTTTGGTTTCCTTGGTGACCTAGGGGTTAAGTTTCAGTGCTACCACCATGATAGCCCTCAGCAGTGGTCTGAGTTGGATCCCTGGACAGGGAGATGACCCACATAGGGTGCAACAGATCTCTTCTGTCTCCACCTGCTGCTCCCCTTAGTGGTGTATTTCAATAGATCCACCTCTTCTGCTCCCCACTCTTTCTCAGGTGAATGCTCTCACCCCCACACTTCTGGCCTACAACCCAGTTCTTCTATGCAAAAACCAAGCAAACAAAAAATAATAGCAATATTTGAGATACTCAATAGTCAATATGTGGTCAGTGTATATGGACATCACAGTTCTATAGTTGTTTAAGGGAACACTTCATAAATAAAAATACCAAAAATATATTTTTGACATTAAATTTTTAAAAAGATAATATATTACATACAAATTTAGATATCTCAGAACAGAACTGATGTTCAGGCAAATGTAAGAAACCTTTTCTGACACTGTATAAATCATTCAGTATTCCAAAGCTAGATTGAAAATATTTCAGGAGACTAATTTTTCTCAAAAGATTGACACAAAGCAGGTTCAAAAATCTCTAGTTCGGGTGAAAAGAAAGCAGGGGAAAAGGAGGTAGAAAACCCAGGAGGTTTGAGAGCCCTGAATGACTAAATCCAGGAACCTCAAGTGTTTGAACAAGGAGACTTTAAAAAGAGGTTTGAGCTTGAGGGACTGTGAATGCCAGGAGCTATTAAAGCTACAAAGATTGCATTCTAAAAGTGTTTATTCCTGAAACTGAGTGGGGAAATCTCATGGCCAAAGGAAAACAGAACTGAATGAGCTTCTGATGTGTCTAGGGATTAGAGGTATGCTTTTTACATTATCTTCTCACAGTGGAGGATGAAAACATGGGAAGAAATATACAAGAATTTGGCTCAGAGTTTCAAATGGGAGCTGAAGATAGCAAATTTATTTTAAAAGGTAAAAGCTCTAAAATCAGGAGGGTTTTTTTGCTTTATGTATCCCGAATATGAGTTGTTTTGATTAATGAAAATCTTCAAACTACAAATTTGGAAGCCAAGTGAAGGAAATGTTTCTCTCACAAAATTGTCTCCTTTGCATAATTCTTGGCAATGCTTGATGTTCTGTTGAAACTCATGGAAACTTCTGATGCTTCTGTTGATATTGTTTCCTTATAACTGGGCAAGCTTAGTGTTTTTTGAAAAAAAAAATTATTTTATTTGCTTCAGGGAAGTGGCAGAAAAACCAGCTTGATTAAAGAGTGGAAGGCAATGTTTCTTCTTTCACTTATCTCTCCAGAATCCTTAGCCCAGAGCATTTCTTCTTTGTGACACTTTCTGACAGAGTCCATCTGGCTTTATACATTACTCGTTCAGAAGCACGTTTAAAAAAAAAAAAATAGCAGTTTAGTGAATGAAATTTAAAACTTTTGGAGATGTCAGCTGAGGAGTCTATTTTGGACTGTGATTTTTTCCTGTCACTCTTTGAATTATATGAAATAAGCGATCGTATTCACAATGCAGGTTCTGGGTCAATTACCCAAACTGTAAGCTGATGGTGGCTGCAACAGACTGGGATTATCAATGGTGATGATCAGGGAGGAAAGAAGGGAATTCAAAATGGTTAGCACATGAAGAGAATCAGGATTATAATTATAATGTACTAAAATTATTCTTTTGGGGGTCTAAATACTTGAAGTCAACACATATTGATGAAGTGTTTTGTTTTGTTTTGTTTTCCAATGAGTCCAGGAAATTATCAAGCTTCCTATAACCACCTCCCAAAATTTAGTTAAATAAAAATGTGTAATAAATATAAATTTTGTCCCAGGACATGTTGGGGCAAGTTATTCTCCATCATGATAATAATTACCAGTGCTTTATCAGAAATATTTAATTCTCCACAGTCTTTATAATGCATATTTTATTTGAAAATTATCATTGTTTATATATTTTTGTGGCCATGTAGATATTCTTCTGTTCTCACATCTTTGTACTGTCCTAAATAAGGAGAATATTTCTGCTTTATTGACTGCAAAGATTTATACTAAATTCTTTTTTCTCATAAAGTTATTTACATTATTTTCTATAAGTCAAGTAGAACTACTGATTTTTGCATTAAAACCAGATATTAATATGTGTAAAAAAATCCATACACAGTATTAATGCATTTGCAAGGAAACCAAATTTTTAAATGACATGACCTGTTAAAGACAGCATTTCAAATATATTATAAACCCTATAAATAGTCAAATAATTGTGCAAGAATTAAACCAAAATAGTTCCATTTAACATTTACTTAGTACATGTTTGCTTTTGATGTTTTAGCTTGTATAGTAATAAAATAAAGAAATCATATGTAGCAAAGTATCTGTCACAGAGATTTGTTAATATAGAAAATTATTGTTTGAGTAACATAATGAATTTGATGGCAATGTTAAACAAATTTGGATGTAAGCATTTTTAGCAGAACTAAGCATCTCACAATACTCTCCAAAGAATAACCAAGTCAATTTTCCCCTACTGACATTATTAATTGTGTATTCCACCAAGGTGTTCTATTTTTAATCACACACTGGATACTGATTCAGTTGGCACACTTTTGAACAATCTGTTTCTTCACTACTCTACCCAAAACAAGGCTAATTATGGTTGATGAATCTAAAATTAGGAAAGTAAACCCTGTTTCATTGTTTTCATAATTATTTCACAAATAAATGTCAGTGCTTTAGTTTACTTGACCATTTATTGCAAACTAGTCTGTAATAAAATCACCTGAGAACCAGGAAGGTAATGTTGACACCAAATGGTTGGGAAGGTTAAAAACATGACCAGCAATGTCATTTCAAAGTTAAATAGAACAATGACCATATTTTCACCACTAGACAAAAATAATGGAAAAAATGTAAAATATGGCAAATATGGAGATTTATAAACCAAGGTAACTAAGTAGTAGGCCAAAATTCACATATTAGATCTCTCAGCAATTTTGATGCATTAAAAGTAAGTGGACAACAGAAAAAGTTGACAGAAGTCCAACAAAATCACTCATTAAGAGTGACTTATTTATATGAGGTGGCTACAAAGATGAGTCTGTATAAGTCAATTATGGAAGTCTTGTTTATGGAGTGAATTAGTTGGAGACAGACTGCTGTTCTTTATAATTTTGCAAATCTACTAATACTTGCTGACCTTTTAATATATTGAAATGCCAGCAGAATTTTAACAGCCTCTGAGTCATCTTGCAAGTACACCATGAATCAAATCAAAAACAGCCATTTTGTAGCTTAATCTTATGAAGAATACTTAAAATTTAAAAATGAATACTAATTAAATTTCCATTAAATTTATAACATTAAAAATTGAAGTGTCACATATGGTTGTGAGTTGTTCAAATGAGTATTTGCTAACAGCTCTGCAGGAAAAAATTAGTAGTTATATACTCAGTATATTCAATGCATCATTCATGAAAATTCAGTGGGTGTTAGTATTCAGTAGCAAGCATATGCTGAATTCATTAATTCTTACATTATGGACAGTACAATGCCCCCCAAGGAAGCTATGATTATTCACAGCAATACATTTCTAAGCTGTTCAATCTAGCAATGGGTTATTATATCAATGGGCTTCAGATTTGCATCCATGATAGCAATTTTTTGTGTTTATTTTTCACTTTAGCAAAAATCCATGTATAGCACTGTAATTTCTATAATTTAATTGTTTTGCAAAGAGTAAAATTTTAATATGAAAGGTGTCAGATCCAGGGATTCTTGGTCTCAGATTAAATACTAAATCCCTAAACCAACTGATTTCCTCACATCTGAGAATTATAATTTAACTCATCTTGCGGAAAACATGGAGAAAAAATAATCTGGGGAGAAGCTGACCTTGACCATGTACTGGGGACCAGGGTCTATGTATTTGTCCTGCAATTTTATGTCACCTTTAAAACACTCCTTAGATTTAGTTGTCAATAACTTGGCTTAATTCATGAAACTAGTCTTCTAAAAATAAAAGTTTTATCCAGTCAGGTACAAAGAGTTTTTTTTATTTCTTTTCATACAAAAATTGTTCATCACTATAACATTTTTGGTTCTTTTGTTTGGTTTAATTCACTGAATACTCACTTTGACCTGGTTAAATTATTTAACCATCCATCCTAGATGCTTAACATCAAAAAATGAAATCTGCTTGGGGTAATGCTTTCTAAAAAAGATGCATATTCCGTATTCAACACCATTATAGTTAAGATTTTTTTTTGTAATTTCACTTCTTAAATAGCAATAAAAATATTAAAATGTCACACTATATTTAAATGTATGAATATATTATTTTCTCTATTAGATACAATATATAATATTCCAAAATTGAGTTATCATTACTGTTATTCCTATTACTAATTAGCACAGAGATACAACATAGTACTGGAGTTAAGAAATCTAAGTCCAAAGTCTCTACTAATTATTCTAGTATATTTTCCTTAGAAAATGTTCATATGTCTTCTGCTAGAATAAAATGCAAATATTTGACAAGATGAATACATTTTCAGTATAGGTGGAGAATAAACCACCCAAAAATATATTAATCAGATTAATCACATAATATATGAGACTAAGAGGAAAAGCCTAAAATTAAACTTTCTGTTAACTCTGCTTTCAGGGAACAGTAGAACTAAGTATGTGGAAACCAGTTAAAGTCAAGTATATACTACTGACTATCTAATAAACCATTCTAATAAAGTAGGGATGTACTATTTACTATGATAAAATATATGGGGGGAAAGATTTTTCTTCATGCTAAAATGCCTCACAGATTTCTAGCTAAGAATCTAGATCGTCCAAAGAAGATATGGGAAAAGAGTTTGCTATAATTTATGGCAAAGAGAAAAATTCCCTTATAGTTTAAATAACAATATTTTTAAATCCTGAAACTAAAAAATTTAAATCTTCTTATACCTGAGTTTCATCTCCAAAAATAAAAGATTATCTAATAGCTCCAGAAATTTTACTTTTTACATTAATAGTTCACTCCTTCAAATCAATATAGCAAAAAATAATAAATGGATTATCCCAAATTGGTGTAGAAAACTAGTTACTACTGTTCTTTTCACATATTTACAAGTTCTGTTAGAATAGAAAGAGGATTTACTGAATTTCAGGTAGTTACAATTATAAATTTCTCTAACAATGTTCAGTCTACATACAATTATTTACTAACTCTTATTGAATATGTTTACCTATTTAAGTTGATGCCTTGAAATTTTGATTATTGATTAGTAAACAATCATTAAGCACTAGTGTCACTATGTTACAGTCTTGAGGCTTGGTATTGGGAAAATAAAGACCAGCCATCACAAGAACTGAACTGCTTGGACACAAAGCTTAGAACTGACAGCAGAAACAAATATTAAATAATCAATCAAATAAAGTAAAATCACCCTTCTGATCAACATTTTGAGAGGAAATTAATGATTATATGAGAACTGATAAAAAGAGATTTGACCTAATCACACAGATCAAGAAGGGATCTGAGGAGATTTGATGGAGTTGAGATCTAAGGATGATGGAAAATAGTTAATGGAAAGTGTGTCAGTGTTTCTTACTTTTTGTAGTTATAGTGCCTGATATGATTGGTGTTGATAGGGTTGGAAGCAACTAAAAGAAATGACTATGATCATCATTTCTTATGGTCCACTCTTCATTGGAAGTACTAACAACAATTTGAAGTAGGAAAAATGGTTAAATATGCTTTTAAAAAGACAACATTGCTTTCAATATTTGAAATATCTGTGTATGTGTGTATGGGATATAAGGAGAAGTAGTATACCAGTCATTATGTAAGGCAATAATTAAGTAAGAAATGAAGTAGCTAATACTAATCAGTAAATTTGGTGAAATGGATAGTCTTAAAATATAGTTAAGAAGCAAAATGACAGAGTTTAGACGTAAGATAAATCTGTCAGTAGAGATGGGGAGATATCAAACATGATTTCCATGTTTCTGAGACCCTAAATTCATCTGCATCTTGCACAACAGGAAAGAAGATAGTTAATCTCTGCATTGAGAGCATTCAGTCATGGTAAAGTTTGGGAAGAAATCATGAGCTCAAGCTTGGTAACATTTGGTGTGGAATGATGGGAGATGCACAGTGGGAAATGTTGTTTAAGTAGTTGACTGGGTTCATAGAAAGGTCTGGTTCTGACTAATATTCTTGTGTGTCACCAGTGCAATAGAAGATTATGAAGCTTTGTTTTCCATAGGTATTTATGCTTTTAAAATATTTTAGTATTTGGCATAATACTAAATTATGGGGAGTGAAATTAGACAACAAATTCTTATTTTTTTTGTAATACTACTTATAGTTGGCATAGTGAAGTCTCCATTAACAGAGAATTTGAAAGTATTTCCAGAAGAGGCCAATTTAATTAAATGCACACTTGTTTGCCTTATTTGTGTATGTCCATGTGATTTACCTAACAGATACTTACATGTATATCCATACCCATGCCTAAATATGCATACATTCTAATGTTCCAGGAAGTATTCTATGTGATTTACTTATTCTTACAGTTAATCCTCAAAATAAATAAATAGTTATAAGTTAAATACACTTAGCATTTTTATTTTACAGTAGAGGAACATGAATCATAAAGGAGCTAAACATATTTTATAGCTCATCCAATTAGCAAAGGAAAATGGTAGAAATTAAATATTGATGACCTGCTTCCAGTGTCCCCACTTTTGTATAGATGATGTCATTGTTTTCCATTATTCACTCACCTACAATCCCTGTAATAAGCATCCATGTTCCATTCAGTCTCCATCCCCATCACTTGCATGATTTGTTGTGGGAAGAAGATGCTTTCCTACCTTATAATTTAAGCATGGTCATTTGACATGGAATGAAGTGGAAGAGACAGATGCTAGTTTAAACATGAAATTTTTAAAAATCAAGTGTTTTGCCAAGTTTCTTTTCTGCTTCAAGAAAAGTATGTGACAGTTAGTGACTATTCCTTTAGTTTGGGCCCCAGAATAAGTCACATGAGTAGAGACACAAAAAGCCCACCCCTACTAACATAACAAGTATAATTCCTCTTATGGGGTTGACAATAAATAAGAAATAGAGAAACATTATTAGAAGGTGATGGAATTTTGGTTATATCTGGCCCCACAGCTTTGTCTCAAATAACTTTGCTGTTATCTTACTGTTACTACTTGGTATAGTCAGTATATTAAATATTTAAATTTCACAGATGACATCACCATGTTATTATTTCTTCAGTGCCAGTGATAGTGTCTAATTAGTTATTTGTATTTAATCAAAAGTTCTGTCATATGGCAAGAACTCATTACAACTAAAGAATAAATTACTTAAATATTTTATGAAATTATAAAAAGGAACAATTTTGGGAGACTTTCCATGGAGAAAGCAAAATTCCTGATTAATTTCAAAACCAAGAGAGTTCTTACATTTCTACTATAGAACAGAGTATTTAGTTATTCTCAAAGCTGTATTTCCTAGCAGAAACTTAAAAACTGAATTTTTGAGAGTTTTAAATTTGTACTATGTGAGTAGCTTCACTTTATCTTTTGAATTTTATATTTATTTAAAAAATCAATTGCTTTGTATTTTACCATCTGTTTAATATCCTAATCATTATCAACAACAGAAGTAAATTGATGAAATATTTCCAATTTGAATAATGAATATAAATTAATTGAATAAAAGTAATGTAAATAAAATAATAAATACAAATTTGAATTCATGAATACTGAATAAGACATAGAAAACAGTTCATAAACAAGATTAAGATTTATATTAAAATTAAATTAAATTAACCAAGGTTTATTTGGTAAAGGTACATGATCATATATTATGTAAATTTTAACAAATGTCAGCCTGCAGAACATTAAAAAGTTGTTTTTAGTAACTTGAGAAAATCATTGGCTTTGTTCATTGTTCATTATTTAATCTTCAGCAACCTAGTTTAATGACTAAGTTGTAAACAAACAAGATACCTTTATGGACAGTATCTGGTAGAGCCAAAAATAATGAATAACTATGGCTGGCATACTCAACAAGGTAGGCACAGATCTAGGAAATTCATCCATTCTCTGTTTACCCCCTTGATTATCACTACCCTGTGAAAATTGTTCCTTTTTTGAGTGTCTTTGACTTATGACTAATTGTGTCTAATCATTCTTTAAGTGGAAGAAATAAACTAGTAGATTTTTAGTACTACTAGGTTCTTAGAATGAATTCATCTTTTTATAATTTATTATGTCTTCTATAATTCCTTTATAAGGATATGACATATATTTTCTTATACATCTTGAAAAGCAAAGGTGGAACACTAACTTGGTTTGGGACCTTTTTGTTAGTAGTACAAACTTGTATGCTAATGTATACTACTTCTTCCCTGTTGCTTTGGATACTCACATATTCCATATTTCTTGTAAAGAAAATGCATAACGAGAGTAGTCACTTCATGGTACTTAATTTTTACAGGAAATAAGAACATAATTCTCTTGCCTTACCTTACTAATGCACCAGATTTTTGCATATATAAGAAAAGCTAAATAAAATCAATTCTAAAGAAAAATATGAGCTGGAGGGTGAAAAAAAATCGAATTTACTTTTATCTCTTTGTTTTCCTTCTTCATTTTTTCTACAACAAATTCATTGCTCAACTATTGATAATAACACTTGAATTAACAGTGTCTCTCTAATCAAGTTGAGAAAATAATAGAATGTTCAGTTGTTGTTTTTTATTTCCTATTCCTAGAATCATCTGTATTCTCTTCCTGAGTAAAGTAAGCAAGTCATTAATTAGTATAAACAGTGGTTACCCTGAAAATCAACAAGCGCCCGATATGTAATCAAAGTCAGCCATCTCCAAAGAATGCATCCTATAATCAAGACAGAACCAGTGTGCATAGCAAGAAATACGTACAGCAGGAATATGTCAGACCACAATAATCTAAGACTGTAGAATATGAGCTATTTTTTTTTATCAAACCAATCCAGTTGGAGCAGCAAAATCAAAGCTACCATACTATTTAAGTGATAAACAATCTGTAGAGTAATGTAGGTAAAGAGCACTCAGCCATTTCCCAAGATGTCCATATGTCCTGTGGATCCACCCCAGGGTGTTTCATAACAGCAGGAAGCATATTTGAGAAATGGTTCCTCCCTTTGCTTTGCAGCTCTCTTCAATAGAGAGGAGTGCTTGAAATTACGCGTTTCTGTTCTGAAGCTTATTGTCTCCTATATTTTCCTTCTACAATTTGATTTTACCTGCATGGTAGATTTGTTTTATATTGAGACAGATCTGAAAAATTATAGAGCACTAAAAGCATTGAGTTTATGAACTGTCTTGGATGAATTGGCTCCTGCTTCTTTTGAATAATAATAACAAGAGAACAGAAGTTTCAATTCAGTACAATAAAACTTACTAAGTTATATTAACCCTCTCCTCATTCATAGTTCTCTCCTACTTTCTAAATACAATAGGATATATAATTTATTTACAGAGTAATCTTAGTAATATTGCCTCCTTACGACACATGGCAAAATAGTCAATACTTATTAAGTTGGGGAAAAGCCTTATTATTTGGACATTAAAAAAATTCTATTAGCACTTACGTACTATGGAATAAAAATAACAAAGAAACTGATATGTATGGTCAAGAAAAATGTATTTAAATGCTCACAATAAGTGCACTAAATAGTAGTACTCGAACAAATTACAGGGAGAGAATATTTGACATTTCTTGTACCTCTTGTACCTCTGGTACTATTGCATTACATTGTTTTTAACTTTATTTCCAGTTTTACACTCTTTATTCTGGAGAAACCCAATGGCTTCCATCTGTCTTACATTCTTGGGAGATGTTCCCAGGAACCTTCATTAAAATTGTTATGACAGACATCTCCAGCATTTCCCTCTATATTTCCTTCATTCCTTGAGATCAATGAATCCAGACTCCTCTAGAGAAGCAATTTCCTCAACTGCCATGGCCACTACCTCAGTAATGAATCCCATCTCATGACAGTACGTCTTGTAGAGTTGGAAAAACATATTTTACATTTTCCAGTGTTGGCCAGATTTGATTTCTTACACTTTCTCTGCTTTAGTTTCTATTACACTGTCAAATTCTTGTTCTTTTCCTGCTTTTCCAAAGAGAATTTCACAAATATACTCTCTATAGTCCTCAATAAGAATTTTATCAGGTTTTACTCTTTCCTATTCATATCCTTAAATAACCGATCCTTTGAAAATATAGTTCACCAATTCTCCAAGTCTGCATGTACTAGTCCATTCCTGTGCCATACATACTGCAGTAATTATTTTTTTCATTTTATCTTACTGGTGTATCGTCGGTTTACAACAGAGTGTTTTAGAGGTATGGCATCTTCAAGTGTTTTTACTACACCACACCCGCTGCCAAACAGCCCATAGTACATCTCTTCACACTCCTTTGTTCTCTACTCTGGAATTCACATTCTACCTTCACCAAAATCCTGTGTATCAGGGCCTCCCGGGTGCAAGGGTTAAAGACACAGTGCTATCAAGCTATCTCCAGCCATTGCAACATGAGTCATCCCCAGCCAGGGAGGTAACCACCCACATGGTGCAGCGTACCTCTCCTGTCTTGTCCACTGCTCCCCTCAGTAGTGTTTTCAGTCAATCTGCCTGTTCTGCTTCCCACTCTGTCTCTGTTGAATCCTCTCACCCTCTTTGCACCATTACACCTCGGTTTTTATGCATAAATAAATCTTTTTTTAATATCCCCTGTATCTTGAACTCACTCTCTGAACATTCCTCCTCTTTATATCTAACAGAAATCTGAATCTTCCCTGAAGATATCGAGTTCTCTATAATCTTCTCAGGGGTAGCTACTTTTTTTATTATTTAGTTATTTTAATTGCGGTAATACTGAGATACCATCATCAGATATCACCATCTGGTACACCTACCACGTGCTCACTGCCTCCGTTCTTGAAGATCCTCTTTCCAAAGTTTTAGAGCTGGAAGCATCATCATCCCTATTTAGCCTTTTCGAATAGCCCCTCCTGCCTTCCTCAATCCAGCTTTAAATCCAAGTTTTCAGACTCCATTATCAGAACACTTCATTGCTGCTGTGATGTGCTGATGTTAGAGTATTTTCCTTTATTTATGACAATTTCAACCTCCAGTTTATACTCCTTCCAACACATCTGGTTTAAAATAACATCATTTCAAAGCGATCCAAGAAAACGATTCCAAGACACTATAATCTCTTTTCTTCAACACTTATCATAATTTCAAAATCACATCAGCTGTAAGGCTATCGGTGAGTTTGGTTTTAGTGGTGAACGTGTTTATTTTAAAGATGACCAATTTCACGATTCTTCTATGATCTTAATCACAGGCAATTCACTTTCTCATCACCAATTCCTCTATTTCTACCTCATTTCTTCCAGAACATTGACTGATAATCCTGCAAGTCCAAATGTGTGACCCTACAATCTTTCCCTTGACCCTCAATTTCTACATGTTCTTACTCCATTCCTTATTCAGAACAAACATTCCCTGGTCCTTTTTCCTTCCCCATTTGATCTTATTCATTTGATAAAATTATGTTGTACTGAGTATTTATGTTTATACTGCTCTTTCCAGACAGGCTGGAGAAGCAAACATAGCATGTTAACTGGACTCACAATGAATTTACAGTCATTCGGCTTTGGGTGCTCTTGATACTATCAGGAAATCTTGTCATAACCTTTTCACTTTTCAACTCTCATCAACCACCTAACACTTTCCTCTCTCCTCAAGACTTCTTGAAAAATAAAAATAATTTTTCTTTTGAGCTGATTTTGATTCCGACTTTTCTCCAAAAGTCATGCATTAGGAGAAAACTCCACAAATATCCAGCACACACACACACACACACACACACACACACCACTGTTTACCCTAATTCTCTGCAAAAGTTATTCCTACTTCTCTGCAGAAGTCATGCATTAGCAGAAAACTCCATAAATATCCAACACACACACACACCACTGTTTACCCTACATACTCTACATTCCTGTCTGTTACTGAATTGGCCTGGGCCCAGAGTGCTAGACCCCAAGGTAGTTTCTTAGTCCTTGCTAATGAAGAATTCAGTGTGCTGGTAAAGAAACCAGTGTTAGGCAGACAGCAAGAAATCTATTGTTAGACTAGAAGAAGGACAGGAAAACTCTCTGAACAGAGAGGGTCCCAAATGGGTATCTCCTGAGAAGCAAGAAGCAGGGATTTATACACCTTATTTGAAATAAAGGGGGGCTAGTGTTTTGCAGGGAGGGAGGGGAGTAAGTACTCTTGTGACACTAAATGTCCACTTGCTCAACTTATTTAGTCCTCCTCATCACCATCAATGAACTGAGCTGGTGCTGACACCCAGTTCCTTCACTTGGAAGCTAAATCCCACTCCCCTTTTCTGATTTGGGACATGTATCCTGCAATTATATCTCTTTGTCCTATCTCATCAGATTCCCCCTGAAATAGATCATCAAGATAATTATTTCCACAGTCACAGTTGTAACCTTGACTTTAGGAAAGTATGTATTTTCTTCAGATTTTTAAACATCCCAATAATTTAGCAGGTGAGTTGTACACAGATGTTAGTTTTATTAATTTGTGTTATAACTTGATATACAATTTACTAGATTATCATTTAATGTACATGTACATACATATGCTCATACGTACACACAAAGGAATCACTAAGATGTTTACTTTGTACATATGGTCTTCCTAAAAGCTACACCACTTTACCACTTTAATCCTTTACCATTTTGCCACTTTAATCCTTTTAGAAAATGTCACTTGATAAACTGAACATGCCCTGGGCCTCCCTGGTGGATGAGAGGTTAATTCTCAGCGATATCATGGCTGTGGTCTGAGTTCAACAAACCCCCCATCAGGAGCTGACCCACCTGGTGCAGCAGACCTCTCCTGCTCCCTGCTGCTCCCCTCAGCAGTGTATCTCAGTCAGTCTGCCTGTTCTGCTCCCCACTCTGTCTCTGGTGAATCCTCTCACCACCACCATCCCACCTCTGGTCTATACCCTCATTCTTCTATGCAAAATATTAATATATACATTTATATATATAGTCTTTTATTTCTCTACTTCAGTGCAGAGCACTTTAATCATGACATGTTTGGGTTTTGTGAAATTAAAATATTTGTTCATAATTCCCTGCACTCCTAAAGACTTGAAATTTGTATCTGCTATCAACCTATATTAATTCAAACTTATACAAATAATACTTGGGATTTTAGGCTCTTAACAAATGTAAACCCCCTTCTCACTGCCCAGAAAATTGCAAATCTAATTTATCTCCTCAGACATAATGGAAGGAGATCACCACAAGGAGGGAAGAGGAAAATCACACTGTTCGTGCAAGAATAAGTCAGGCAACAGTTCATGGTCTGGTCTTAATGAAATTTCTGAAGAATTGTACTTTTCATAGGCTCCATTGCAAGAAAAATATCACAGTGGGATTTAATAACATCAGAGGTTAATAGTAGAAGGACTATTATGTGAAAATAAGAAAAAATGAAATCTTCCACTCCATAAAGTGTACCCTTCCCACTGAAATTACTAGCACATCACATATGATATTGCATTAAAGGGAGGGAGTATGTAAAAATTATGATTACATTTTAGCTTTAGAAAGGAACAGATTGCTTTTCTTTTTAATCTGCCAAGGTCTGTGTTCAGGAATTAGATCTTCTGTAAGTGATTATGGCTTCTGAATGGAGGAGAGAGTTTTTTTTTCCACTGTGATTTAGATATTAGACTAAAAGTGGAGACTAGGAGGAACTTGGGGGATGGAAAGACTGAGATTACTGGAAAATTATTGTGAGGTGGTGCTCAGACTTCTCTATTTAATGACAATATACTGGGAAATTTTATGGTTTCAGTGAAAAAAATGACACCTTTTGGTTTGTCTCTTAAACCTCACAAAATAGAAGTGTGAAACTGGATGTAGGTTTGAAATACAAACTAAAACATGAAATTAAAATTGTATCATGGGTTTTAAAAGTAACAAACACACCCATATATTACAAAAAGCTGCTTTTAAAGATTCCAAAGTAAAAATAAGAGTAAAATCATTAAATAATGGATGCAAGCATTATTTAAGCAGTAAACTTATACTGTGTTATTTTGCATATGTTTGTGTGAATGGAAGAGTTGAAGAGAGAATAAACAGCATCTGAGTGTTTGGGTAAGGACGAAGTAAATTATAGTGGACTTGGATGAGACACAGTTTCTCCATAAGAAAACTGGGTGCTTTTGAAATATAGTGAAGTGAAATATTTTCGTCTAAGCAATCTGTTCTTTAAGAATAAGAGGGAATTTTGAGCCAAGACTAAATTCATACCCAAAGACGACAGTGCCATCTGTTGCAGGGTCATTTTTCTAAACTCTTGAACATGATTTTGAATTAGGAAACATCTTGAGAAAGTATGGCCCGAATTCAGAGCAACTGCCAGCATCCACATTGAAGAAAGGAATAATCTCCTCTGACCATTACCTGCCATGTATATTCTGCTAGGTTTGATGTATACATATAAATATTGTAATGTTTCAGAAAAAAAGAGATCAGTAGAATTATCAGGGGAATCAGCATAGAGGGTAAATTCGACTGGTTAAGCAAAAGTGACATGGAAAAGAGGAAAGCTTGGAAAGGAAAATGTGGGGAGATTAGCCTTATCCTTTCATTCAATTTATTAAGACTATGATTTAAATAGTTATAAGTCATAGGATACAAAAACCAGTCAGATAATTAATTGGTGAAGTAATTCAAAACCTAGCCAATGTGAAATTATGCCCACTTTTCACACATTACATACACAATGTGCGCACACACACATACACGTATGTAGGTGGATAGATAGATAGATGACAGGTGGAGAATAGGTTGAGAGATTAAAAATGAGTTATGTAGATTTCAATAAGACATGTAATAATTCACTTTATTCAACTGACTTTTGGGAAGCTGTTTCAGAAAATATGCTAAGTATGGCTTTGGCTTTGACATATGTGATTTGGCAACAGGGATATTCTATTAGGATATTGGCGATACCTATTCTTTTTTCTCCTCCTAATGTATTTATTTATATATTTAATTGGGGTGACATTAGGACCCCCTCATCAAGTATCACCACTGTATTTCATCCATCACTGAATCACCCAGAGTCTCCCGTCATCCTTTACTGTGCTCCCTCTCTTAGTTCTGATCCCTCCCCGCACACTCTGGCTTCTTTAGTTGTCTACACAACTTTTAAGCATTATTTTTTGCAGTTGTCTTTATCGGAACATGAAAATATAGCAGATATCAAACTTTTGATAGAAAAGTCAAACTTTTTAAAAAGAATTTATTAGTTTCCTGTTGCATTTGCAATAAATTGCTGTAATTTAAGTGCCTTAGCCAGCATATATTTATTCTCTTTTTTTTTTCCTGGAGATTAAAGATCCAAAATGAATTCTGAGACCAAAATGAAGATGTCAGCAGGGCTGATTCTTTCTGGACACTCCAAGAAAAAATCCATCCTTGCTGGGTTTTAAAGACAGCTGACATTCTTGGGTAGGTGGTCACTTCTCTCCATTCTCTGCTGCCTTCTTCCTGTTTCTTTATTTCTCTTCTCTAACCTGACATTCTTCTTCTTCCTTCTGATGAAGGATTATGCTTAGGGCTCATGTGGATAATCTCATTTTTTTTAGCTTACATATCTGCAAAGTTCTTTTCCCCATATGAGGCAACACCCACAAGCTCCACGGAAGAGGGCCAGGACAACTTTGTGGGACACTATTTAGTCCACCAATCCTGTCTATATGCAAATTTCTCAAGTGTAATTTCATGAAATACATAAAATACTGTGTCTTTTAGCAGAGTATTTTGGGAGTGAAGTTACTGCGTCAAACTAAGGGACTAAGTATATGTAGGAAGTTCTAAACTTCCTTTTGAACAGGAACTAAGGATGCACAGATGGCTATTTCTCACCCAGATTTGTCCCTTTTCACACTTCAAAATTCTGTCTATATATAGAGGTAGATTGTTTACTAGATATACATGAGCATGTTTAACATTCTTTTAAATCCCCCCCAAAATAGAAATAGAACCTATTGCAACTGAAAATCTTTTTCAGATTAAAGTTGTTTCCATATAATCAGTTCTTTCCTCTGGGTTATCTTATTAGGTATGGGAAAGTATGCAGGCAATATTATTCAATCAGATTCTTATATATATATTGCTATAAAATAATTTTCTAGGTATTTTATTTGCATTTAACTTTTCTCTTAACTAGATGGGAAACTCCTAAAGAAATGGGACTAAGAATTCTAACTCACATATATTGTACAGTTGAAATAGCCTGTATCCATCCCTAAAGCCAGTCCTGGAGGATGACTTCCTTTCTCTAAGGACTAAGTGTGCATTCTCATGCATTTGATTTTAATACAAGTGATTGAGCAACACAAAACCTTTAATTACTCCTTTTTATGATGCTGGTCTAGCAGTTCATACCCTTGAAGGACATTTTAGATCAACATATTCCAAATTTTTCTCTGAGTTCATTTACAGGCATGTAGTAAATTTTTTGTAATCCAAGACAAAATGGGAACATAGGACAATGTAAAATAGTTTTTATGAAACCAAATATACTTTACTCGCAATTTAGTTTTGTTTTAAATATAATGGCATGTCAACTCAAATATATTGTTAATATATGTCAATAATTCATAGCAGCCAATGACTGGTCAGTTCCAGGTGAACTGGAAACTGGGAATAACATTCCTAATTTTAATTTATTTTGGGAAGTTCTATTAATATTCTTTCTTTCTGTAAAATTTATGATATTAGATTTTCATTGTTTTCTGTGGTTTTTAAATATAGTCACATTTATCTAATTAACCATTTAGCAACCTTAGGTCAATTTTCTCCCTAGGTATGTATGTATTATGTACTTAAATATTTTTAAAGTTTATAATCCAGAAAATATAAAATTCTGCTAGCAAGTAGATTATTTCACTACTGCATGAGAGTTACTCCTTAACAAGAGCTAAAATTGAGGTTATCAAGCAGATCAAAGTTATTTTATTTTACCAATGGGACAGTTTTTAAAGCCTAACTTTATCAGAGAACAAAATGTTATTAATGTACTTTTAAGCATAAGTTCTCTTAGCAAATAAGAAAAAAAATGTATTTTTTCAATTTCTCTGTAAAATCTATAATGCATAGAACATGAAAGAGGAAATCATTAAACAAGATTTAAACAAACTCATAAAAGTTTTTAAAATCTCCATAAAACACCACAGATTCCATGCACATTTATAAATATATTATTTTAACGGTGATGACAAATGTGTTCAATGTGATAGACCTTGAGTATGATGAACAGTGTGTTAAGTGCAGTCTTAAGATACAAGAATAGCTCTGCTAGGGTAATTTAAGATGTAGTTTTTGGTATGTTGAAATACAAATTTTATCATCCAAAGATCTTAGAGTTAGCAAAAATTTCCAGTTTCCTCTAGCTAAATCCCATTCCTTGTAGAAATAGCTCCTAAATTCCCTTAACACTATTCATCTTATTTCAGTTTATATCTTGAAGAATCAGAAAGTTTTCTTTGTTAGTGTAGTGTTATATTAAAAATGAAAAAAAGTGTCAATAACGATTTCCTTCTTATTAATTTTACCTCTTGGTTTTGTTTTATCTCTGCATTAAGAAAGAATGTCCAAACATTTTTTAAAAAACATAATAAAAATTTAATTACTGTAAAATAATTAGGTGTCTTTTTCATTCTCTCTATTCAAAGTCATTAATGCTAATTTTTATACTATATTCAATACTTTCAGTTTATCAGATACACAAGTAACCAAAACAAAATTTTACTCTATCCATTGTAAAGTAATCTGATTTATTTTTAATTGAAAATTTTATATAGAAAAATGTTCAGATCTCAGAGATTCAGTTTGATGAATTTTGACTTGTACATATCATGTAACAAAGTGAGATTAAAAAATTATTGCTTTGGGAGCCTCCCTGGTGGCGCAGTGGGTTAAGCAATGCACTATGAAGCAGACAGCAGCCACTGCAGCACCAGTTCGATCCCTGCTGTGCAGGCCAGGGAGGGGACCCCCACCTCAGTGGCCCAGCAGACCTCTCCTGCCCTGCCTGCTGTTCTCCTTAGCAGTGTACTTCAGTTGATCTGCCTGTTCTGTTCCTCACTCTGTCTCTGGTGAATCCTGTCACCCCCATTTCTCTGGCCTGTACCTCAGTTCTTATATGCATAAGTAAATCAATCTTTAAAAATAAATAAATAAATAAAATTTTAAAAAATTGCTTTGGTCTCAAATGTTCTTCATACCACTTTCCGGTCCTTTTCTATCTATCAAAGGGAAATACTGATTTACTTTCTGTCACCATGAATTATAGCAGACATAATGTTTTGCATCTTTTAGGAATGGAGAAAAACTCAGTTTTGGCAGTGACTTAAGATTTGAAAATAGATAAAATTTTCTTCTCTGTTGACTGGACTCAAGCAAACTCTAGTCTTTGTTATTCTACTAAAGGGCAAACTAATCCTTAAAAACCTTCACATAGTAATAACACATAGGCCTTTAATTCACACTGACTAGAAGTCAGTCATGTAGTTAAATCTAACTCCAAAACTGGAAAATATAAACTTTCTATATAATCAACGAGGAGAGAAAATGGACTTTTTGCTAAATACTAGCAATTTCTTTTACCCATGAGTAATAGGGATGGATATTGTAATATGTATCTCCTTCTAAATGTGTTTGCAATTTTTTTATTCTAAAAGTTTAAATTTCTTTTGGAGTTGAAGTCTTAAAAAGATAAACTCATTATTTCTATATGTAATCATTTTAAATGTACATATTCAATCAGTGCAGATTGGATTTGAGTACCTTTTCTTTCTTGTAAATTTGGATAATCCCACAGGGATAAAACTTTCTACCTTATTTTATTTTCAGATACACTTACCTATATGTATGTAATAGTGTTGAGATATAATTATTAAAAGAAAAAAGTAATTTTTTCTACTACATTAATTTTCTTTTATTAGCTTATTTCATCTAAAAACTTGGATGCTATTTTTTAACAATCCCTTTTTTGCGATAATTTAAAACCAATCCATTGAACAAAACCCATTGAATTCTGTTATTTATACCATTAAAGCAACACTTGTCATGCTTTTACTGAAAGTTAGATGTGGTATTACATATTTATAATAAAATAATAGAAAACTGATTTTTTTTTCTTTAGCTTTTTTATCTTCTATTATAGTAAAAACAATAACCCTCAAATGAATGTTTAACTGTATTTTCACTCAGTCCTCAAAAACACAATAAGTGTTTTGCCTATTTTAGCAATAAAGTAACATATCCAGAGAAGCATTACATCCAAGACCTCACTGTTTGAAAAATGGGACAAAAACTAGAAAATCAGTATTGGTGCCTGTCTGTTCCCTTTATCATATACATGTGATAATGTTCATATATAACTGGTAGTGTTTTTTAAATAATCTGTTGCTGCAATTTCAATACAAAGTCATCTTATTTCAAGATTTCATTTTCCATGTTAAATTTTAAATCCAATCCTTACCTGTTCCAGTTTTAAATAAAGTATGCTTTCCACCCTGAATCTCCTCCATTTTCTAGCAAAACTGTTTTACTCAAGGTAGCTTTTGTCTCTTTTTTGTTCAAAGAGGAGAAATTTATGCTGATATTTTTATAAACAATGAACAAACAGTGCCATCTTCTGTTCGCATTTTATTCAACAATTGGGGATAAAAAGTTGAAAGATTGGGTTAATGCAGATCAGCAAAAAGAAGCAAATAATTTGGAGACTTTACTATCTTGGCATAATGTACTACATCTTTGAACACTTGCAAAGAGGCTAATTATTTGAAAGGCCTCTTGGGGCAAAGACATGTTTAAAACAGTTCTGTGTGATTAATTATCCAAAACCTTTGAAAATCTATTCAAACAATGGAGGGAAGAGAGAGGATGCAAAGCAGGGGGTGGAGGTGATAAGTGACAGGAACAGGTGGCAAGAGTTTGTAACAATTTTGTGTTTGCTGTTGTAGAGCATAGAAATAGGTAATAATCCTGCTTTTTTTTAATACCATAAATGAACATCTCTTATTCATCTATAGCTTTATAAATATATGCTTAATGGTGGAAAATTTTTCAATTATTGAACTGACGGAAGATAAATATGGAAAGTGTGGTGGACATTTAAATTTTTTTTTTTTAAGTTTTAATGTCAATGATTTTTGTTGTACTGCCTTTAATCATAGATTTCAAATTTAAGACGAGAGAACTGATAGAAACATATTTTTAACATGTATGTTTAGTTTAAAGAACACAGTTTTTAAACACCTTGATATTTGCAACAAATGTTAATTCCAAAATATTTCATTTTTTACTACTTTCTAAATGAAGAATAACAAAGCAAAAAGAAAAAAAAACTTTTAAAATCTACATATATTCACGAGGACATTTAAGTCACTTTTAGAGTTTTAGCATCTCTTTTGCCCACTTGTGACTATGCAGACTTTTCTTTTCACAAACTTTTTAATTTTGCAAACTAGCCATGGCAGCTTTCCTGCACACCTGTGACTCTGCAGGTGACTCTCTTTTTCTTCCCCCTCCCCTAACAAATCTTTCCCTTTAAAATGTAAAATTAAATTAAATTAAATTAAAGCCACGTTTAAATAATGAATATATATATAGGATTAAAAAGTTTAGCTCAGGTGGCAATTTTAGAAATACAACAGAATAAAAGCAGGCCAGGGATTTTTCCCCTAAGAAATATGAAATAATCAATGATAATGAATAGATTACCTGCTCTTTTTCCTAAGACTGTAAGGGGATAAAAACAAGAGTGTACACTAAAAGCATCTTCATTCTGTGCTTTAGAAAGCTAAAGTTTTATGAGTTTGCTTACTATACGTGATAATTTTGAGTATTTTAAGAGTCATCACTGGCAAGATGCATAACTATTTGCCTTCACACACTTTACAGGGGGAAGCTTCCTTCATATTTTAGCTAAATCATTGACAATATATGTTTTATTAATTCTATTTCTTTAATATTTCACTAATATTTATTCTTTTAAAAAGTGACTTTTGTTATTCATCTATCCTGACTTATCCCATTCTATTGAAGAATATCTCCAAAGTTTCTTCAAGTCTTTAAAATTTTGTTTGGGGTGATCTCAGAACCATCTGGGGTGGACACATGGGGTGGAAAGTGCATGAAATTAATGATGGGACTGAGTCCCAGGGCTCTAGGAATGCTAGCTCTCTGTGATTTAAAAGGTCACTGGTTTTGAAGATAAGAACCTTGTTTCTGTTTCTGGAGCTTGTTTGTCTGCTCCTATTGTATGCTAACTTCCACACACTGGTCCATTTTATCTCAGGCTACTGTGTGTTGATTTGAAAGCACAAAGCACACATACACTTGGAAAACCTAAATTTTAGCTTGTTCAATTCAAAAAGTCAACTTTGAACACAAAGGCAGTATAAATTAAAATGTTGTATTTGGGAAGATTGGAAAATAGGCATTGTAATCCCAGATGCATTTATTAAGCTAATTGTTAAATTTAACTTTATGAAATATAAAATTTGGTGAATCGAAAATAGTCAAATAGTGGCAATTTCAAATGATTCAAGCAAGTTACCAGAAAGGAGAAATTACTCCTGTCTTCATTTAAACCATTTTAATATATACTTAGAAGATTTCAGAAATATGACTTAAATTGATAAAATGAAGCATAATACTTTATAGGAACCAGAAGTGATCATTTATACTATACTTGATTTTAGCCAAAAGGCCAAGAAGTGATAACAATGATTGTTTATAAAGTTTAATTTTAAACTAAATCAAGACATTGTTAAAAGCAACATATGGGGAATATTCTACAGAAGATTTATAAATTGATGTCCAAAACCAAGGTGAAGGCCTTTACAAATTCTATGATAATTATAATATGTCCAGACTGGTGAAAAAATATCCATATTTCCATGAAACCTTCACTAACCTGATAAGAAAAATAGAATGGTACTTTCTAATTAATATAAAAAATGCAAGTGAAAATAAAAATATGAGTGTAGCTTTTAAAGACATTAAATATCCTTTTAGTCTTTAAAAATCCAATAGGTCACCTATTTAATAATGATATTTGGTAGAAAAATTTAGTGCCATGTTAACATGTACAAAGAATATTCTATTTTTGGAAAAGGAATCAAATAAGGGGTAGGTGGTAGTTTTAGTGAAACTAATGATTGCGATTTATATTTCAAACTTTAAGAAACATTGGGAAATATAAAAATGTTTTCCTAATTGACCAGAAAGGATATCTTTCTTAACTGACACAGATTTTTTTTTTTTTTACAAACAGGGAATATTATAGTTAGTATTATATATAATAAGGATCAGTTTTAATAATAAAAAGAATTCATAATCATTGATAAGAGGATCATTACATTTCAAGTTTGCAGATAGTAAGACTTAAAGAAATGAACATTTTGATATCTTAAAAATTCTCAAATGTTTGAATCTTGTTCTAGGCAGTATAAGCAACCGTATTACATTTACATGTTACATAAGCTATCTAAGGCTATTTTTGTTGTTAGCGTTTGACCCTGGGGAACACTTTAATCATATCTTGTAACTTTAGGAAATAACACTGATATTAATTTGGCAGGTTGTGTATTGACAGAAATGATTTCAGTAGCTCAGAAGTTCAAAGATTATTAATAGTTACCCCAACAATTTTGTAGTCAATGGAATGAAAGCAGTGGAATCAAGTGATGTGATAAAATATCCTTTGAATTTGGCTATGCTATGAAAAGAATGGGGAAAAGGGAAGTTCTGGAGATGGTTTTGAGAGTTCTGACTGATGCTATGCAGGTGGTGAGACCGTTAACCTACAGAAGGAAATTAAAACCATAGGTTGTGCATCAGTTTGCTATTGTCGCAGTAACAAGTTTCATCCATTTATTGTCTTTATTGGGGGAGGAGAGAGACATGAAGTTGGTATATTATTACTATTCCTTTAAAAAAATCTGTTTGGCTATATTTACTTAAGTTCGATTTGCACCTATCTTAATCCATCATTTTAATCCTAGGCATTTACCAAAAGAATTGCAAAAGCTGTATTCTCCACGAGATCATATACAGAGATATTCACAGCAATTTCAGTATAGCCCCAAACTGAAAACAACTCAAACATTCAGTGGGAAAATGGATAAAACATAGTACATTCATATGACGAAATGTTAAGAAATTAAAAAAAAATAAAAGTAACCTGTTACATGGAACAAATGGATGAATGTCATCCATACTGTGTGATTTTATTTAGAACTGTCAAAACTAATCTATGATGATGGACCATCCGAATAGTGATTATTCACCTCTTGGGAGTAAGTACACATATTGTCTTAAAACAATGCAATTTATTATCTTATAATTCTGGAAGTAAGATATTCAGTATGGGCTCTCATGGGGCTAAGATCAAAACACTGGCAGGACAGCTTTGCTTCTACACGTTCTGGAAGAGACCCTTTTTCCTTGCCTTTCCCAGCTTCTTGTTTGTCTGCCTTCCTTCGCCCTTAACCCCTTTCTGTCTCCAGAGCTAACAAGGGGAGACAGAGTTTTCTCACTAAGCCATCTCTCTGATGTAACACTACGTTCCCTCCTTCCCTACCTAAGGATGCTTCAAATTTCCTTGGATTAACGCAAACAATCCAGGAAAATTTCTTCATTTTACAATAAATTGATCTGCAGTTTTGCTTATAGGAATTAGAGTATGAAATTTTGGGGGAGGAAGTCTACTTTTTTTTTACTTGTACATGCATGTTACAGTACAACCAATGAAGGTAGCAAGGGAAACTTTTAGACATACTGAGAGATGCTTCTGGCCCTATATCCAAACTAACAATTATTGATACTACAATCCAGATTCTACATCTAGATCAAGAAATATCTAGGAAGCTGTAAGAAACTTGGATAAACCCATTAGAATTTTTCCAACTGTTATCCATGTGTAGATACTGCAACTATTACAAAAATGTCTGGCAGAGAGAGTTATAATTTTTAATCTCTTCACTATTTTATTAGTTTTTCTATTGCTGATTAAAAATTTACCCCAAGCTTAACACCTTCAAAATACCCATATTTGGAAAGCAGTATGGTGGTTCCTCAATCTACTAAGAATGGAACTTCCATATGACCCAGCAATCCTGCTCCTAGGAATATACCCAAAAGACACAAAAACACTGATTCAAAAGAATACCTGCACCCCTATGTTTATAGCAGCACTCTTTACAATA
>JAGFMF010011629.1:9490592-9547047 GCA_019455555.1 Galemys pyrenaicus
GTGGCAGAACTCTCCTGCTGTGCCCGCTGCTCCCCTCAGCAGTGTACTTCTGTTGATCTGCCTGTTCTGCTCCCAGCTCTCTGTGGTGAATCCTCTCACTCCCCCACCCACACCTCTGGCCTGTGCCCCAGTGCTTGTATGCATAAATAAATAAATCTTTAAAAAAAAAAAAAAAAGAAAGAAGCAAGAACCAAAAATGAAAAGGACAAACTGGGGATACTTGGTGGGGAGGGAAGAGGGAAAGGGTGGAGGACAGACTGGAGCACAGAGGACTGAGGTGATGGTGCACTGGTGTTACGGTGATGGGGAATACAGGGGGGTTACAATTGATGTCAAATATATGTAAATTTAAAAAATATATATTAAAAAATAAAAAAAATTAAAAAAATAATCCAGATAATTAAAAAAAAAAAAAACACCCATATTTAAGACCATGGCTAGGTCTGAAGCCTAACTCTATGTGGTTTTGTTTATGCTCAGGTTACTGTGAGACTGAAGTACATGTCAGTTAGACTGAGGTCTCACTCGTAGGCTTTCTGGCAAAATGTGTACCCAAGTGCTTTCTTAATGGCAGAATGCAGCTTCCTACAGTTTTAACTACCCCCCATTTCCTTGCTTGCTGCTCTCCATCTCCAGAGGCCACCCACACCTTTTGTCATGTGCTTTTCTGCGATCTAGCAACATGGTCATCCTTTCTGTCTTCAGTCTCTGACTTACCTTCTGCATTCAGCAGGAGAAAATGCTGTACTTCTAGATTAAACAAGTATTAATCAGATTAAACCATTCACCTGGAAATTCTCAATGATTTTTTTAATATTTATTTTTATTTACTGATGTGTACAAGAATTGCGGTATAGTTCAGAGGTGAGGGATGCTAGGAGGATTCATCAGAGACCAAGTGAGAGGCAGAACAAGTAGATAGACTGAAATCTACTGCTGAGGCGGGCAGCGAGTGAGACAGGAGAAGTCTTCTGCACCATGTGGGTCAGCTTCTTGGACAGGAATCTAACTCATGCCTCAGTGGCAGGGATAGCTTGTAGTGCTGAGATTTAACCCCTGCATCACTAGGGAGGCCCAGAAATTCTTAAAAATCTTAAAGTCAACAGTGCCTTAGGATACAGGTAATAGATTTATTGGTGAGTAAAATTCATCATAGTCAGTGCTCAAAGGAGTCTACAAACGTGTACTTGTGGGGAGTGGAGGCACCTCAGGATTCTGCTTATATCACTAATCATCATTATTGCTCCTCTCTTGTGACAACTCTCTCTAATCTTTGTGTCTGAGATCTTGATTCCCATATCTACTTTATTTTTTTTTAAAGATTTATTTATTTATGCATACAAGCACTGGGGTACAGGCCAGAGGTGTGGGGGGTGGTGGTGAGAGGATTCACCACAGAGAGTGGGGAGCAGAACAGGCAGATCAACAGAAGTGCACTGCTGAGGGAGCAGCGGGCACAGCAGGAGAAGTCCACTGCGCCATATGGGTCCCCTCCCTGGCCGGCAGCAGGGATCGAACTCGTGCTGCAGTGGCTGTGGTTTGCTTCATAGTGCGTTGCTTAACCCACTGTGCCACCATGGAGGCCCTCCCATATCTACTTTAAACATGTCCTATCATTTAAAAAAAAAGTGAAATAAAAATTAAATGCTTATAGAATTTGCAACTTTGAAACTAAAAAGGAAAGTAAAAATCTGAACACACCTCTCTAAGTACATTGAAGTAACGATACTCTCATTCACCAGAGAACATGCTGCCATGCTCTGAGTTAGGTTACTTGGAGTGGATTATGGAGGGAGGCATTTTCTGAGTGGTGAAATGTGGATAGGACACAGCATGAGCGTTTGTTCTAAGAATTATTTTGAATATCAGTGTACAAATTATTTAAAGTTTTATGGAAATGCAAATCACATGGAGAAAAAAATATGGACATGGAAATAAGTAAATGAGTGATGGGAATGAAAAGAATGAATGAATGAAGAGTCAGCTTTCTATTCCCTATGATGATATCTTGCCAGGAAGTGAGGATTTTCTTTTTTTAGGATCTAGACAATATGTTTCCTTCTTTAATGAGAGAGTTAGTCAGAATCAAGGAGAAACCAGTTTTAATTATGCAAAAGAAAGAAAGATCAGAAAACCTTGCAGCGTACAGTTGTCTTTAGAAATTCTTAAATGAAAGACTTCCAGTATTCTAACAAGTGAATTTAAAATGGAATCATTCTATTCCAAAATAAATGACTAGGGGACAAGAAAAAAAATGTCCATACTGATATAGGTGAGGAAATACTGGAAATAGTACAAATAATAGCTCAACACTTTTCATAGGGGAGAACTATGAATGGTTTGGTGGTGGTTGTGGAATGCTAACATATATTTGAAGAGGTGAGGTCCTATACCTCTAATATACAGTGCTGTAAACCAACATTAACACAATAAAAGAACAAATAAATAGATTGAAGGATTAAAAATATTAATGAATTACACTTCTATTTTTTAATGTTTTCTTTTAAATGTGACATAAACTTGATGATTGAGTCATAGCTACCTATTGAGTTATGTTTGTGAAAATATTGTGATTATTTTATTTTATTGGGATTCTTAAACCAGAGCAGAGAAGAGACTAATAATGAGTGATGAAAGGAACTTAGAATTCAGTGTCCTGTTGAATCAAAGCAAAGCTTGATTTTTTTTTTCCCCTGATGTTACACCTTTGTGTCACAGGTGAGCAGTTGCATACTTTGAGCAGCTTTATTATTCAATGGAATTGGCAAAGAGAAGGGGTCCGGTGGCTTCAGCCTGAGATAAACAAATAAGTGGCCATGATGAGAAGGAGAGATTTGATTATATGGGTCATAAAAGTGTTCATTACCACCCTCCCACATTTGTATAAAAGTGTTTCATTTTCTACTGGGACTGCCTGAAATTAAACAGTGGCTCTTCAGAAACAAGGAGGATTTTATTACTCAGGCAGAAGCTCCATAAAGGCTGTGGTGAGATTTGCCTGAGACTATTAGGAAGGGGCCTTTGTCTAAGAAGGCCTGCAAAGCCCAGCATAAAGTGCCCCAGGGAGAGACTGAGGAGACAGTTTACTCGCCATAACAAAAGGAAATTCCAAAATTCTGGAAGAAAGAAAGTATCTCGTTTAAATAGCTTTTAATTAACTGCAAGTATCCATGAATCCTTTCTGGAGTCGAAGGGCCTTTTGAGTAGCACAAGTATTTGATGGTACATGGCCGCCTGCTCTAGAGATTACTTTGCTCTCCTCTCAGATTCATTTTCTGGGGTGAAGGATCATTCTCTAAAATCCCCACAGGGGTCTTTCCCCACTCAACAAGAAATGACATTAGTTAGTGTTACAGGAACTTATTTGTACTGTTTATGTGCGGTCAAGTATGTTAAAAATTATACATTAGTTGCTCCATGAACTGTGACTTAACAAAGCTTCGGGACATTTACATTTGCAGTGGTATTTTGAGCAGAAGGGACACATTAAGACCAGTTATCTTGCTCCTTTATGTATTGTATTATTCTGTAGCCTCTAAACCTTATTAACTTACTGTCAACTGGATAGAGAGAAAGGCCTGCTTTAAAATGAGAACTCACAGAGACATTGACAGATGGGATAAAGTCCACTCATGTAGAACCAGTAGATATGGTTGCACAATCTCTAATGAAGAAAACTGGTGGCTCTATACAATCTGAATATCATTTTTTCTTTCATTTCTATTTCAGTCAGTCACCAACCCATCAACCAAAAAGCATTGAGCCTCGGCAGCACGCTGAGGTGGAGTGGTCATCCTCAGCTAGTCATCCTGTTGCGGGATATGTTGTGTGTTCACAAAGCAGTGAACCAACTTTGCTTAGGAAACTGACTTTTGTTTGTGACAAAAGCTCACAGAAGCAAGTAGGAAAAAAAGGTGTTTATCTCACCTGATGGGAGTTAGCAAAATACTGGAAGCATTTGTCTTATTTGTCAACCTCATCACAGCATTTGTGTTGAGTTCATGTATGAAGCTAGCTCACAGCATGAGGGGTAAAGGCAAAATGTACCAATTTAAGAAAATAATTACAATATTTAATGTATTGTGGCCCATGTCTGAACTTCTTCATGTGTCTATGCACCATATTTAATACTGTATGGTCTTTTAATTTATAAATGCATAATTTAGTCTTTTCTTTTTTTTATAAATTGCAAAAGTCACAGTTTTAAAAACTTTAGTAATGAAAGTGTTTTGAAAGCTGTAGACAATTTTTCAGCATGGAAAATATTGACATGTCTATAAAATAAAATTAAAACACATGCACTTTTAAAGGAAAGACGTATGTGTTCTGACATTTATATCATCAAAAGTCACTTGAAATAAATTAGTGTTCAGGTACTAAAGTATTTTTGACTTCAAAGTGAGAAATAAAAGGTAATTTACCAAATACCTTAGAAATTAGAGGCCACTAAATACAATCATACATACATATATGTGACTTCTACACTGAAGATCTAAATATGTGACCAAATCTACCATAACACTTTTATACAAGATAAAATCAGAAAATATTTACTAGACATAATGTTAATCCCAGTCCTTATAGAAGCATATACTAACATGTGGTTAAATATGTAAGTTTTGTTAGGGAAATAACTGTGTGAAAGAAAATAGGGAGAAACTAAAAAAAAAAAAAAAAAAAAAAAGCTGGGAAACCAGGAAACCCCTCCACAATCCTCCCCCCCTCAAAGCAAGTGTGACCTCAAGCAAAGTACAGAAGATAGAAAATTATCTTTGAAACACCCTAGACTGTTATGTAATCTAATTCAGCATAAATGTCAAATATTTTGGGTTCAAGTCAGCTGACCTTGAAATTCCATTTTTCTCTGTACAAGGTTAGCTTTAGTTTACCTGCCACACTCAGTTATTAACTGAGGGAGGCTGAGGGAGGAAATGCCACAGCACATGCAAAGAAAAGCAGTTATGGTGGGCCTCCCTGGTGGTGCAAGGGGTTAAGTTACAGCACTATGAAGCTATCCACAACCACTGCAGCATGAATTCAATTCCCTGTCCAGAGAGGTGACCCACATGGCACAGCAGACCTCCTGTCTCGCCCGCTGCTTCCCTCAGCAGTGTATTTCAGTAAATCTGCCTGTTCTGTTCCCCCATTCTGTCTCTGGTGAATTCTCTCACCCCCACACCTCTGGCCTATACCCCAGTTATTGTGTACACAAATAAATAAATTTTGAAAAGAAAGAGAACAGCGGATAAGGCTCTGCATTATTATGCTTCCTATGTAGCGTTAAGTATGAAACCTCATACTATTGGTATGGAGGATATTCTACATATGAAATGGAAACACAAATAGTCAACACCATAATATTTTGTTTCTCCACAGGTACCCACAATCAATTTTGAAATCTGTTCTGATGTTCGTTCATCAATTGATGAATGAACAAATAACCAATAAATAAACGCTTCCCTTGTGCTTTTATTCCCATCCTATTCCAGCCCGATATCTTTCCAAAATGTATCACATATTCCAATCTTTGATGCCAGGAAATATATTTCTCCTTTGTACTACCAGTGAAAGCAGAATACTCCCTAAATTTTAGCATGGTTTGGAACATTAGGAAAAAGATAGGTGAGATAGTGTGAGACTCCATTCAGCTTTTAACCGTCTAAATCTTTTTAGGAGAAGTGATGTTCTGAATTATTTATAACTGAATTGTCTTAGTTGAATAACAAAGAGTCCTTCCCTCTGTCTAGGGAAAGAGGGAAGTTTAACTTGAGGATTTGTCTCTCTATGCAACCCCACTCCTTTTATATGTGCAGAATACCAGTAAATCAAATGCTTGTTACATTTCACACAAAGAAAACCTCATGTTACCACAAATTATTTGTAGGTCTGTACATTTACCAGTCTTCTGTCCTATAGCAGATAGATACCACATTGAATAATGTGCCTTTGATGGGGAGAGGTAGTGAGGGGGTTTGGGACGCTGATAGTCCTTTGTTGGGACAGTTCTAAATACACTGCATATATTCTTTGAGTTAGGAGATACATAGAAGTTGAAAAAAGTGTGCAGAAAAGGGTATAGGCAAATCTGTATTTATGATACAATTCAAAGTATAAAGGAAAGTTAAATTTAGTATTAAGGAAAAGTCTTCAAATAGGTGAGAAAATCTGAATTCTACCACCCTGAATGTTTATTAGCTGTATAGCTGTGATCAAAAGTTAAAAGAATAAATACTTGTGTTAAAAAACTTAAAGAATGAATGTGAAATGAAATAAAAAAAAACTTTGTAAAAGTATGAGCAAACTGACAGCTCTGTGCCAAATGAAACAAAAATAAAGTATCATATAAAGTAAGTGTATATACATATTATTCTCTGCTGCAAATTTACATTTCCACAAATTCTATAGCTTAATTATTTGGTTAACAACATAAGTGCTTTGGTTTGGGTAAACTCATTCACCCATATGTATTATAAAAGGTTTTTCATTCTACTGAAATCATCCCTTATTTAGTTATAGCTAATGATCCAAAATGACAATTTCCACCATCATTGTCAGCAAGAACATTTATAGGGCCCTTCTCACTGGTCTACCTGGGTCCTAGAGCCCATTGTGTAAAACAGAATATGAAGAATGATCATTACACAGTTAAAGAAAGCAGAAAAATCTATAGTTTAATATGAATTGGTGAAAATAAGCACATCAGTACCAAACTACAATCGATAGAATATTGAAATTAGAAGGAAATATTTAGAAATTGGTTTGGTAGAATGTATTCTGATAGAAATTGGTATAAAATATTTATCTTATATTTTAATCAGCATGGGATATTCCAATGATCAGTCTTATTACAACATATAAATAACTCAGTAAACATAATGAAAAACACAACTGCTTAAAAAGAGACTACTCCTCAGTGTTTCCTAAAGTGTAGTGGTAGAGAGAACTGCTTTCTTTGGACAAAGTCTTAAGCTTTGTTTTTCCCCTACATAGTCCAATGTTCATTTCTATAGTGATGAATGTATTATATACCCCAAGACAATTTTAACTCTAATCAAAGAAGTGGGAGTGATCTAAGCAAGAAATTACAGTAAATCTTAAGTACATGTTGGTCCTTACAAAATGCACACTCATCTACTCAAGAAACTACTCATTTTGTTGTATTCTCCAAATTTGTCCTTTCAAAGCAACTAAATTATAATAATTTTACATACATTCCCTTTCTAATGTACTCATTACCTTAGCTGGAAATGAAATGCTTATAGGTGCCAATATACCAAAAGTCATACATTTTAAATGCAAGTAATTATCAAAGTTTGAAATAGAAATGTTTCATCTATTTATGACTTCAATTGTTTATTAATTACTGGAGATTTTGAGAAGTGATTGACCACAGAGAAAATGTTATTGTTAAATAAAAGAAACATTTTTTTTATTTTTAGTTTTCAGATTATTTTGAGATTCTGTTTTTGTTTTTTGTTTTTTTTTTCATTGAAATAAGTAATATTAAAGCAGAGTGGCACAGTCTTTATTTGGATTTTCTATCAAAGTCAATCTAAAACATTAACAAAAGGGGGAAAAATGCAGTTAACATTTTAGTGAGGCAAATGTTAAAGAATGAATGAATCAGTCAGAGGATCAATGAAATGAACCATCTGTCTTACTGCTCCAGAGTTCTTTTTGGCTGGCTGATCGAGATGAGACTGCTGCCAATGCTCTATCAATGGCAGACTATTGAGATCCTCTTACAAGGACCCTCTGTCTCCTATCCAGAACCCACCACTCAACTTTCTCAGCAGGTGTATGCCACACCTCTCACTCTGCGTCTCTACAGGCCATGAAGGGCAGGTGTTAGAGGATATCAAATGGCAAGTGAGCTATCCTTAAACCCTAGTAACACTCACCTAAAGAAGGTGTAGGATCCACTAGGTTCATTTCTTAAAATTTTAATGTCAATTGTATTCAACAGCATACAAAACTCTGTTCAACATTTACAGCTTCATATTCATCCATCTCTGTTGCTGATGTAACAAAATTATAACCTTTTGTATACACAAATTTGTAATTATTTTAAATGCTTTAGTCTCTGAGCTTGTATAGAAAAAAATGTAATTACCTAAGCAGCAGTATCATTGTCTTTTAAATTACTTTTTAATGTATTTATCTCTTATGTCATGTAGGAAACAAAAATGGAGTTACAAACTTTTGTTACAATTGGTTTCATAAAGTGAGGAATTGATCATCAAAATGTTAATGAATCATTTTCAAGTTTGCTTTATTGAATATGGTGTATATTCAAATCTCAGTTTTTGTGCTATGTGTATGAAAGTGCAGACAAAACCAAAATTTGAAATATCTTCTATTTTTTTATTGTGACTGACTATTCTAATTGATCACATAGAATTATTCATTTGGATATGATTTTTTAATGTATATTTACTACATCACCCATCATATTTGTACAATGTATGATTTCCCCATGAAATTCCCACCACCAGTTCACCCGTGCACCCCCACATAGTCCCTGTGCACTTCCCACCCCTGCCCTGATCCTTCTCCCTCCTCCTCCCTTACAGAATGTCTCTGATCTATATTTGCCTGATGATTTTGATTTTTACTTTATTATAGTTACTTTCCACCCCCAGTCACCCAATCCCTCATTTGGTTCCTTTACATTCCTCCTATAAGTGAAACCATTCAAAACTTTTCATTTTCTCTCTGGTTTATCTCACTGAGCATAATCCCTTCTAGCTCCATCCATGTTGCTGCAAATGACATGAGTTTATCCTTTTTGTATGCTGAGTAATATTCTATTGTGTAAATATACCACATCTTCTTAATCCAGTCATATATTTTTGGGTGTTTAGGTTGTTTCCATAGCTTAACTATTTCATTCAGTATAGATCTTGATCTAGTTTTTATATTTTTCTTTGATTAGTTCTAGTTGTGCAGTTTTTTTGGTTTTTGGTTTTTTGGGTTTTTTTCATTTCTTAAAATATTTGTTTGTTTGTTTGTTTGTTTATTTATATTTGACATCATTTGTATTCCCCAGGGAGTTCCCACTACCATTTCACCCATGCACCATCACCTGAGTCCCTTATGCTCTTTCTGCCCTCATCCCCGTCTTTGCCCTCCCCTCCCCCTTTGTGGTCCCTTTGGTTTATCTTTAACTTTTTGGTCTTGCTGAGTTTTTTTTTTTTCTTTCTTTTCTTTTTTGTTTGTTTGTTTGTTTGTTTTTGGTTGTAATAACCCATTTCCTTGAGCTTACTCTTCTTCTTCATTTTTTTCTTTTCTGTTGTTGTTGTAGTTGTTGTTCTTTCATATTCCTCCTAATAGTGAAGCCATCCAATATTTTTCTCTTGCCTTCTGACTTGTTTCACTGAGTATAATTCCTTATAGCTTCACTGAGTATAACTGATTTGATTTTTAAGAAGATATATTGATATTTAACCGCTGAGGTATTAGCTTATGAACACAGAACAATCACTAGGTATGGTATAATTAATTCATCTGGCTATATTTGTAAATTTAGCTATATGAATGATAGTTTTAATAATATTCAATAAATAATTATATAAGAATTTTATGGGATATATAATTGTTGATATTAAATATTAAAGTAATTTTATCTGCCAAATGATGTTATGCAGTTAAAGAATTGACTACATACAGTAGATATTAGAGAATTATATATAGTCTACAAATATCTGATATCAGAAAAAAAATCAATATTTGTTATGGATGATATATAAAATGTCTCACCTAAATCAGTTGGCTGAATATGACATACTTTATTAATTATCATTGTCATTATCACAAGTGGCAGTAACAACAGCAACATATCAAAATTATTATGCCCTAGCTAGCTACATACAATATTATATTTCATTTAATAACATCAATAACTAACTTGTAATGAATTAATCTGATTCTAAATATAAAATAAAAAGATTCAGATTAAGTAATTTTTCTTGACACACTTGATGAGAAAATTGCATGAGGCAAAATTTGAATATTGTTCTCTGTTCTAGATTTCTTATCATCCTGCTATCTACAACTTATATTTTATCAACTTACATCTACAACTCCTCTTTGCACTAACTTGACTATTAAGATACTTCCTTGACTTAGCTGGCATATTTCCCATGATATTGATGATTTATTGGCATGGATTACCTCCATGGAGATTGTCTAACTCTACACTTGCAGAATTTACTGTTTTTCCAAATTGTATGTGAAATTCCTCACTCTGTCAAGTTAACTGATCCTGACAGTAAATATGTAGTTTGTGAGCCTTATTTTTCCATTTTTTAGAGTGTAATTCTTGCCATATTACAACTGGCTTTTATTCCTTGTTTTATACAAATTATCATAACCCAAATCCAAAGTATAGGAAGATTTATAATATGTAGAGGCAAAATATCTCTGAAGGCTCTAAATGTAAAATTCAGTTAGATTTTTCCAACAACTGTGCACTCTAGAGCCCACGTTATAGTTAGATCTCTTAGATCCTGTCACTAAAATATAATAATTGAAAGAGGCAAGATCAGGTGAAACTTGGTTCAAGATGTGCGAAGGACAAATCTCATTAGAAGGATTTATAATCTAATTACATAAGTTCTAAAACAGTGGGCAATTTATTGAAGCTATTCATATCACTTTACCTGGACAGAATTTCACTATATCGAATAATGGAATTATTAGGTAGACCTTGAAGAAAGTTAGAAATCACTGTTTTAATATAATTTAATTTGTTTATAAAGTGTTTTCTAAAGTTTGTTACAATTGTCCTGGTTCATTATGATGTTCTTCCTTTTTTTTTTCTTTAAGTTCAGATCTTAAATTATATACTTGAATAAAAACAAGGGATATTACTGTCAATGCCTTTGATAAGTGGGGATAACACACATTTTTGATTTTTAACTGTTTCAATGACTAACATTTTCTAAGTAAGTAAAACTTTTCAGAATATTCTTTCACAACTAGACTTTATTTTACTGAAAAAAACACAAATATACAAAGCAATCAAATTACAACTTTTTTGTACAAATCGTTAATCATTTGAGTTACTTTTCATTGCTTTCCTCACTAAACCTATACAAGGGAAGGAATAAAATGGAGAAAACAAGATGAAATAAATAAATCTTGGAGTTTACTTCAAAGTCTCTTACATTTGAATTAGTAGTCTTCCTATTTAGTGAAACTAAAGGAAATGCAGGAGTTGATGAGGAAAGATAGTTAAATGTTTTCAGAACTTATATAGACTTGTCTCTTAAGAAATTTAAGCATATTAAATATGAAAATGCTTATCTGCAATTAGAACTATCACATGTTTCTGAAAGAAGATAAGATGTTTGGAACTCCATTTTCTATTCTCAGTCAACTTCATACTCATTATGTAAATTTTGGGGTTCTTAATGATTATTTTTGCTACCTTTCTGTCCCTTCTCCATAAAAAAAATAAATTAAATATATTTGTCAGTAGAAATGATCAGCTTCATTTACACATAATTCCTTCTTTCAAAAAATTGTGGTTTGGAAATATATGGTAGATTTTATTATAGATTTTTGTTAATGTTACTGTCATTTATACTCTATACAATTTAGTGATATGATGTCTACCCTCCTTCTAAATGTTGATATACAACAGTGAGCATAAACATCACAATCTTCATATTTATGAGGCTTAGGGGGAAAAACAAGACAGAGGAAAATGAGTTTAAAAATGCATATGATAATTTCAGATTGTGATAAGAATTAAAAATAATATAAGGTTCTCATATATAGTAGAATGACTAGAAGTTATTGTATGTTTTTGTTAGGCAGGTCCTTCAAAGAAATTGAAATTTTTAAAAAAGATATGATTTTATAAAGGATCCAGCAATGTCCTAAATGGTGGATAAAGTCAAACAAATTAATAAGGTAAGTTTAGAATGTTCACGAAACATATCCTTACCCCTTCAAGTCCGGTCAGCAAAAATCCCCATGCATGAATCTTTATGTTCTTTCTACAGGGTAGATATAAACAACAATGGCAACTTTGAAAGTTTTCTCTTGAGGCTGACAGAGCCAGGACCTCAAAAGTCTTTGGTTGTTCAATCACCACTGGGAGAGAGTTATAAAATAAGCAGGAAGATTGTTTTTAGACTTCATGTGAGGAAAATATAACCATTTCTTGCACTGTATCAGGGCAATGTTGAGATGTATCTATTACAGAATGAGCAAAATAATCTAATCAAAGGTTCTGTTTATTTTAAGAATCCTGAGACTCTGACAACCAATTTCAAGCAGGACAATAAAACAACTTGGCTTATGTTTTAGGACTCTTACTCTGCCCTTTTGGAAAATGGTGTGTGAAGAAACAGGACAAGAGGAGAGTTGGGAAGTAAACAATCAAAAGCTGATGATGGCTTGGGCTGGAATGGTAATCAAATAGGTGTCCAAATGTAAATAAATACAAAACATCTGGAAGATGGGCAGGATGTGGAAGAGACATATAGAAAATAATAAAGGATGACTCTACTATTTTTTTATGTTTTCAGAAATAAGTGAATGCTGGTATTAATTGTCAATGGGAAAACAGTGAAGAATCTAGTAACAGCTCATCTGAGGGACTTTTGTGGATCTAAGGCAGACAGGTTGTTTAGAAAATAGAATACAGGACCAGCAAATATAAACATCAAATTAATTTCTAAAGAAGATAAATTACCCACAGTATTTCCCCAGTGAATTCCCTCTGAAGCAGAATTTCCAAAATGAATAACTTTTGAAATGTTGGAAAAAGCTTCAAGATGATAATTTATTACATGCATAATTCCCAATTTTATCAAAAAGTAATTCATGTCTCATAACAAGCATGAAAACTATATGGAACCCAAAAAATAAAAAAAAATATATAGGAAAAGTTCACATAATCTATTTTCAAACTGCTGGAAGGAAAAGTTCCCCTTGACTTAATTTTCAGTAACTGCTTAACACTATTGACATAGCTAGGTTAAGCAGAGTTGATAAAGAGACATAAGCTGGGCATGAAAATTTAAATTCTAGTTTTGCTCAGTGTCTAGTAAAAACAGAGTCTACCATACACAACACAGGTAAAAGAAGGTGATTGTTGTGACAGTAAATGTCAAGCTAGAATCCAAAACAGATTTCAAATGATACACTGACATCTTTAGGAAAAAAATGTCTGAAGTTTACAATTGATTTTTGAGGCCTACATTATTCCAGAAGATTTCTGGCTTACCGTGGCTTGACTTTATGATGGTGCAAGAGCCACCCACCATCAGGAGAAACCATTTGTTTGTAACAGTGATAGCCACAGAAAGGGGACATTCCAGGTTCCCTGCCCAGCTCCATCCTTCCTTAGGGAGGGGCAGAGAACTTGAAATGCCTCCTTTCTCAGAAAATCACATTGTGAATGCTTTGTTGTTATTTTTCATTTTTATTTCCGTATTTTTACATCCTTGTTCATTTTTGTACAATGTTTGATTTATTCACTCAGGTGTTGTCCCCATAAAATTCCCCCCACCAAGACACCTGTGACCCATCACCATGGACTCCGTGTTCTTCACCCTCATCTTGACCCCTCTCTCTCTCCCTCCTCTACTAAATGTCTCCTAAATATAATTTGCTTGCTGGTTTTGTCTTTTTTTATTTTCTGATCCCTTGTATGGTTTCCCTAAGTTCCTCCTATAAGTGAGACCATCCAATAGTTTTATTTTTCCTTCTGACTTATTTTAATGAACATAATTCCTTCCAGCTCCACCCATGTTTCTGTGAATGGAACAAGTTTATCCTTTTGTGCTGTTACACTTTGTATTGGGAGCAGAGGAAGATGCAGGCATCACAACTGAACTGTGGAGAGTTCTACCAGCATGAGGAAAAAAATGAACAGAAACAAACAAAACAAAGTAATTAGCTCATTTAGCATCTAAAATGTACCTTAATGCCTGCATTCTTCTGAGTGTGGGTGGAAACTAGTGACTCACTGCTAATGCATCAGATATATCAAAAGTGATGAGATTTCCAAGATTACGTTAGAAAAATAATTGTGATCTCTGTCTCTTGCAGTCCTTCCTCTGGGAGAAGTTAGCCATTTTGTTTAAAAAAGAGAGGTTTTTGGACAGACCCATGTCTCTCTCTCACACACACACACACACACACACACACACACACAAACAACATTGGTGTGTTCCTTTCGCCACCAACATGGTGGGCATAGGTCAGCTAAAAGCCACCTGAGTGGGCTTAGAAATCCCTCTGCCACAGCAAAGCCTAGAGAGGGCTGGATCAGTTCCTTCACAGCTTGACTGCAGATTTTATAGAAACCTAAATCACAGGCACCCAGCAAAGCTACAAGAGCTCCCTGACTCATAGAAAGCCATAAAAATATTAAGTAAAAGTTATTTTAAGTCACTATGTTTTGGTGAATTTGTTACGTATCTACAGAATACTAATTAGATAACAAAATACAATCTCTCTAGCTAATGTTCAGTATAATTATTCAGTATCACCCACTCACATAAACCCATCTAATTTATTTTAGTTTTATTTTTAAAGATTTATTTATTTTATGCATATAAGAACTGGGGTATAAGCCAGAGGTGTGGAAGATGAGAGAATTCACCAGGGTGGAGAAGAGAACAGACAGATTGACTGAAATACACTACTGAGGGGAGCAATGGTCAAGGCAGGAGAGGTCTGCTGTGCCATGTGTGTCAACTCCCTGGCCAGGGGTTGACTCATGCTGCAGTGGCTATGGATGCTTCATAGTGCAGTGCTTAACACCTTGTGCCACCAGGAGGCCCCCCTAATTTATCTTAGTTTGAAAAATTTTCTCCACAAAAATACTCAAGAAAATGCATAAGTACACATAAAGACAATTTTGTACTATGTACTTATCTATTCACAAAACCTAAAACTCAGAGTTACTATTTTTGTGAAAAAATGTCTAATCATTATGCTACAGAAAAAAATTGATGAGCAACTAGTGGTAATATTTCATGGCGAGAGTCATCAGTTTAAGATGTTTTAAGCTATATTTTAGAAAGGAATTATTTTTCTATAATTCTTAGTTTCATACTATATAAGATTGGGAACATAAAGCAATTTCTGAATCTGAAGAATTTATGTGAATATTATCAGAGTTTTTAAATGCAAAGAGGAGAAAGTTGTGGCTATAAGATAATGGTGAGTCTATAATTTACTTGCAAATTCTAAAGCAGCATTCTGATCTAAATTTAAGGAAGCTGGCAATGATCAGACATTAAATGAGGATTTGAGAAAGCAATTGTTTCAGCTACACATGTGAGCCAGAGTACTTTGGTAAGATTGCCGTCCATGAATAATATCACAGAGAGAAAAAAATGCCTGGCATTAGACTTAGTCAGAGATAGTGTATTATAAGTGTATTACAAGTAAGTAACTAGACAGTTTTAAGCAATTCAGTCATGATTTCTAGATAAGTCTACTCTTCAAGGGATCTAATCTGATTTTCCTCAGATTGTCTTGTTCTCCAAGCTATGCATTTCCCTCGCATAGCCATTTAGACAGTTCTCTTGGAGGAGTTGGGTCATCTGTTGCTTGCTATTGCTCCTATATACACTGGTAGTGTGTACATTTTGATCTGCCTGAAGTCCCTGGGATTCTCACCGGGCTGGATCACAAATGGTTTTATTTTGAATCTTGCAGCATTACTTCCAAGCAAGACAAGCATCCTGTTCTTAAAAGCCTTGAAACCCCTATAGTGATGTAGTCTCCTTTGAATAAAAGTCTTTGCAAGTTTCTGCTCTACAATAGAGAGGTTTTATCCATACTGATGATTTTCTCTGGTGAGTAATTTTCCTCCACTATCAGATTATATGGAATTTCCAAATTTTTTTCAGCTACTTTGGCATCAAAATTTGCAGTTGTACCACTCACTTTTACACTATGTAATAAATTATGAGTCTTCAAGCATTTAAACCACCTATAGAGAGCAGTAATTCAATCCTGCCGTCTGGTCCAGGCTTTTCTTTCAACATCACAAAATTTTTGCTGGGTTGTGATTGTCATGATGCTGAAGAAGATAAGCTTCTGGGTCTGGTTTCCAATCCGGGCCATTAGAAGTTTCTCCTTAGCTGATATCGGTCCTTCTCCAATTTTTATTATTTCAGTTGCCTAAAAACAAACAAACAAACAAAAAAACAGATCCTAAAAGAAAAAATAAAGGAAAGAGGCACCACTAAAAACCAAAACAAAACAAAAAAACAGATCCTGGGGCCTCCCTGCTGACTCAAGGGTTAAAGTCTCACCAGCCACTGCCGCCTAAATTCAATCCCAGTGTATTTCAGTCCATCTGCCTGTTCTGCTCCCCACTCTGTCTCTGGTGAATCCTCTCACTGCCCGCCACACCTCTGGCCTGTACCTCAGTTCTTGTATGCATAAATATATGAAAATAAATCTTAAAAAGAAGAGAGAGAAGCAGATCTTCTAACAGCTTCCATCACTTTGTTTTTGTTCTTCAACATTATAGTTATGATGGAAAGGGCAGACCTGATGGGCAAGCCATAACTACCATTGATTTTCTGCTTTTATCATATTTAATCACTTTCTATATTCTTTGTAGGGCAATCATTCAGTGACGTCTCTTAGTGGCAGCATTAACAATGAATTTTGTGCACTTAGAAGCCATGATGAGCAACATAACACAAGATTAAATGAAGTCTAAGAGAATATGATGTTTTGGGAGACTAGGTAAACATGAGATAGATACATCAGGCTGCTTCTGGCTTCATACCTAAGACATGACATACACTATAACTGGGCAACTGGAACTTAGGAACCACCACTGAATGTGTGGTCTCAGTAGCTGAAATGTTATGTGGTCTATGACTTTTTACATATGAGTATTAGACTGTCATAACATAATAAATAAACATAATAAAATAGTAAAAGATAACATAAACAGAATGCTCAAGAAAAGACCCAGACCATACATGTATTAAATTCAAATAAATATAGTCTTTCACACCAGGCTATTGTTGGGATGATTTGAAAATATTGGGACTCAGATTTTATAATAGGTAAGAAAACATGCTCCTTTGAGCCTTGTCTTTGAAACTCATAAGTTCTCTGTCTTAAAGGAAATTGTTTAATTTTTTTCACATAGTTACTTTATCTGTAAAATGAATGTATAATACTACCTATCCAATAAGTTGTTGAATATATTTTTCATGTCCTCTATAGCTAAATGTAGGGAAAAGGAAGTAAAAACTTGCAATGCACTGTGCATTTCTTTGAAACTAGACTAACTCTAGAGCAATTTCAAGTGGTAAATTGACATGGAGAAACAACGTTTTAGAAAATTATGCTTGGGTTTTATATGTGAGATTATTGTTTAATCTCAATGTATTTTATATGCTGTAATGATGAACAACTGACACCTATCTAGAGTCATAAATTAATGATACAGTAGTTAAAAATATTTAAAAAGAAACAACAAAAATATTCATATATAAATTGATATGATCAATTCATATATCAAATCATATGGTCAATTGTGAACAAAAAGCTCTTTAAGGGAAATGAGTCTCTTTCACTTTTATTGTAGACACAAAAAATGGTTAACTGAAGAGTGCTTCATCCTTAATGCTTCAGGGATAAGAATATACATTTGGTATGTAAACAAGGAGTGGTGAAGCTAAGATGTTTCTTCCGCAAGGACAATGCTTAAGCCTAGTTTTGCTAATGGATGTGGGGTTGACTCCTGGCTCCTGAGACTAAAGTGGAAAAGGAGAAAGGGCAATGAAAATATGTAAGAAAGAGCTGTTTGTTACAGTTCCAGAAGCTGACATTCCAGTCATTGCAAGATCACAGATTGGGAATCAGGGAGTTTGGACCACAGCATTCATCTGAGCACCTGGAAGACCAGAGAGCCAACTGAAACAATACCAAAACCTGGAGGATATGAGTTCAAGAGAGTTCTGGAGTTGGCAGGTGTGGCAAAACAAGTGACTTCTTATTCCTTTGACAACTCTGAACCATGAAATTCTGATGTTTAATAGATTATTTTTGCAAGACTTGTAGTTTTCATATCCAATCTACAGAGGAAATTGTTACTCATGTTTCCCTGTAAGTTAAGTGTCCACACAGGTAAAGAGCATTTGTATGGCTGCTGTATATTTTCTGAGATGGAATTATTGTGACTGTAGATAAATTATTGTTTCTCAGTAACATATTTGTGAACTGGCAAAGAAATTTTTTAGTGGTCTATTCTTAGTGGTGATGATTACCTTGTTTTGCCCTTTCCTTCAATTTCTCTGGAATCTGGTTGCTTATTGTAAAATGAATATTTTAAGTTTCACAATTAAATTAGCTAAAAAGTATGGAGATACTTTTCAGGACAAACAAAAAATGGTGGTGTTAATAAAATTTAATTGTCTTTATAGATACTAAAGTGACATATTTTCATTTTTATTATTGATTCAGATTTTCTAAGAAGAAATGTCCTTAAATACAAGGAATTCACAAGTAAATTCTCCATATCCTATTACAACATTATTCTCTATTTCAAAACTCTTTGATGTGCCCCCTAAGATCAACTTGATTGGAAACTATTTGCATCCTTGTAAGTTTACAGGTGAAAGGCAATACAAAAATTATGCTTCTGGGAAAAATAGCCACCTGGGGGGTTTTCTATTTGCCTGGTCTCATGTCGTAGATTCTCCTTTTACCCTACCCTAAATTGCTTATTCTTCACTTAATTCCATGAGTCTGTGGAGCTTTGACATGAGTAATTTGTGTTCTTTCCTTTGGGTTCACCTTGATGTTTAGGGTTATTTGTCCTCGCTTGAATAGATCAATTCCTGTGTTTATTTTATCTTGGCATAGCCCATTTTGGCTTCTTGCTTCTGTGGCTGGCCAGCATCTTTCACTAGAAAGCCTCCTGGTGAGACATTGTTTGCCAAGTCTAACTCTATCTTTCCAAGGTTTTGAAAATGTTTACTTCCTGGCTATACAAGGTTTTCTTCCAATATCACATTTTTTTTTTTTTTCTGATGTAGAGCTTACTACAAAAAAATTAGGTAGTTGGGATTCTATTCGTCCATGATGCCTACTGTACCTAACAGGCAGAATTCTTGTTTTAGCTACTAATCATTGTATAAAGGATCTTAGAGTTTGGAGGGGGTGGGAGGATGAAATGGGGAAAGGAGTCAAAATAGATAAACTTCCAATTACAAAATAAGTCATAGAAATATAATGTGCACCATGTCCACAATAGTCAGTAGCACTACATTGCATATATAGAAGTCACTCAGAACATCAATCTTAAGGTTCTTATCACAAGAAAAAAAATCATAGCTATGCATGATGCAGTGTTAACTAGACTTAATATACTGATCATTTCACTATGTATATAAATATTGAGTCATTATAGTGTTTATCTGAAGCTAATATACCTCAATACAAAATTGTGAATCCTGATGGATCTCAGTCTTAATTGTTTTCTGACAAAGGACTGGAGATGTTAAATTTACTGCTGCTGGTTATAAAACTTATCTCACTTTAAAAAATATGTCTAAAAGCGGAATATATGAATTCTGTCTAAATCTATTTTGTTATAATGTTTCCACTGAAATAGCATCCTCATTTATTTTGATAGTCACTTTCATTTTCCAAAGTGATGAACAGTAAGTTCAGGCACTGAGGAATTTCTTATGGAGAGTATTGTTCAGTAGAATTGTTTTTCCTTCCTTCCAAATATGTGGGTGCACATTTTTCTATTTTACTATCCATGTGCTTATAAGTATTTCAGTATAGGTACTAATAACACAGGTCAATTCTAAACAAAAATGGAAAATCGAAGTTATCTTCTTTGTTTTATCTCCTTTATGTGCTAATGGTTCTTTGTCATATAATCATTCCCTTTAATAAAAATTTTATCAGACACAGATATGATCTCCATCACAAATCCCTTGAGAAAGCAGCTAAAACAACACTCAACAGTCATCAGATATAAGCTGGTATGATAAAAGACTAATAACAGTATCCTAGAACAGAAACAATATTAGAATATCGAAGTATCAATGTCAGAAAAAGTGCCTGTGAGATGGTCACGATTGAGACAAAAAAAAATTCCATAATTATATTTACACACACACACACATACACACACACACAGAGAACACTGCGTAAACCGCAGAAGGGGCCCAAAATCTCCCTCTCCTGGCTAAAATGAGAAATTGCTCCTTATTTAACAATGACAGTTTTAGCCTTAGCCCTTTTTGCTTTCGTCTTTCCTCCTAGAAAAAAAATTCTAAGACACAAATCATAGACTCGTGCAGCATCAAATAGAGAACATCAATTACTGAATACCCATTTAAAATCTCCAGAAAAAAATACCCTCTTACATTTAAATTCTATAACCTGTCTTTTTAAATATCCCTTACTGAGATGCTTCAGAATCTCCCACCCTTCGTCAATGAAAAGAGTTAGTAAATCTACCTTTGTTCATCAGGTATGGTCGGGTGTCTTTGCAAGTGTCCAGTGACAACCTAAAGATATAACTGCGCAGTCGTTTTCACTTAAAAGCACGATAATTTTTAAATGGATTTTTTTTTGAGAGAAGATACTCATTAGTCCTAAATTAGTAGGAAGTTTGTGAGTTGAATATCCCTGCAATTAATCAAACTGTTTATAGTCCTGTACTACCTACCAATTTGCCTACTGTGATAGAAAAGATACCAACTAGGGGCCTCCCTGGTGGCGCAGCGGGTTGAGCGCTGCACTCTGAAGTATCCACTGTACAGCAGCATGAGTTCAATCCCTGGCCAGGGAAGGGACCCACATGGTGAGGCTGACCTCTCCTGCCTTGCCCGCTGCTTCCCTCAGCAGTGCATTTCAGTCTATCTGCCTGTTTTGCTCCCCACTCTGTCTCTGGTGAATCCTCTCACCTCCTCTGCCTCTGGCCTGTACCCCTGCTCTTGTATGCACAAATAAAAAAAGAAAAGAAAAGATACTATCTAACCAATAATTCTGAACATACACAAAGCCTAGAACAGACCGGATTCTCAGTACACATTTACAGCAAATAATGGCAGTGAATGCTCCCATTCACTTAACCATTACCAAGCACGTGTTAATCAAGAGGTATTTCTAGCAGATTGGCTCCTGCAGTAACACCATGCTGAGATTACTGTTAGGTATCAGTATTTGTAAAAAGAAAGCGAAGGGAGAAGAATCAGAAAAAACTGAACCATGCAGCAAGTGACAAGAACTGGTCAACTGATGGCTGTCACTGAAATAAATATTCCCCAGTAGTTTCCTGCATGGAAAGAAACTTTGTCCCTCACTATCCACCTCTCCCATAAGAATGCAGGTCATCTCAGGGAAGGTCACTGTAGCATACTTCAAAGCACATGACACGTCCACTTGTCATTCTTTCTGAGTCACAAGTGCTTTTTTAAAAGAACTGAGTCTACATATCCACCTAGAATACCTATAATATTACCTGTGGTCACTCATTAAAATAGATATAAACTAGATAGCAATTAAGAGGACACTGAGAATAAGAACAAGAATGCTACTAAATTAACAAGCTAGTAAATTTAATAATTACATATATTTCAGATATTTCTTCAACAAGAACATTTTTATGTTGTGAGGATTCTTTTATATTTCTCTCTATAGCAGCACTAGTGCAATAACTAACTTGGCTCTCCACTCAATTTTATTTATTTCATGACAGTCATTGCTGATTTGTTAATTCCTTTCTCTGTCACTCTTAATCCCATTGTGATTAAGCATCTCTCAAATTTATGGGTAATTTTTATTCTATTAAGTTGCATCAGAATTAAATTGTCCCCGGTATTAAAATCCATGACACAAATAATAAAAAGTAAGGGAGGAGAGATTCCTCAGATGTCAACAAAAAGAAAAGAGTCTAGTAAAATCTGTGGCAGCATTTTAACATTTACAAAGCACTAGGAAACTATACTACAGAATTTTGCATAAGTATCTCAGTGACCTGTCACTGGCAATTTTTTTTTTTTAGGTTGTGTTATTTATTCATGGTACTATGGCAAAATGTATTTTAATCTCTTGTCTTTAAAACCACAAAAAGCATCCATTACAGCCAAAAACAAACTCTCACACACAAATACTGACACAAACAATATTGATACACATTCACCATAGATATTGTGCTTATAAGTGGTGGAATTATGGTTATAAACTAACAGTATAGGGAAAATGGACCTTTCTAGGAGCTTGGGCAAAGCACATTATTCTTTGACTTCTGAATTGTTTATTTAACTGTGTTAACTCCTTCATCACATTCTATTGTTTTTGTATCTTGATGCTGAATGTAAAGTAATATAGATAAATATTAATCTAAAAGACTGTACTCCTGAAAAGCAATATTATTTGAATAAATATGAAGTATACGTAGATGTATATATAAACATAAATATAGATATAGATGTACATATTTTCAGACTGATTATTTCTCACTTCCTTTATATTAACACCTTCCAACCATACTAATTCTTCCATACTTTTGTGTCATCAAACTGAATTTAGCCCATTTGTCTTACCACCCATCTATATTCCTCATAACAAGTTTGAGCCTTTATAAAGTGTGTTTGAAATGAGCAAGCTAATAGAATTATTTCTATCTCAGTATAGTATTGATAAAAATACCTGAATTGATGTATATTAGTATTTTTATATCAGTGCTTAGGTTTGAAATAGCCCTATGTAAAGGCTATCTAATATTTGAATCATTTCTATTCCTATTGTTGATGATGTATTTCTTGCTTATATATACTAGTCATTGAAATATAACTATTTTTGTCATATTATTTTAAAAGTGATACTTAATGACTATGTAATATTCCATTTTGTCATTTTCATTTCTATCATGTATTCTTTCAGTCATTTGTTCCAACTTAGATATATAACAATTTTTTGGAGTTCACCAAAGAAGTTTGTATGAGGCAGAAAACAATACAAAACAAAGAATACAAACATAAAATACATCTTTGAATATATCCATTATTTTCCTTAGTACTCCCATCAAAGAAAATACTTTCCTTCACTAACTCCATGCTTAAATAAATATGCTGTAGTGAAAATATACTAATAAGATGATTCTATGACAATGGGAGAGAACATCAAGAAAGTCATTTCTCTTCCTTTCTTTCATGGAATATACTGGGCTTATGGGAAGAATTGAGTTCAAGTAGAGGTTAAATTTTAGTTCCTTTATATAACCTTTACATGTATCAAGGGTACTATATGCCCAAGTAATGCTGCTGTCTAGCCACTGCTCAACTACCAATTTGTCATGATTAAAGAACAAATTGCATGAACCTCACAAGACATGAGAGACTTATATATATGAAGAATGTCGATATCATATGTTCCACTGATCAGTTCATGACCTGGAAACAGATCAGATATTTCCCAAATTGAAACTTTCAGTAAATCAAGGAAAAACTTTGGATATTTATATTTAATTTCCAAAATTATATATTCCTTTGAAAACTAGGGAATTGGAATCAACAGGAAAACAGAGCACTTCTTATTCTCTCCCCTTTTCGTTTTCCCTCCTCATTATCAGCCATAAGAAACAATTAGTCTTTATCAGGGGATTGCCCCTAATTCACTCAAATTTCAGGCACCACAGATAATTTTAATTTTCTTTCTGTTTCCATTACCTTGGCAGTTATATCCTTCACTGAAGTCTTGAATCCACGAAAGTCGCAAAAGTCATCTATTAAAGTCATTCCAACCATGAAGGTTGGGAACAACTTTTAGACTCTCAGGAATGTTGTTATATTTACCTCTTCCAAAGAATTGCAAATGTTTTTAACTGGATCAAGAATAGTGAGCTTTTTCCACAAAGTTTTCAATTGACTTTATCCACTTCCATCAGAGAAATGACTATTTATACCAGCTATAGCCTTACTAAATGTATTTATTCAATAATAAGACTATATTCAATAGTGTAAACCAATATTATCTCAAGTAAATAAATAAATTATAAAAATAAGATTAAAAGATTAAAATTATTCCTTGATCCATAGAATGTGCAATGGTTATTTTATTAGCAAACATTAAATCTAAATGACTCTCCTTGGACAACTCCAGCAAAGTTCTTAGCAACCAGATGGATTGCCATTGAGTAGTAGTGCTTGAAAGAAACCTTTATTTCTATGTAGTAGATCACAACATTGGACTTAAACTAATCAGAAAACCCTGTTGTAAACATATGTGTTGTTGTCCAGACTTTGTTTCATTTAGAGCACATAAACAGAGTAGCTTTATTATCATTCTCAAGGATCCCAGAATTTTTAAAATGGTAAATGAGCATTGGCTTCAATTTAAAATCACCAGTTAGATTAGTTCTTAAAAAAAGAGTCACCCTGTCTTTTGAAGGTCTGGGTCTGGTACTGAGTTCTCCTCTCTAGATATGAAAGTTTTTGGTGGAATTTTTCTTCCGACATAAGACTGTTTATCTCTATTGAAAATATGTTGTTTCTGGCCTAACTGGTGGTGCAGCAGATTGAGTGCTGCAATGTGAAGCATCTGCCACACAGTAGGGTGAGTTCAATCCCTGGCCAGGGAGGGGCAGGCACAGCAGACCTCTCCTGCCTTGCCTGCTGCTCCCCTCAGCAGTGTATTTCAGTCCATCTGCCTGTTCTGCTCCCCACTCTGCTGCTGGTGAATCCTCTCACCTCCTACAACTCTGGCCTGTACCCCAGCTTGTGTATGCATAAATAAATAAATCTTAAAAAAAAAAAGAAAATCTGTTGTTTAGTGTAGCTACTTCATCAATGATCTTAGCTAGGTCTTCAGAATAATTTGTTGCACCTTCTACATCAACACTGGTTCACCTTGTGCTTTTATGTTATAGAGATAGCTCCTTTCCTTAAAACTAATAAGGTTCCACACCTCTCTTAGCCTTCATAAAATTGAAATGAGTTAGGGTCTTCCTCTTGATTAGGCTTTGGCTTAAAGAAATGTTACTAATTTGACCCTCTATCCCAAACACTAAAACTTTCCTATATCATAATCATGCTGTTTTGTTTTGTTATCACTCATATGGTCACTTGAGAACAACTTTAATTTCCTTGAAGTTTTTTTCAAGTCACAACCTGCTGACTCTTTGACATAAATGGACTAGATATCAGTTTGTATCAGCTTTTACATGCTTTCTTCATTAAACTTAATAAGACGTAATTTTTTATTTAAAGTGAGAGATGTAGGGCTCTTCCTTTAATTTAAGTACATAGCAGCCATCAGGGGGTTATTAATTGATCTAATTTCAACATTGATGAGTCTCAGGCAATAGACCGGACTCAGGAAAGGAAGAGAGAGCTAGAAGCCCCCAGTCAGTGGATAAGTCAGAACACAGAGATGCTAAGTTCATCATCTTACATGAATGCTGTTCATAACGCTGCAAAACAATTATAATAGTAAAAGAAAAAATTAACACTCACCACAAATAATAACAGAAATAATAATAATTCAAAAGGTGGAAATACACATGAATTATCCAAATGTGACACAGCCATACAAAATGAGCACATGCTATTGGGAAAATGGAGGATATTTACTCAACACAGTGTTGCTATAAACCTTCACTTTTAAAATACGCATTATTTATAATTTGCAATAAAGCAATATAAAGTAAAATGAAGGATATTTGCACATGTTACCTCTACATCTTGAGGAGATACACTTCAATGACTACCCACCAAGCTCAAAGATTCATGAACAGTCTTTCATCCTCAGTTATTCTGATGTTAAAAAATGAGTTAAAATTAAGGAAATTATGAGGTAAACAGAACAAATGAGTACAATTCTAATTTGATATATGTGTGTAATTATGTAATATCAATGACTACTTTCCCATTAAGAAAAATATTTATGTAGAAGCTAGTGTCTTCTTCCTGTTCACTCCCTACCCTTTGGAACTTACCGTTTTAGCTTTCATTTCTTTACAATTCAGGACTTATATTCATGCTTCAATTCAAATTTTCATTGGTAACTTGTGCAAATGTTATTTTAACCAAATAAAAAAGTCCTGCTTTCATGAGGGAAAAGAGTTGTATAATAAATGAGGACAGCTACAATAGCAAAAGAGTCTTGGAAAATGTATAAAATTATGTCTTACTGCTTAAATTATTTAAAGAAGTTTATTTTTCTGGCTCTAACTGATAAATTTAATGTATCAACCATGTATCAAAATGGATATTTTACTATTCAACTCAACTGTTAAGATGTATGCTGGCTTATACAGAAATTAAACCATAGAGTTGAGATCACATAACACTAGGTTAGTTACTAAAAGCTGGACCCACAAGGGTACACAAGAACAACCTTATAGTTTATGAAAACTTTTTCACAAATGGTTATCTATTTTTAAAGTTAAATTCAATATTGGAAACAGTACATAGAAGTATAATGTATGAGGTAGCCTCCTTCAAAAGTGTGATCCCAGTTCCAAACAAGACATGCTCTTTCATTGTTTTGAAGACAAATTGCCACCTTTCATTTATTCTACCTTCATCCCTCTTGTCAATAATTTAATTGAAGAACCATTTATTAGCACTAACTAGGTTTACAAGATCCTTTGATAGAAAATGGGTGGGGGCAGAGATTATGTACTGTTCATTTTGAACAATTATAAAGCTGGTCTTATAGGAGATGCTCTTACATAATAGATATTTCTTCCCTTTGCATGTTATTTCCAAGTAAGAAGTATATTCATAAAAATGTCCATTTGGCATTGCAAATGTAACATTTACTATAGACTTCACATAGCTTTTATCTTTTCTGCATGATTCAAGTGTATATGAGATCTATCAGCATGAACATTTCTAACTCAGAAACAGTATCACTAGTATTTTCCCAGTGCTCAGGTGCACAGTCAAATGTGTATCTCATTTCTCTCTCTCGAGAATCACTTCATCTAAACTGGTTGTTTCAGGGAATCAACATCGCTTATCCTTAATCCCCTGAATCTTCCTATTGGAAGAATGAAACAAAATGGAGGCTGTAATCCCTCTTTATTTTAGATCTCTATTTTGAGAGTGGAGAGATGACTTGATACCTCATGTTCTACTTGGAAAATCACAGAGTAAGTGTAGCATGACAATATATGGTCTGATTTGCAAACAGCACCAACTGAATCTACATTCTTGTGACTTCCTTGTCAGAGTACTGAATGTTCTCTTCATCACACAGTCAGTTATTCCAGTTCCCTTTTAGCACAACTTCCAAGAGTATGGGTCTGACATTTGTGCTGAGTAGCACGACGATTCACAACCATTCCGGATAGCTGGGTCTTGGTAACATGGCTGTATTTGCTGAATTGGATACTGATGAGTTATCATTAAATAACTTTACAATGGCTTATTGGCATTCTGCTATAATTGAGCACTAACCTTAAACTTGAACCTGCTGACCTAATCACATGTTGTTGGTAGGGACTGTAGGTCTCTAGGGTTGAGTTTTAACAGCATTCCATCATGATGTCTAGATAGCATAACATTGGCATATAAATAATATATACCAAAGAGCAGTAGGCAAAGAAAGAACCTTCCTGTGATCACTAAATTTAAAATTATCAAAAAATACACAAAAATAAAAGATACCTCATGTCCCAAGAAGGAAATGTGTCTCAACATCAGTATTTCCATCTGATGATATTGATATGAGATTTGCATATTCAGACATCATTTCAGCTGAACCGAATGCCTTTGGAAGTAAAAGTCTTTACAATCTTTATTAAATTAGGAAATATACCTTTAATTTCAAATTCATATTCACTATAAAATATTTATTGAGCTTGACTTTATGTCAGACACTGCACTTCTTATCTGTTAGGTAAACAAAGGTGACTCCATTGAGTTTCCTGTTACCCACTGTTGTGCTGGTTAGTGAAGGAATTAGAGATATAAGTCAATCTATCAAAGGAAGATACTCTACAGCAGAGGTGTGAGTAAGGAGGATGTGAAAGCACACATGAAGATTCTACTCCATACTAGGATGCATACAGGCCTTTCCAGAGGATGTGACATGAACGTCATTCCTTTATCTATTCATTTATTATAGAAGCTTTTATCTATTGTAGTTTCTCTTTCCTTAATCACATTTCTTTGTAATGCCCTGTTTCTGTGTCTGAGGTTTGAAGTTTATTTTCCTCTATGCGGGAGGATGGCTTTAACTTGAAAATATCTATTTATTGGCCAGCTTCCAATCTCAATGAAGAAATTCCTGGCCTTCCCAGAAGAGCACAGTATTAAAAATCAAATATTATAAGGAAAAGAGGACAGAGAGATTCACTTAATATCATTATCAGGGGCCTCCTTTGTGGCACAGGGCTTGAACACCACACTGCGGGGCTTTTGCTGCCACTGCAGCATAAGTTTGATTCCTGGCCAGGGAGGGAACCCACATGGTGAGTAGACCTCTCCTGTCTTGTCCACTGCTCCCCTCACCAGTGTATTTCAGTAGATCTTCCTGTTCTGCTCCCCACTCTGTCTCTGAAGAATCTTCTCAATCCCCACACCTCTGGCCTGTACCCCAGCTCTTGTATGCATAAAAAAGTTTTAAAAATCATTAAAACATAAATTATTCAAAATATCCAGATGGGTGTGTGTAGGAACCTGTGTAAAAGATAAGGAGGGAATCATTGGAATCATGCCTCATCAGGATTAAAGGAAAAACTCAATAGACTTTATTTTGTTTTATATATATTTTACATCATTTTTTCATTTTTTGTACCGTGTATGTTTTTTCCTCTCAGGTGTAGTCCCCAGGAAATTCCCACGACCAATTCACCCATGTCTCATCACCAAAGTCCTTTGTGGTCTTCCCACCTGTTTTGTTCCTTCTCCCTCCTACCTCCCTCCCCGTCTCTGATTTATAGCTGTCTGTTTATTTTGATTTTTAATTTATTATAATTATTTTCTCCCTGAGCCTTTATTTGTTTCCTCAACATTTCTCCTATATGTGAAACCAACTAATATTTTTTATTTTCTTTCTGGCTTATTTCACTGAGCATAATCCCTTCCAGCTCCATCCATGTTGTTGCAAATGGCATGAGTCTATCTTTTTGATTGCTGAATAATATTCCATTTAAAAGTCACTAGACTTTATAATGTGCAAATTAGGTGCAACAAAAAAAAAATAGGGAAATTGTTGAAGATAGACAGGAGTCTCCAGAAGTTCTCTGAATTGCTTAGGGTTTTCAGAAAACCTATAAATACCTGAATATTCATATGAAGGCACACAGCTTTCTAAGGAGATGGTAAATTCTTAGAGGCTGAGAATTATGACAAAAAGGACATCAGCAATAAGGCTTTTGCAAGTTGAAACAATGGTCCTTCAATTATGGGGACAAATACATCAGTTTTTAGAGACATAGGATAAATCATACATCAGCTGGTACAGAAAATACATCAGTCACTCCACTGAGAATGATGGGAATCAGCAGTCATTTATATAGTTCAGAGTAGGCCTTTCACAAGTAACAATAAGTACTTGTACTCTTCACACAAACATAGTTCTCACTGTGAGGAAGAGATGATAGAATGAAGACTGAATTTATATAAACCAGCCATAAACTGGCTGAGTACTTACCCTTTAAAAAATAATTGAGAAGCATGTCTGGTGGTCTAGGGATTAGGTTTAAGCACTATCACCACAATAGCTTGAGTTCAATTCCCAGCCAGGGAGCTAACCCACAGCAGACCTCTCCTGTCTCGCCCACTCTTCCCTCAGCAGTGTATTTCAACCAATCCATCTGTTCTGGTTCCCACTCTGCCTCTGGTGAATCCTCTCATAGATACTGCCCCATACCTCTGTAAGAAGTTGTGTAAGAAGAACTTACATCCCAGTTCTTCTATGCAAAAAATAAATTAAAAAAAAATTAAATGATTGGGAAATTCTTCAATTATATGCTTAAATCTGATTGTCAACTAGTGGAATAGTAGTTCTTAAGGACATTAGATCAACCATAAAGAATAAAGTCATTATGCTTTCAGTCAAGAGTGATTGGGAAAGACTCTCAGAAAAACTTCCTTCTGATAGGAGCTACAGAGAATGAGTCAAGACCCCAGCAGTCAGACTGGCCTTGGGGTATGAGTCTCTACAGACATGACCATGCCTTGCGTGCAGTCATTTCAAAAACATTGACCCTGTCTAGAAACCCACTCAGGCCTGAGCAGGGTCTTGAGGTGTCTCTCCAGATTATGCAATTTCCCCCACATTTAGCTGAGCTGTCTGGATGAGAGCAGATCAGACACCCTGGTCTGTCTAATGTATTCTCCTGTCACAGAGGAAGATGTCAGCTAGCTGGAGGTCTTCCATGTGAGGACACAGGGTTGTCTGCTTGGTCCTGTCTGGGTCAATGTATTCATCATAATCAAAAGGAAGTTATAAAGGGCACATTACTCTATTTGTGAAGCACAAGGCTGAGAGACAGTGACTGCAGTGAAGGAGAGTTAAGATTCAAGGAATTCTGGGAGATTTGAGACATTTCAAAGCCATAAAGTGATCCTGAACTTTGAACCCAAAACACAACTGTAGAAGAAAAAATATCACAAAATAATGGGAATGTCTGTTCTATCAAAAAATGTTTCTTGTTTGCTTATAAGGTGTAAGTCATTGTACCACTGATTTAGGACAAATGGTGTTGTTCTTTTGGAGAACATGTTAACAGTCTGTATGACAAAGATTCAGGAAAACACAGCTAGGTTGGGCTGGAAGCAGAGCATGAAGAAGACAAAGGTGTGAAATGTCAGAGCTCTGATGAACAACATGTGAGGTTTAGGACTAATGCAGAACCGTTTGAGATTAAGAAAGGGAAGAACAATAGGAAGATAGTTAAGGGACTAAGCACTGTTCTAACATAATACTTATTTCAAAAAGATGGCTGGTTATAAATGTAGTATGCCCCTTTCTTTCAATATTAAGTTCTTTATAATAAAGCCATTTTCTTTGATATTAAAAAAATTCATTTATTATAACAGTAGGCACAATTCTTAGTATTTGTTCTCAGTTCTCCATGAACTGGTGGGATTTGTCTTAAAGATAAAGGAGCAAAGCAAATCTATCATGGAAGCTATTTGTGAATTATGAAAAATGCAAAAAAAAAAAACCCACCAACTAGAATATAAATGAACAGATGAAAATTACATTAGTATCTAGTGTCATTGTCAACTAGACATGTTTTAATGTATTATAGATTTAGTCTCCATAAGAACAAGATAAACAGGAAGTCAAGGAGCACAGATTCTTGAAGAGGAGGAAAAGATATGTGGATATAATCATAATACATATTTTCTTAGTTCAGATTAATATAACAAAAAATATCATAGACTAGATGACTTAGCAAATTTTTAAGCAGAACAAATTAGAGCTCCTTGACAGATTTTAGTTATATGAATGTATCATCCATAGTTATCAGTGTTGGGCTTCCCTGGTGGTACAGAGGTCAAGTCTCAGTGCTATCAAGTTATTGCCAGCCACCATGGCATAGTTCCATTCTTGGTCAGGGATCTGACCCACATGGCACAGAGAACCTCTCCTGTCTTGCCCACTGTTCCCCTCAGTATTATATTTCAGTAGATCCACCACTCTATCTCTGGGGAATCCAATCCCCACTGGTCTATCTCTTCCCACTCTATTTCTTGTGAATCCTCTCACCCCTTGCATTGCTGGCCTAAGTTCTTGCATAAATAAATATGAACAAATCTTTAAAAAAATTTAGTTATCAGTACTGCTTGTAAAGGAATGACTGAACTTTGACCTTGATAAGAATTCAGGGAGGGATGGTGTGTGGAGTGGTTAGAGCTGCAGAGGTTGTATGTCAGGAAATTAAGCTCATTGCTTTTAAAATCATATGCTCTTGTACAGAAGTGAGTTGTGCACAATGTTGAGTTTTCACTGAATGGTCTTGCAAGTCCTTTGAGAAGAGTAGGCTCAAGTCTACACTCCTGTTTGCCAATGAGAGTCCAGTTCAAATATCTGTCTGAAATAAATCATTGTTGGTGTAATTTTCATTATTTTGATAGCATTCTGTTTGGACTATGTGATTCATTTAAGAAGAAAAAAAATCTTTTTTGCAAAAATTAACCAATAATGTTTCACCTGAATTTGGTAGGTATTAGCAGACTAGCAAGAGTTTTTACTGAAATTGATGGGAAAATACTGCTCTACTTTCTAAGGAATTAAAATAAAAAACCAGGACAACTTATAACTGAAGCCTCAGCTGTACAAATAGGGGAAGACAAGCCCTTAGAACTTGTGGTGTTATTTGCATGCAGCTTATGTTGTAATTCTTAGCAGTACATTTGACTCTTTGCACTCTCTGATGGTAGTAAATTGTATTCTTGCTGACAGCAAAAGTAATTGCTTTGAACATTATAGCAGGGATTGTTGAAAAAGTTTAACAAGGTTTTCTTACCCCACTTCTGCAGTCTCTGCATTTCTTTTTACATAAATAAATGAGAAAAGACAGAAACAACTGTGGTAGTCGAAAAATGAGATATTGGTATGAACAATATTGCTCTTTTTGTAGGGGGAAACATTCTTTAATTATTTCCTGTTCTTTTGCATTCTGCACATTTTAGGCAAGTTTTATAAAGAGTATATAGCTCATTCTTCACTCAACTAATCTCTGTCATTCAGAAAGTCTGCTTTGAAGTATCAAAATGATGCAAAAATTCACAACAAAACACCAGTGATTGTAATCTTGACAAGTTCAGTCTCTGGTTTACAACGTCACATCCGTTTTTCCTTTGTATTTCTGCCACTTGCTTTCCACCTATACAGGTCTTAAATATTTCCCATTAGTGTTTTCTACCTGTTTATTTCCACTGGGTAATTAATCACTTCCAATTTCTAATCGTGGAAAGTCCTGTTGTTTTCTTGCTCTCAACTGGAATACTTGTTCTCCTGGCCTGCTGTATTTTTTTTTTTCCTTCTCCCATTCTGGATCCCCCATTTCCTTCTGATCTTGCTTTTGTTTTTGCTTCTTCATTTTAAAGAAACATATTATGTAATAGTTTTCCTGAGAAAGAATGCAGTAGAGCTTAGCCTTTTATTCCCCACATATCTCAAAACACTTTTAATCTCCTTGATCCTTGGTTAATAGTGTGGCTTTACACAGACTTTTAAGCTGGAAATCTTTCTTCCTCCAGATTTAGAATACATTGTTCTATTCTCTTTAAGGTTTTGATGTTAATCTTTGAAGGTGCAGAGATTTCTTTTCCCTAATCATTTTGTATGATCTTCTACTTATTAGTGTTATTTAGTTTTGTGTTTCTTATTTTCTCCAGAATAACCTAGGGTTTCCTCCTTGTCTCTAGAATTTCACAATTTTATGAACATACGCTTTGGTATTTGAGTGTTTAGGGGCGTTTGGTAAGGGGCAGGAAATTAAATTAACTATCCTAATCACTGGTTTAAGGCTTGCAATCTGCACACCGTGTGCTTCCATTCAGGACAATATTCTTGTCCTTTTTAATGTTTTTTTTTTCCTGTCCCTTTTATTCTTCCTGGAATTCTAAATAGTCTAATAAGCCTGAATTAATAATTTAATATTTTAGCTTTTATTTGTAACTCTTAGTAGTTCAGTGCTTATTTCTGATAGATTTATATTTTCTATTTCTTCCAGTAATTTTTTTTTAACCTTATTTTGGTTTTGTGGGTGAAATAACTTTCATTTTTTACTATTGCTTTGGTTTATCTTTTATGTTTCATGTTTTAATTCTTAGAATTAAATATAGAATTATATCTACATTATATAGAATGTAGGCCATCTGTTCATGTTGCAGAATGAACATATTGTAAACTCTAAGAGTAAGAGGGCAAAACGCTGTCAACTAGTTGACTTGAGTGGATGGTAATGAGTCAAATGTGCTTTATTTATTAATTCTCCAATTCTAGCACAATATGCATATTATCCTTGAATACATTTTTTTTTCTATAAAAAAAAATCTAATTCTCTTCTTGGTATAATAGTAGTTATATATCTCAAAGCCAATATCTACTATGAAGTAAATCAGAGTAAAAATAGACAGACCAATTTTTTTTTTAAAGATTTATTTATTTATGCATACAAGAACTGGGGTACGGGCTAGAGTTGGAGGTGAGAGGATTCACCAGAGACAGAGTGGGGACCAGAACAGGCAGATGTACTGAAGTACACCACCGAGGGGAGCAGCAGGAGAGGAAGGAGAGGTCTGCTGTGCCATGTGGATCCCCTCCCTGGCCAGGGATCGGTCCTTGTGCCATGGATGCTTCACAGTGCAGCACTCAAATCGCTGAGCTACCAGAGAGACCCGATAGACCAAAATTTTATTAGTATTTAGCATGACTTTCCTTTTTCAGATATCTTGAAAGATGGAATGAGACATTTTTAAGTTACTGTTTACAGATTAATGAAATCAGATACTGAAAACTGTTGATTATGAATTAATTGAGGATATTATTGCAAAGTAAGTACTGCCCTTGCACACTGCAGTTTTAAGAAAACTCTCGGGTTGACATTTGTTGAAGATTTCACCTTTCAAAACACAGTTGCCTTCAAAAAGAATACAAAAACAGACTGATCAAAATTGTCTTTCTCTTTTCTTTTGGAGTTCAGAAGTCACACCAAAGTCAAATTGTCAAAATGTAATACATCAAAATTAACATAATTTTGAAAAGTTCTATTATCAATGTAAAAAAAATAAATATAACAGCTTTAAACTGGATTATAACAAATGAAACTAATGGCCTGAATTTTTATGATCTCTTAAAAGACTTCTGTTTAATAAAAAATAAATTTCTTATCCTATATAGCATGTTCATAATTATAACTTAGAAATGGTAATTCTTTGTCTCTAAATGAGACTTGAATAGTCAAGCTCTGTGGTCAAATTTTACCTCAAAACAAAAATAATCCCCACAGAGTCACATTTGGAGAATCTGTATTTAATAACAGATTTAAAGTTTAAACATCCCCAATGATTATTCAAATCATTACATTTAGAAAATTCCAACCTCTATAATTGCAAATTTAGCAAAACACAAAGGAAATCTACTAAATAGATTGTTTTATTGTTCCAAGGCTTTATTAGCCAAACAGATTTATTTATTTAAGAGGACCCCACAGCCTTGTAGAATACATTTTATTTGGTACACATGATGCAGCTACTTAAGGAAATTTGCATACTGGCATTGATTTCCATTGTCACCTTAGGAATTGCCAATTTATTCCAGTATATAATTTCTTTGAATAATTTAGTATATCAAATTGGATTTGTGGACTGCTATCTAGAGTTAGCCAAACTATATAACATAGACCACATTCCTCCAGAGAGCCAAATTTTACAAAGTTCTTACACTAAAGACAAACTCAAGAGTTACCCAAACTATCAAAGCTTGACAAGTTATCAGGAAGATTCACAGACCTCATTGACATCTAATATCCTCACAGTAACATTTATTACTGAGAAATGGTATCAGTTGAAACCACAAAAAGGAAGTTTCTTTCAGATCCATTGGTCAAATCTGGGAGAGACCCAAACATGGAATGGAACTTCCAGGTTTTGTAGTCTCAGATAACACCACCTATCCCTGATCATGATAGTTGAGGTACCTACAGATTATTGTCAACCAGGGAAGCTCACTCAATCTGTGGTGTCCAGGGTTTTTACTGGGGTTTCATTATGTAGGTATAGTTGACCGATTACTTGCTCAAGTGTTTGAACTTGAGTCTAAAGATTTCATGTAACACAAAACCTCTAAACTCATAGTTCATCTTTCCGGTATGGTCGGCTCCTATCTTACGACTATTAAGTGTGACATGTCAGACCCACCCCAAGTCACCTTGTTAGCAAAACTTGCCAGCTTTATTCCGGGGGACCCACCATGAATAATAAAAATATTATCACTCAGGATGTTCTGACTCACAGTAGGTTACCTCTAGACATACAGAATCTCTTTGGACAAATGTAAATTTCTTCCTACACAGCTGTTCATACACTTCCTTATTGTATTATTTTTTGCATAGGAAGTCTGATGCCATATTTTCCACCCATATATTGAATAATAATAACTAAGGAAGGGAATGCTAAGTATTTTTGTGTGTGTGTAGGGTTAAATATTAATAAGATATTAAAAATCAGATATTCCATTACATAACCAGCAACATGAACAAATAACTAGGAACTTAGAGCTGAAAAATTATATTCAAAACATCAGGAAAGGAAACAAATTAAGTTGATAGGTAAATCCCATCAACATTTATCACTAAAAATGCTCTATTTTTATGCAGTCACATCTATATAAACATTTCAAGATTAAAATTCATACACTTATAGTAGGCTAAAATCAGGAGATTTTAAAGACCATCAACTTTTTCCAGTATTAATTGGATAATACTTTTTAAATAAACCCAGTAAACCACTACATAGTATATTTAATAATCAATATTAAAAAAAAATCTCCAGATAGGTCTGAAGAAGAGAATGTATTACACTTTCAGTAGAAGTCAACCATTACACCTAAAGAGGCTCATTTAACAAAGAACAGCCGCATATACCTATTATTTTATTAATGACCATGTGATGCCAGTTTTATGCACAATAAACCCAGGACACAAGTTCATTTACTTCTTTTATTAAACTGATATTCTCTTTAACTTCTAAAACACCACAGAATGTAATCAAATATCTCCACTTCCATGCATATGTGGATGAAAAATATAATGATAAATGAGTAGCAAGTAAATTATAGTTTTAGATCAGCTTTTTGGTGTGTGTGGGAATCATTGTTATGCATATAAATTGAGGGCTCTAAGTTTTACCTGCTTCTATTAGAATAGTAACATATTCTTTCTTCTACAAGATGTTTCAAAAGAACTGAATCATATCCACTCTTCAAGAAGCAGATTTAACATTATCTCCTGGTCATGAAAAATAATTTTAATCCGCTAATATGTACAAGGCAGTTTATTAGTCTATCAGTAGGAATGAAGTTTAAAGACTTGACTTTAAAGTCAGTAAAATCTGAATTTGAGTTGGTGACTGCATAGAAACAAGACTTAGAGTGGTGAAGACAATCATGTTGAATCATCATCAGTCAATACTCGGTAAGTCAGCTGCTCAGCTGTATTACAAGTATCTGTAAAAGAGATATGCAAATCTTACAATTTGGCAGAAAGCAAATCTGATGATTCAGCTAAAGCAATAAAGTTTGGGACCTGAAAGTACCTAAAATAACTGCACATTAAAGTTTGTGTGAAAAAGAGCTTTGAACCCTCCCTGGTGGTGCAGGGATAAAAGACACAGCGCATCAAGTTATCACAGCCACTGCATCATGAGTTTGACCCGTATGGTGCAACAGACCTCTCCTGCCACACCCACTGCTCCCCTCAGCAGTGTATTTCAGTGAATCTGCCTGTTCTGCTTCATACTCTGTCTCTGGTGAATCCTCTCACTCTCCCTACCCCCTCCAACTTACACCCCAGTTCTTGAAAACATCAATAATAAATCTTTGGTGTTAAAAAAAGAAAAGAGATAGAGCTTTGATACTTGTTACTGGCAGTTAGTCAAAACTCTCCCATTTACCACAGGGCATCAAATAATCATCACATCACAGATATTGATCACACCATCTGTGATGCAAGAAAAGATATTCAAATGGGAAAGAGTAGTAGAACACACAGCATAGCTCATTCACAAATTGGGAAATGATACTCAAGAGCATGCTAAAGTAAATAAATGGTGTCTACCATATGTGTAATGTCATGCTGCTTCCCAAATACAGGGGGAATAGACCTTGGCCTGAGGTTTTAACTTAATATTAAGCCTTGAAAAGAACAGACAACTTTAAACCTAAACAAACCCTAGAAATCTGACTGAAGCAACCAGAGAAGGGTGGTGGTATTTGGGTATCAAGGTGGGAGAGCTTAATGGACTACAGTGGGAGATTATTGGTGGTTTGGTGGTATGTGTGCTATGGTAACAGGCATTTGACGTGGTGTAAACCTACACACAAAGCAGGGGCAGACTTGCAAACTGTTACATTAATAAAACAAATAGTAAAAACAATTTTATCTATGCCTCTGAAGTCTGTTGACTTTAGTGTAAAGAAAAGCTGACTGGACTGAACAATGTGTTTCTAGGCCAATGCAGCTGAGAAGACATTACCTTATATTGATAGGATTAGGGAGGTGAGAACACAGTGGCCTGAAAAATCTGAGAGAAGGGAGAGCATGAAAGGGTTCTTATTCCCAAAACTTCTACACAGAAGTCAAAGTTTTTGCTTATCTGTCATTCCCCAGTAGCAGACTGGTGTTTTGATATATTTTTGTTTTGTTTTGTTTTGTTTTTTGGAGAAGGGGGTTGTTTGTTTGCTTTTGTATGAAAAACCTTAATTATTTGAAAAGTACAGAAATGCAAAATTATAAGTAGATATAGTAATTTACAGTACACTTAAGAAGACTCAAGAAACTGGAAGAAGACCAAACCAGAATAACTGGTTTCTATTATGAGTAGAAATAACAGAAGAAACAGATTTTAATTCAACCCAAATTTAATAGGATTAATTAAGGAGTTAAACTTAAAATATGAAACAGACTTTGTAAAATTTTAAAATAGTATTTTTTATGACAGCAAATATATTGAAGACAGGTAGTTACTTCTAAGAATATGATTTATAAGATTTGATAAGTGGTTTTCAGATTTTATGTTCACATATTCCATTAAAAGTTTTTAAAACTATGTACCTTCCTGCACATTTTTATGGTGAATTCAAACATGAGCTGCTTTTATTTTAAAAGTTCCCAATAAATGTTACTGTTTAGCATGATATATATCTACTATCAGAAGTCTGTATGAAGCAAATTTTTTTTTTTCTTTCAGCTCATCATAAGGCTATAACTATTAAAACAGTATCTCGGTTTGAGCATTGTTTTAGTTATTATAAGCTAATTATAAAAACAAAAATATATGATTAATTTTCTGTATAGTTATAGACCTTCAAATCTTAAAAGTAATGGAAATATATACCAATTATAAAGGTAAAAAATGGCTTAATTCTTGATAGTACATTTATTCTTATAAGGCAATCATTTATTGCTTACATGAGACAGGATTCAACACAATAATGTAACAACACTAAGGGTCTATGTCATAAAAGCTTATGAAAGGGATGAGTTTCACTGTGTTATGTCACTCAACTATACGCCGAGTATGACATGATACTCTATCAGGAACATTATCTATAACGGTTATTCCATTGACAAATCAATTAAGTCTTCTAATTATCTTGAATAAAAGGATTTCAAAATACCTGATGTGCAAAATGATTTGTGTTCAGTGATTAATTGCATTCATCAGGAAATATTATTTAGGAGCAAACACTGAAATTGAAAATAAAGGCAAAGAAATAATTACCACAAAAATTAGGATGATGGTTTCTCTAGGGTAATGAAGATGGTTATATATGGGCTGGGACACAGCAGGGAATGGCAAAATGCGAGATGTTATCATTGGATAAGTAATAGTTATTCCTTGAAATACTTTATACATCTATATGCGTGCATATACATGTGATATGTGTGATATAAATATATAGACTTCTATGCATATATAATTTGTATATATAATAGATATATGACATCAGAGAAAAATAAAGAGAGAAATTCACAGGCCAAAGTTAGCACTACGTGAATTTTAAAATATAAGGGAAAAAATATCAACAAATGACACATTTGTCCTCCAAAGAGAGCAAACTTTGCCACACTAAACATCTTTGGAGCATTTTTAAAAATCAAATAATAATATCAGAGCTAAACAGAATACATTTCAGCTACTATCCAAATATAACCAAGTTTCTACTGAAGAAACCTGTTTATATTTCTGCAAATTGAGGGCATGACATCAGACAAATTAGATATGGTAAGTTATAAAAGAAACTATTACAAAAATATACTTTATACATCAGGGAAATGTGCTTGCACAAAGACAATTTCCATAGGATATGCAAAATTCTCTATTTGTCAGCAGAACCAGCAGTGTTTTTTTTTTTCTTTTTCCTTCTAGATCAAGAAGATCATCTCACACAGTAGAACGATCTGCAAAATAAATAAATAATAAAACTTTTTTTACTGAGCCCATCTGAAACACTTTGCACTTCTTTCCTGGGCCAAGGCCTTTAATATGATTATTATGCAGGAAAGTATAAAATAATGCACCACCAATACTGCACTACATATTGATATTAAAGTTACCCGGTTCTGAGAAAATGAAAAGGAAGTTTCTAGAAAAAAAAAAGGGGGGGGTGGGTTAAGAAAGTTTGAGTCATAATGACAAAAAAAGAAAAAACAAAACAGTTTTTCATCCATCGTCCAGTTCCAATGCAAACCAGCAATGATGCCCTGTCAATGTCCCTTAACTTTTTTTCCTAAGCCTCAGAATCTCTATTTGCAACATGGGTTTGTGATGTTTAAAAGTGATGACACATGCAAAACACTTAAAGGTGCTATTGATAAACGTTACTTATTAATTTTACTACAGAGACCTTAGAGACATTCCAGGGGAAGGGAAAATAAGCACCATGGGTAACAATACTAATAGCAATGTTTCTGAAACTTTTCGAGTGTAGCATACATGAACTAAAAGTCTTATAAAATAAATCCATCCATGTAGTTACCATCCCTTTCAAAATATTGGCATTAACTAGTCCTCAGCGATCCATTTATTATTCCTCCAACAAAGATAACCACCCAAGGGCCTCCCTTGTGGCGCAAGGAGTTGAGTGCCCCATTGTGGGGCTTCTGCAGTCACTGCAGCGCCCCGCCTATCTGGCCTGGGAGGGGACCCACATGGCACAGCAGACCTCTCTTGGCTCGCCCACTGCTCCCCTCAGTAGTGTATTTCAGTCGATGTGCCTGTTCTACTCCCCACTCTGTCTCTGGTGAATCCTCTTACCCCTGAAGTCTCTGGCCTGTACCCTGCTCTTTAAAAAAAAAAAAAAAAAAGGTAACCACCCAAGATTAGCATCATCTATTTTCAAATTTATATAGGTGAAAAGATAGGTATATATAATGTATCATTTCAGAACTTGATGTTATGCTAAAATTATCTTATGTTGATTAGAGACAGTAGTTGCTTTTCATGTTTTTATAGCAATTCAATCCAGTAGTGAGAAATGTGAGCCCCATATATAATGTTATATTTTCTAATAATAGCATCAAAAAAAAGTAAAAATGTATAAATGCAATTTATAATTGTCTTATTTAATCCATTACATCTAGATATTATCATTTTAACATGTCACCAATGTAAAAATTATGAATGAAGGTTTTTTTGGTTTTTTTTGGCCAAATTTCCAGTGTTCAGTAGCTTTGCATGGATTATTATACAGTATAGTTGTTTAATTCTCCCATATGTTAATTATTTGTTCATTCATCTGTTAATTGTAAATTCTTTGGGGCTAATTGTAAATTAGTTTGGGGCTATTGCTATTAATGCTGCTATAAACTTCTAACACATGTTTTTTAGTGCTCATGTGTTTGAATTTATGTTGCATATATGTGCAGGAGTAGAATTACTGACTTACAGACTGTGTAGTTTCCATTTTATAAGTTGCTGGCAAACATTTTCCAAAGTGGTTGTACCAATTTACTCTCCTGTCAACAGTGTATAAGAATTCCAGCTACTTCATGTTTTTCTGAGTTTTACTCTAAGGTAGAGCAAAGGTCTACTCTACTGTCTTTTATATGCTCAGAAATCCTATATACATTGGAGAATTTTGTGTCAGTATCTCACATTCTTCTGAAAGATTCGAAACGGGTGTGATTGGAGAACTTCTCAAACACACCTAGTTCTTCTGCATAAGCCATCTGCTAGAATAGAAAGAGACAGCTGCACTAATAGGGCCTAAGAGACTTGACTCAAAGACAAAAATCTGTAGTTCTCAGTTTTTTCATTCACAGGAAAGAACTGAAGCTGTTTAATAAAAAGACCTGGTATCTGGAATCAAATACACCTGAGATAAGGATCTGGTTTATCCTTTAGAATCTAGACCCTTTGAGAAAAAGATTTATCTCATATAAAATGAGCTCTTGATGCTTCTTTAAGGACTTTATGAATTCAGAAGTAAAATTCCTACTATAATCCTTGTTCTTCAATAACTGTGACAGCATTTGCTTGAGGTTTATTTTAAAAGCCTCTGAACATATTAGGAAAAAAATTAATGTGATGAAAGTGAAAGGTGTGAAGTTACATTTCAATGATGATATTATCAAAACAAATGACATGTAAAATTATGTAACATAAAATAAGGATTCTGTGTGGAAGAGCAGAAAGAAAAATGAAAGAGCTAGCAAAGCCATTCAAAACAGAAAACAGGAAGAGTAAAATATTTTACAGAAAACATACAGTATATAAAGAGTAGCCATAGAGGGCAAATATGATTAATAGCTTGGTAGGAATATCATGGCAATATCAAATATATATATAATCAGAAATATATTTTTATTAAATATTGTTAAATATTTATTAGATATTTCCAATATATATAGACTTAAATTGCAGCTAATATATATCCTATTAGTAGTATTTTTCTGTCATTCCTGTACTAGAAATTGAATGACAATTAGAATCAATCAGATGGAACCAGCTTCTATGGATAATAAAGAGAAAGACTGTGGAGTGAATAAGTTAATAGAAATCCTCAGAAAGCAAATTTTTCTCTTGAGCCTTACTTTAAACATTGAAATAATTTAATTCAGGGTAAAGACATATTTTATCTTCTTATATCAAAGCTTTAAAGAGATACAGCAAAAAAATAAAATTATATCCCTTATCATAAAACATCAAATATATGTAGAAACATATATATTCTTGTAATTGAACAACCTTCATTTTGACTGACAATTTCACAGGGTAAATAAATGGGAACTTTTAATTTACCAGCTCAGTATGAGTTTTTGGAAAACATAATCATTTGGGGAATTCATATTTGCATCGGCATAACAAAATTTATTATCTGTAATTAACTAACTTTTGGAAAATTCTATTTTTAATTTCCTCCTGTCAAGTTATTTGGAAAATTTGAAGTTAATAAGCATTTCCCATAAACAACTGCATTAGTCTTAAAGCTATGGTAAACATTACAGGTTGAAACAGTTAAATCCTGTGTTAATTAAAAGGTTAACCAATTACATCGTTTACTCAAAAACATAAAAAGGAACATTTTACATCATTTATAAACTTAAAAAAATCATCATTTCATAAAATAGTAGTATAGAACGCTAAGATATTATATTAATCTGCAATGTTTCACCTGCCATTTTTCCTTTCAAATTCTGCCTGCTTAGTGAATGTACAACTTTCATAACAAGTTTCCTAACTTTCATAACAATAAACCTAAGTTAAAGTGTATTTTAATTGTTGAACTTTATGTATGCATTCAGCTATTAAGATGCACACACAGGAATCAGGAATGCTCAGAGGAATTTGCTCAGAAAAGTGAAGATTTTTAAGCTAAAAATGCTACATTTGGGAACATATTTTCTGGTTTTGTTTTGTTTGTATTTCACAAACCTTCACTCCTGTAGCTATAGCACCTGTGGAGGAAGTAGAAAGAGCAAGAATAACAATAGTAAATGGAGACAACTGTTGAAAAAGAAAGGGGGTAATATAAGCATAAGCAAAACAGAAGGGGACTGGCAGAAATAGTGAGGTGATCTCCACAAAAGAGCAAACCTTTTGGTTTGACCTTTGGTTAGACATAGATGGTGGAGAAGGGCAGTCCGTTGGCTTGTGGTCAGAAGAGAAACTAATGGAATGGGTGAAAGAGTCATGTTTTCTATAGGATAGAAACCAATTAATCATTGCTGCATGAAACCTAGTTAAAATGCTATTAGCGATAATTTGCATGACTATTGTCTTTTATTGCTACTATAGAGAATGACAGAATATTCTAGGCAACTGAGAGCCAATCAATATTGCACAACTCAAAAGAATCAGTAATATGGAAAGGTCTGTACATAATGCCAGCACATGACTAAAAAGATACTCAAGAATTCATTTTTTTTCCTATTTCTAAGTCTATCAGTGAAAAGCGTTAAAAAGAATTGAGTATGCATTCTCACAAAGTTGTTTTTCCTCATCCTTGCATTCTTGGTTAATATGAAATATTTATATTTCTTGAGAGTTGATGGATTTTTTTTCTTTGAATAAGAAAAAAGTAACAAAAGCTCTTAGAAAGAAAACATCCATTTTTCCCCCCAGTGTCATCAAATGCTGGTAAATGCTATGACTAGTCATTAGATTGCATAGCAACAAAAGCAATAGTAGCAGGTGGCAGTATGAATTTCAATTACATCCAATGTTCTGTGGGCCGGCAGGAGGTCTTCCATATCAATTTCTTGAGTGTGAATTCAAGACACCCCAAGATCAAGTGCTGCAAACTAGTCTAGCCATTTATGTCATTCTATTTTACTAGGGTGTTCACTTTGTCTCAATATAATTCATGTTTTTACTTATCAAAGCATTTTATGATGAGCTGACTAAAGAAATCAAGATCTTTGCTCTGAAAAATAAGTATAAAACAAAACTGCATTTTTCTTAGGCCAGTTCTAGGAGTTGGCAATGCCATGGCATTTGTGTGTTTACACACATCTATACACTCACTGATAATCATCTAGTCTGATTTCACAGCATGACCTATGCATAAATACGCAGTCATAATTTTCTCAAATTTGCATCGTTTCCACTTGACATTTACCTATTTTTTTAAACACCAGATTTTCTTTCTTTGTGACTTGTTTCAGAAAATGTAAAGGACTAAACTTTACAATCAGGACCAAACTTAACATTGTCTTCCACAAACTGATTAATTCTTTTCAATTAATTATTTCAATCACAAAGATTACCACCTTTATCCATCTACCTGTTTGAGAATGGAATTCTCTTTCCCTTTTGATAACCATGGCTTCCAGATTTTACCTCTTAAAAATAGCTCATCTTTCTACTTAACTCCACATCAATTAACAACATCTTGATTCAAACTATTATGATCTTTTGACAATGTTATCACTGTGTTGTTATTAATTGATTTCTGACATAATAGTCATGAATTCAAAATTATTAAGAGTTAAACTGATGCTACTGTTGCTAATATTAACAAAAATATCTACAAAATACAATTTAATATTAATCTGTAAATTTTAAACAAAATAAGAGAAATAGTCGAGTCATGTCATACATGTAAGGAGAGAATTTTATAAAACATTATATGCCTATAAAGAGGGATTTCTTCTTAATTCAGTAACATAAACTACTCTTTCTTGTAAAAGAGTTTATAGAGAAAATAAGTATCTTACTATGTAACTAATACTATTTTATTAATATGTTACTTTATATTAGACATTTAAAGATAACTACTATGGTAGAATGATAGAATCTGATAAGGCATACTTTCTCATATGTATATATATATAAATAAATTCTTAATTTCATCTTCATTTTATCTTCCCCCAGAAATATTTATTATAAAATACCCAAATATTTGCAGCATTAAAAATTATTTGTGAGAAAGTTAGTAACATAAGATCAATTTGATAGTTGAGCTAGAATTTTGTTTTGTTTTTTTTTAAATACAGACAAGAACTGAAGGTGTAAGTCAGAAGTGTGGGGGTGAGGGGATACAGAGACAGAGTGGGGATCAGGAAAGGCAGCTCTATTGAAATATACTGCTGGGCCTCCTGGTGGTGCAATGAGTTAACCAATGCACTGTGAAGCAGACCACAACCACTGTAGCATGAGTTCAATCCCTGCTGCCAGCCAGATAGAGGAGAGATCTGCTGAGCCCTGTGGGTCACCTCCCTAGCCAGGGAACATAGTCATCTTGGAGTGGCTTCAGATAGCTTGATAGTACTGAGATTTTAATGCCTACACCACCAGGGAGGCCCCCAAATAGAATTTTAAATTAAAAAATGAATAACTATGTTTTTGTTGCCCTTCATGTTTTCCCCTTCCCAGTAAAAGGATTTACATATCATTGATCACTGCCATCTGGCATGCTAAAATCATTCAGTAGAGAAAATACTATGTTTCACCTCAATGTTGCTTGACCATACAATTTGTTTTTCAATGACATATGAGTGGAAGCAATGTATCCCAGGTACCAGCAAATATCAAAGGGGCATTACATGTTTCCACTGATCTCATAATTTGTCAGATTTGTAAACTATGTATGTATGTGAAAACAAATATGTGTTTATATAAATTAAATGAATGAAAGCTATTATATGATTTAATAGTTTTTGACTTTGAAGGTAGATGTAAGAACATTCACAAAATATAAATATATTGGGTCTCCCTGGTGGTGCAAGAGGTTAAGTCTCAGCATGAAGAAGCTTCATATGAAGCTGTAGGGCAGCCCTGAACCTCCCTGGGCAGGGAGGTGACCCACATGGTACTGGTGACCTCCCCTGTCTCACCCACTGCTCCCATCAGCAGTGTGTTTCAGTTTGTCTGCCTGTTCTACTCCCCACTCTGTCTCTAGTGAATCTGCTCACCCCCTACACCTCTGGCCTAGACCCCAGTTTTTATATACATAAATAAATATTTTTAAATAAATTAAATATAAATATATTATTTATATAATAATACAAAGTATATAAAATAATATTTATAAATTACTCATTAATATGTATGTATACATGGTTTATTTTAATTGTCATAGTCATAAAAAATAGCTTTATATGCATTTGCATTCAGTCATTAGAGTCTTACATATTCTCAAATATCACTTGAATATTTTACATCAAGACACAAATACCTTTAAATATTAATGTATGATTTAAATAGTCCAATTCATAAGATAAAGGGAGTGAATTTTCATTTCAGTTTTACATTATTTATATGTAGTTTAAAGGCATGCAGACAATTTACATTTCTGACTCTGTTTTGTAAGGAAGCTTGAAGGTATGATATGTGTTGTTTGAGAAATCAAGCCTGGTCACTGTAAGGTCAGATAAAGTCTATGTCACTAATTTATGAAGCTGTTCAGGCGAAAGTTTTACAAATGTCTTTAAAAATCTGAGTAGTTTATCCCCAACACAAAATTTGCCAGATAACCAGCTTATCGATGTCTGGTTCCAACTCTGTAGTTCTAGATATCTGGTGTTGACTTACATTATATACCATACATTTAGCAACCTGAGCCAAGCAATGCTTGAACAAAACCCTGAAGGGCATCCCTGGTGGTGCAAGGGGTTGAGCATCTCACTGTGGGGCTTCCTCAGTCACCACAGTGCAAGTTTGATCCCCAGTCAGGGAGGGGACCCTCATGGCAAGGCACCCCTGTCCTGTCTCACCTGCTGCTCTCCTCAGCAGTGTATTTCAGCCCATCTGCCTGTTCTGTTCTGTACTCTGTCTCTTGTGAATCTTCTTACCCCTGGTGCCTGTGGCCTATACCCCAGCTCTTGTATACATAAATAAAAAAAAAGTAAAATCTTAAAAAAAACAAAACCTGAAATTGTTAACATCCCATACAGTTTGATTATATAGACTGTTTTTATGTATGTCATCAATAACTATGCCATAATTATATAACTTATAAAGGAAAGCAAACTACAAATAGTAGAAGAAAATGGTTAATTTATAGCTTGGTTAATATGTAAGACAATATATACAATGGTTAAGAATATCATATTAGGGGGTCAAGTTCTTCATTTAAATCTTATGTTACTGGCTAACTTACTGTGTGAACTTCATTAAGTTGCTTATTCTCTTTTACCTGATCTTTCAAATGAATTGGAAAAAAAAATAGTTCCTCTGTCATGGAATTATTTTTAAATTATGTCAATTGAAGTATATACAGTAATACAGTATCTCTATCATTAACCTTATTATCGTCATATACCATTATTGTTAATATTTTCTTGGAAAACATAAAATGCATGAGGTTGCTCTTATCTCATAGTTTCCTAATATCTCAGTCCTTTATTCTTTGCCTCTTTGTAGAAGCTGTTTTTTGGTGTTGTATATTTGTTTTGTTATCATCTATTAACACCATAAGGGTGAAGGAATTCTTCCAAGGCATCTCAGAGATCTAAACTTTTTTGCTTTGAGAAATCTGGTAAATTGTCTCTCTAACCACATCTATGTTAATAGAACATATTAGACAGTAAAACCGTAAGCTGCTCTATTTCTTTAAAAGGACTGGTGGGACTAAAACACCTACTAGGTGTTGCACTATAATAGCTTTGCACTTTCCTCACCATACTCTGGTGCTTGTCCATTTCCTGCCACCACTTCATCTGCTCATAGTAGATATCACTGTTCCAGGAGTGAAGAACGTGATAGAAGGACATGTTGAACATCCCTCTACCACTAGAGAGAGCCCATTGGCATCTCATTCTTGCCTTGCATGAAACAGTATTTCTCATATATCTCACTCCCTGAAAAATTCATTTTTGCCTTAGAAAGGTATCATAGATTCTTCCCCATACTAGTCAATTATTAGATCTTACTGATCCAAATCTATATGCCTTCCTGTATTATCACTTTTGTCTCAGTCTGGACTTCATTGCTTCTAACCTGAATTATCACAATAGCCCTTGATTACTCCATTTGCTTCTAATCTGAAGCTGCTCCAATGATTCATCACATTGCTCTAATGTAACATAAATTAGAATTTAATCATGTCTTTTCTCTACTTAAAAAGCTCCGGTGATTCCCCATATGCTTCAATATCTTTAGGATGATATATAAATATGTGTATGACCTGAATCCTGCATCACCCTTTGTATTTCTTTTATTTCCCAAGTCAGACCTGGTCCCAAAGCCCTCCATACTATTTATTCTATTTCTTCTGCTGAAAATGTTCTTCTCTTTCATTTCAAAAATTTTTCTTACTCTATTTCCTTTGTTTACTTAATTTAAAAATTCAATTTAGTTCTATCAGTAAAATTTGTTTTCTTTTAATTCCCCCACAAGCTTCTTGCATGACTTTATATTCTCTCAAAATCATTGATATACTTGTTTAATTTTCCCCACTGCTCCATGAATACTTTGTAATCAGGTAATTAGAACTAAGGCATAATCTTAGTTCTAATCCAGGCTGGCAAAGGAGTTCCTGAAATATACTAGATGTTTAAAATTTTTCTTGAAATAATGAGCAGTAGGATGAATAAATGAATACAGCATGCTAGTTAAGGTATTTTTTTCATAAACTGGTTGACATGATTATACTAAAAATTGTTACATTGGCTTAAATTTTTAGAAAACAGGTGTAAGATGCAACATTAATGAAAACAACCAAAAATAAAATTATGAAAAAAATGTGTTTCCCAAAATAAGAAATTATCTGTAAAAACTAAACAATGAGACTCTAAGAACAAAAAAGAAAACATCTTCGATTTAATATTTGTTGATTGGATTACCAACAGGAGAATTTAGTTGTGGTAGCGCAGACATTCTTGATACAGGAAATGCTAATAGGCAAATGGAACTTGTAAGCTAAGTTGTCCAATTATCAATGTGTACATTAATCACCTCTCTAATTGTCCTGAAAATCTGTGTATATGTTGTTATATACATATGTATATATTGTTATATTTCTATCTAGAAAAAGAAATTTCTGCTATCTAGAAGTGTTAAGATTATCAACATTTCTTAATTATCTTCTCTATGTTTTTAAGAGTTTTCCCATTTCTGTGTGTGTGTTTGTTTCAAAAAGAAATAAAAGAAAGGAAGTTAGACAAAGAAAAAGAAAGGTAGAATGAGAGGAAGGATGGAAGGACAAAAGAAAGGAGGGAGTGGGGGAAGAAGGGAGAGAGACAGAAGAGGAAGGGAGGGAGAAGGGAGAGAGACAGTAGAGGAAGGAGGAAAAGGGAAAAAAAAGAGTGGGAAGATGACAAAAAAAGGAAGAGAAGAAGAAGAAAGAGGAGGAAGGAAGGTACCAAGGAAGTCCATTCCTATTCTGAATTGAAAATATTTTCTTTTATGTTGTGTTCACCAGCCCCTTGGAACTACATAGACAAGCCTACATATAGAGAATATAATGATTCTAAAAATTTATAGCTATAGCATACATTATAACTCCACTTATCTTTCTCATTGTCAAGTTAATAATGACTTTTTTCCTTTTCTATCTATCCCTGCATTTATTTCAAACAAGTTTCCTGAAGCAAGGAAGAATGTTCAGAGTTATCAAATGGGCTACTTTTTGCTGTATTATTTAAAAAGAAATTAATTCAAGTATATGTTTAAAGATATGTAGTTTAAAGAAACCCAAATCAATTACCTAATTCTTGTAGGTATTTTAAATACATACATGTATATATACATACATATATTTAAATGTATGTATAAACTTGGTTTTCCTGTGACATTTATTTATGTTGCAAATGTTCGCAGGATAATATTTATAAAAAGGCAGAGTCTATACAGAGTTTATTATATAATAGGCATGTTTATATATGAAAGGCAACTGCATATAAAACTACAATAAGAAAATCATCTGAAAGCTACATATTTTATTGACTTCTGAGAAGAAAAATAGCCTGTTTATTAAAGTTATATTTACTGAGGTAATGTTGATTCACAACTACTATATGTCTCAGGGATATAGATATATGCTCCTTCAGATATATAGTATTTCACCACACCCCCCACCAAGTCTCAGTGGTCCTCCATTGGACACTCCTCCCTTTGCTCCCAGCCCACCCTGCCCTCCTTCCTGTAGCCAGGGTCATAGTCCATCATGTTCTCCCCACTCCTGCTTTATCCCCTCGCATGGGAAATCCTCTTCAATAAATTGTGCTGGGAAAATTGGAGACAGCCACATGCAAAAGAATGAAACTAGACCATTATCTCACACCACACATTGAAATCAAATCAAAATGAATAAAAGACCTCAAACAATAAAATACATAAAAGAAAACATAGGCAAAACATTCCATAGCATAAACCTCAGAAATGCCATCGCCACCAAGGAAAACAAAGAAGAAAATGAACTTGGACTATACCAAACAAATAACTTGTTAATTTAGTCAACTAATTAAAGAAATGATATGAAATTATGTAAAATTTTGAGTCATTCCGTACTGTAATTAAAAATGGAAATAGGGCCTCCCTGGTGGTGCATTAGGTTGAGCAACGCACTAGGAAGCAAACCGCAGCCACTGCCACACGAGTTTGATCCCTGCCGCCGGCCAGGGAGGGGACCCACATGTGCAGCAGACCTCTCCTGCCTTGCCCGCTGCTGCCTTCAGCAGTGTGTTTCAGTAAGTCTGCCTTTTCTGCCTTTTCAATCCCCACTCTGTCTGGTGGATCCTCTCACTTCCTGCGACTCTGGCCTGTACCCCAGCTCTTGAATGCATAAATAAACAAACCTTTTTAAAAAATAATAAAAATGGAAATAGGAGACTTCAGAAATCTGTGTAAACTTCAGTCATGATTTCATTATTGATAAGACTATTTAGTAATGAAGTAGAAAGACCTTAGTTTATTAAACATCTTAATACTATTGACAAAGACAACACAGTAGGAAGCATTTCATTAATGTTTCAGTAAAGCTGACATACCCACTGGTTGTTCTTACCCAAATATTGCAGTGGGTGTTAATGATATTACTTAGTAATCAATACTTCTATCTAATGTAGAGTATTACATCAGTGATATCTAAATTTAGATTTTGTACTTCTTTAACATGGATTGTTTCCATGAATGCATGATTTTTTTGTACTTACTTATCTGTTTACTTAGTTCATGTGACTGAGCTGATTTGCAGTATTTTTTCTTGTCACTAAATTAAATCTTCCCATCTGAGAAAGAATCAGCAAGAACAGTCACAGCTAATGAATAGCTAATGCTGTTTACCATGCAATCATCTTGCCTGAAATAACAGGAATTAGATATAGCAGTTGATAGGATAATTTATTGGATATTGCACCCTCTCTTTAAAGGTTTTATCATAAATCATACAAAGTGCATTTTGACAAGACCTTTAGGTTTCTAATTATCTTACAAAGAACTCACTTTGAAAGTGTGTTTTCCTTAAAGTGTATCTCTCATGTCACATCTCCACTTTTTCCCATTTGTTGCTCTTTTTAGTTTTATTTTATCTGAACAAAACATACAGTGGCACAATGTTTAATTTTGTGAAAATAACTAGTTTAAAGAAAATGCGGTCACCTATGAATGAAATATGCCAAAAAATTGTCTCATGGTTTATTAAACCCTTGACATAAAATTCATTTTGATACGAAGATAAGCCAAAGAGTTACCAAATCATAACAAAAAATAGTAATGTTTGTTTGTATTTATAAAGCTTGGTTTTATAGCAGACACTGTTCTAAGCCCTTCACATGTGTGAATTCATTAAAACATTTATTTATTTGTGAATTTAATAAAAATTATGTGGCAATTGATCCTATCTGAGCATGTCTGAACCTTTTGATCCATGCCTGCTCTATTATTTGAAGCCAATAGGTTAAGCATATGAAATTACTCATCTGGCACGCTTTTTTGTATTTGAGCGGGTAATAATATCACCTTAAAAAATGCAGGTCAGTTGTAAGATCCAGTTCAACAATCCATGTGAAATGATGGAGCTGCATACTTTTCTTCCAGTTCTGAAATCCTTTCAATGCTTGCATCAGTGAATTTTTGAGTTGACCCTGAAAATAGAAATACTGTGGTCATCAACGATTTTGGAATAGTTGCAAAAGTTAGCTATCCTTTCTGTCTGTGAATTTTATTCATTCCTCATATATACAAAATAATACACATTCAAAGCAAGTTTAGGAGGCACAAATTTTCCCTGAACCTTAAGGGGCAGGTTTACTTACACAGCAAGGAATCTCTCTTGTTTCCAGCAGCTGAGATTTTGTTAATTTCCTAAGTTTATTCAAATATTGCTATTTTTCAGCACTGTTCTTGGGCAGTTCGGGATAAAAAAAGGAAGAGGAGAAAGAACACCAACAAGTCATTTGCATCCAAAAGAAATATTTTGTGTCTTAAACAAAAATGCAGACTTAAAGAGAACAATTCAGTGGCTAGCCTAAAAGTATTGATTTGTTAAAAACACCAAAGTTGATGTGTTTTTAATTATATTTAAAAGATTAAAATGTGTCATTTATAATGAAAATTATAATATAAATTGATGAAAAATCAATTATAATGGAAAGTACACTTGTTAAATCTTACATGCAATCTCACATTTTCAATGACTCTACTGTTATAAACTGTAGTATACCATCCTCCTCATTTCAACAAATGTATGAGTACAAATTCATATACAATTAATAGTCATTCTTCTCAAAAGGAGAAATAATCTGGGAAATAATGCAAGGTGGGATTGCCTTGCTGATTTTAGTTCAGAAAGTTTGTTGAAGGGAAACATTCCCACAAATCCTGTATGATTCTTAAAGTTGCAGCCACACTGTGATGTATTTTTTTAACAGATGCTGTAGTCTATTCCTTTCAAATGAGAGGAAATAAAACACACATATAACTGTTTATGTTTGAGATTTTCACACAAAGGCAAGTCTGTAGCCCTGAAGACTTCTAAAGACCACAGTGTTAATGGAAACACATTATGATTTATTCATTCATAGTTTGTGGATATACATCTGTACACATATGTAGCTACTACATGCAGCTCCGTCTGTTAAGGCAGATGTTACCATGGAGACAATGGGTTTCCTTGGTATTTGAAAAAAATGGCCACGTTTTATTATTCACTGAAATGTCATTTACCTAATGTGGTTAGGATAAGTTAATCAAATATTGCAGTTATAGTTATCATATTACTCTTAAACAACAAATAAGATTTTTAATTGTTAAAAGAGGACATAGTGGAGCCATTGTAAAATGGACAGAAATGCCACAATAGAAAATGTATTATCTTGTTTGTACCAGACCAAAGAACTTTGTCATTTATTTTTATTTTAAGTTCCACCATTGAGAAATCAGGAGAGAATGGACTTCTTGAGCACAAGGTCTGACTGTAGGCTTTTTGCCAGTGAACAATTATACATAGCCAAGAACAGTTTAAATTGTCAACACCAACTCTTTAACTACTTACCTCATCTTCCTTTGTTCTTCCCATAAAAAATCCAGTATTTTTATGTCTTAATCTGAACATAAAATCCAGTTAGACATGTAACCAGTGCGGTTTATTTGGTCTCAACACATTATCCAGACTCATTCTTAGATTCAGTGTAAAATGGGGAAAGGACTGTGACCCATAAGTGTTAAATCGTATGTGGATTTTGTCATCTAATAGGACCTAACTCTGGACTACTCATGCAAGATCTCTGAGGTTCAGTTTCCTCATCTCTGTAAATTACTGAATCTAGTAAACACTTCTCTTTTCTCCCAAGGCTGGACATCTTTCTATGCTTTGCTTGATTCATTAGACCCTTTTTCTTAATACTATTTTCTCAGTCATTTAAGATTTCCTCTTATTTCCTCTTCAACTTCTGACAGCATTTCTAACTTGCTTCCTTGTGTCATTCACAAATATTGGATTCTCCAGTGTTTCTTAAAATTCCCCAATTGGGCCTCCCTGGTGGCACAAGGGGTTAAGTATCAGCATCATCAAGCTTTCTCTCTCCACTGCAGGCAGCCACTGCAGCATGACTTCGATCCCCAGCCAAAGAACTAACAGATATGGCGCAGCAGACCTCTCCTGTCTCACATGCTGCTCCCCTCAGCAGTGTATTTCAGTCAGTCCGCCTGTTCTGCTCCCCACTCTGTCTCTGGTGACTCTTCTCACCACTCCCAGCATCTCTGGCCTGAACCCCAGCTCTTGTATGCATAAATAAATAAAAATAAATCTTAAAAGAAAAATAGGAAAAAGAACCACTCTGATATTTCTGATAGATTAACAAAAACGAGTTATCAGACCTTTAGAGATGGGTTGTCTCAATCTGCTGCCGTATATGCAGGGTCCTCCCAGCTGTGAGATTTGTCATGAAGTCTCTCAGATGTGATGGGGATGGTCAGGGAAGTATGGCCGTGGACTCATGGACTCTCTCAAAGCATTTCTCTGCCAGAAATCATGAACCCCTGAATGTTTAAAGTGTTTTCCTAGGGTCTCCCTGGTGGCACAAAGGTTTAAGCACCACACTATTAAGCTATCCACAGCCACTGCAGCACAAGTTCCATCTCTGGGCAGGGAGGTCATACACATGGCGCAGCAGACCTCTCCTGTCTTGCCCACTGCTCCTCTCAGCAGGGTATTTCAGTAGAATGTCTGTTCTGTTCCCTGCTCTGTCTTTGGTGAATCCTTTCACCCCCACACATCTGGTCAGTACCCCAGTTCTTATATGCATAAATAAATAAAATATTTTTAAAATATAAAAAAGTAATTTCCACTTTAAAAACTTTCAAGATCAATTATGAAAAACATAAAGAATTACTCAGTATTTATAAGAAGATTAAACATTAATTAATATTTAAGCTTGTAAATTCAAGATTGCAGCTGGTATTTGGAGTAAAGCTGAATTCTTCTTTCCAATTTTTTTTTTTTTTTTCTGAAAATTTACAGAGCGCTGATTAGGAGAAATGTGTCTTATTCAAAAGCATCAGTCAACTCAGAATTATAATTTATACTGCTGGGTTTGTTTGCAAATCAAATACAAGCAAGGAGAAAAATGACACAACTTTGAAAGATACTAGAATGTGAAAAACATAATAAGCATGATTAAAATACCTATGAATTAGAAACAAATTTAAATCAATAACCTAACTGTTGATTGCATGTAAATGCCAAAACAGAAATTAAATTTTCATTTGTGAATGGGAATAATGAGGTGACACTAAAAATACCAGCGTTGGACCTTTCTGCTTCTGAATAAATAACTGCCTAGATTTTATATTTAGATTTAAGATACACATTTGACTGTGAAAAAATAACTCATCAGCTGTACAAATGCTCTAACTCGTTGGGTATGCAAGTATGACATGAACTGGACTCAAGGTCCATGTCAGAATCTCTGGTATCAGTTTATTTCTACATATTTCATAAAAATATGGCCTATTTCGTCATATTTTCCTTAGGGAAAATGTGTCCATTTTCTAGTTAAATTAAATAAATATTTTAAAAAGATTAAAAAACTATAGTATTTGATATGTCATATAATTTATTGAGATGAATAATATCTAAAAGATAGTATAGATAATCTTATTGGAAAGAACTGAGAATAAGATAGAATAGCTGCTGTGCAATTATATTTTATTTGTGTAGTGGTTTCTTGATTTTGCTTTATCAAGAACAAAAAATTACTTTATTATTTTTATATGCTAGGTATTAATTGATATGTGTCAAGATTATTTTCTTCCTGGAATACTACTCAGCAATCAGAAATGAAAAACTAGACTCATTCATGGGAACATGGATGGATCTGGAGGGGATGATGCTTAGCGAAGCAAGTCAGAAG
>JAGFMF010011629.1:9547097-9571026 GCA_019455555.1 Galemys pyrenaicus
AGGTGATGGTGCACTAGTGAGATGGTGATGGGGAATACATGGGGATTACAATTAATGGCAAGTATATGTAAATTTTAAAATATTTTAATAAAAAAAAAAAGCTTAAAAAAAGATTATTTTCTTCCAACAGCAAAAAGTAATATAATTATTTTGTAAAGAATATTATATGCAATAATTTATTAAAAGAAAAAAGTATGAGGGCCTCCCTGGTGATGCAGCAGGTTGACGGCAGCACTGTGAAGCGAGCCGGCCAGAGAGGGGACCCACATGGCTCAGCAAACCTCTCCTGCCTCGCCCACTGCTCCCCTCAGCAGTGTGCTTCTGTCAATCTGCCTGTTCTGCTCCCCACTCTGTCTCTGGTGAATCCTCTTGCCCCCCACGCCTCTGGCCTGTACCCCAGCTCTTGTATGCATAAATAAATAAATCTTTAAAAAAATAAACAAAAAATAAAACAAGGAGAAAACAGAAGAAAGAATCAGGAGAAAAGTATTTCAAATTATGCATATTCACAAACTGGAAGTGGAATATAGAGAAAACATCTGGGAAAAGCCACTCAGTGTCATAGAATCCTCTTTCAATTCATAAAGTTTGAACCAAATTACTAAATTTAGTGAGCAAGCTAGACCTTAGACATCTTAAGTTGTGTCTGTGACTGATTTTAGGGCTACTGCAGAGGTAAAATTTCTAAAAAACAACTTTGGCCCAGAATTCCTAAAATCCAAACATTTATACCTTTGTACTTTCACTGTATTTTCTTCAGACACTGTTCTAATTTAAAATCACCAATTAAAGTAGCATGTTCAGCTTGCAATCTCTTTATTGGGAATAAATATATGAACATAAGAAAAGCAGAGCAGAATAAAAATATTGATCTCTGAAAGATGAGAGCAAAAACATTCTGAAACAGAGCAAGAGGATTAAAGGGCTAGATAATTAATGAACTAAACTCAATCTTTACTTATCTTGAGTTTTATTAAGGACTGAACAGAGGACAGAATACCATTTGAACTATCCATAAGAAAAGAAACATAGTTTTCTCTGTAAATATGGAAAGCAACGTATTATTAGCAAATTGATTGGAAAGTGTCTGCAGAAGAGTATATTTAGCAAAGTTCTTTGGTTTTAGGCCTAATTATAATAACTGACATTTATCAATCAGAACAGTTCTATATTACAGTTCTACAGATATATATAGCGATAGATCACAAATGTGTATGGGTGTGGGTTATTATATATACACACATGTATTAGTCTTTCTCACAATTTAGCAAAGTATGTAATATTATTATGTTAACAGACATAGAAATTAAAGTGTGGGGAGACTAAATGACTTACTTAGATGATACAATTAATCTGATTTAGGAATATTTGAACCCAAGAAGTTTTACTCCAGAGTCTAAGAATTTTAGTACTATTTAGGTTGTCTTATTGGAGCATCATCATAATTTTGTTGTTAGAAAGTATAGAATCCTCATTTACTGTTTAAAAATTACTTTTATATGAAAGCATCCTAGCATATAACTGAAAATGCCACAGTCACAATAAAATCACATACACACACACACACAGGTTCCAGTTTATCTCCAAGAGAAATTCTGATAAAACATATCCAAATTCAGTTTATAACATTACTGGTGGAAGTGATCTGATGCAGCCATCCAGTTTTGGGACCTGTGTTTGTAATCCATAGGCCAAATGGCAGTGTGAAACTCAGTTATATTAATTTCCTGAGCCTCATTTTGTATCTGTTAAATGTGATCACCTCTACCTTACAGTAATTTGTGAACAGAAATAACACATGTAAAACAACTGCCACTTAGTAGACAAACAGTGATGAATCTTGTTTCAATGGAAAGCAACCAGCACCATTTGTTTTTGTCCTCTTTTTAAAGTGAAAACGATGCCACACTGAAAATGGGGATTTAAATTTCCAGCATTAGGTTTTCAACAACCAAAGAGAGTATCTACCATGTACTGTCCCCCGAGGAGAGTCTTTACAATACTTGGAAAGTTATAAGCTTTCTTGTAATGGAGAAAGGGAACAAAGAGCCTCAAATAGAAAATTTGCCTTCATGTTCTCAGTGCTTTTTGAATTACAGTAGGCCCCAAGGAAAACGACAAGGATCTATTGAAAACACTACATTAAGACTTTATGATCACTCTGGGTGAAGCTCTATTTGTCCTACATACAATGTAAATATAACACCCCCATTTATTCCATATATTTTAGTTGTTAGAAAACAATCAGAATCTCTGGCTCCATGAGAAATGGCTTTCTTGGCTGTAAGAATCTTTATTATCAACTCAAAATAAAGGAGCAATTTCTCCATGAACCAATCACACATTAGGGAGAAAAGCACAGTTCTAAATTATGTAATAGGAGTAACAAAAGTGCTGCTAAGAAGCATCTAAAGTCATCATTCAGAATGGAAGCTGTAAAATTACTGGAATTATCTATGTTTTGTATAGATTTGTAGGCTAACAAAATATTTTCAACGTGCTGATCACACCCAAAAGTTGTATATATAGCCTCAGATGAATTCTGAGGTGGGCTACAGGAGAGTAATGACAAGTCCTGCTGGCATTTAGATCTGCCACATTTGTTGTTGAGAAGAAACAGCCATATGGCCCATACATCAAATACTAGTCCTTAAAAACCACCATTTGTACTTTTTAATTTAAAATAAGCAAAGCTGGTCTGTGTTTATGTCAAGTATTCATGCGTGCCTGGATTAATTTCCTCAGATTCCGATTTCTTAAAATAAATATTATACATTTGTTATTTTATCCTGTTATAAGAAAGTGATGGATACACCCAAATGTTCAAAGTCCAGGACTCCCAAAATGTCCAGAACAGTGTTTTCCAAGATGTGTCACCTTGCATGTGCATGATTTTGAACTAAACTTTATAGATTCCCTGCAGGGCCTCCCTGGTGGTGCAGGGGTTAGTCTCAGCACTAGGAAGCTACCCCCAGCCACTGCAGCATAAGTTTGATCCCCTACCAAGGAGGGTACACATTGGTGCAGCAGGCATCTCCTGTCTCCCTTGCTCCCCTCAGCACTGTATTTCTGTCTATCCACCTGTTCTGTTCCCTACTCTGTCTCTGGTGAATCCTTTCACCACCCACCCCACCCCCCTCCATGTCTCTGGCCTGTCCTCCAGGTCTTGTATGCATAAATAAATTTAAAAATATCTTAAAAATAAATAAATAAAGCCCTGAAAACTTCAAGAGGAACTTTTGACCATTCCCTTAACTACCTAGAAAAATGAAGATTGAGGATGGGGGTGGGGAGTGGTACCCAGATTCAGCATTCTTTTGGAACTTAAAAGTTCCAAAATGTAAATGGAAGAACAAACATTGGGTGGCTGAGCATCTGTGTTTCTTTGTTTTTTTTCATCACATGCTTCACCCCTTCTTATGCATGTCGGTTTCACCTTTCTCTTTGACCACCCAGGCCTCCTACCCATGCATTAACTTTAAAATGTAAGTCTTCAGTCTGTCCTATTTATTCTAGAATTCATAGCTATACAAATTCTCCCCATGTAAGTAATTAAATTTCTTCATTTCTCCCACTATCTAGCTGATGCTAATTTGATTGCTCAACCAATCCAAGCCCTAAAGGGAAAAAGGGAAACCTTCCCTCTGCCCTATAAAAGGTAAAAGTTATAAGGTATGAAAAAAACTCCATGAAATTCTGTGACTTTTAAAAAAGCAAATTGATGTACAAAATGAGATTATAGAATGAACAGTCATGGGCAAAACTGACATTACTGACATTTAAAAGCATTTTTTTTATCGTTTTTCATGTATCACATTGGTGAATCTCCAAAAGTTTTCAACACATATACAGTTGGTGAGTCTATAGGGAAAATCTTTTCCCTACATTTACTAGTAAGAATGCAAACTGATTTGATCATTATTATATTCTTGGTGTCAATTTGTCCCAGTGGGAAGATTATATCTAGCAGATTTATATATGAGTGTCCCCTTAATTTCGCGATCCAATTTTTGGAAACTGCCATTAAAATAAAAAAAAATCAAATATGCAAGGCTACTTATTGAAGCACTTATTATAGCAAAAGACAGAAGGTAAACCAAATGGCTATAAATCTGAAACTGATTGTTAAATTATGGCAAATAAACACAACAAAACAGTTATTATATACCTAAAACATTGAGTAGGAATAGATCTATTACTTAAGGATGACCTCCAGGATATTTTAAATTCATAAAAAGCCAAGTGGAGAAAAACTATAATTCAGAATTCATCTATCTTAGATACATGTATAGAATTGTATAACAATTTTGCAAGTTCTTAATATTTTGGCTGTGTGTCTATTTTTGTGCCGAGAATGGTGTTTCATCAAGCCTTTCCAGTTTCATTTAGGAGAATTAAAATTTGAAAAAGAAACTTACAAGAATCATTTCATGGGTCTTCATTTTGTTGAATAGATATGATTTTTATTTTAAAACTGCGTCAAATTCAAAGTCCAAAGTTATTTTTAAGAGGTTTTTTTTTTCCCACTTTCCACTTGAGTTTTGCTTTCTATTGTTATTCACTTAACCTTTATGTTTTATCTCTAGCTTATGTGGTAGATTTCTGATTTTGCCTGAGAATGACACATATATTGGGAGATTTCATTACCTAACAGTCTTTGTGAGAAATTCATTTCACCAATCTTTTATAATTTCTGAGTTGTAACTGTGAACAAGATTACTATTAACTATCTCCCAATTTGCCCAACCATGTAAATGCTTGTTATTTTTTATTGATTATATGAAGCAGTACTTTACTGTTTTAGCAAACAACATAAATAGGCTATAAACCATAATGGGATATGAATTTGCTTCTAAGTTATGTTACATTTAAGAACTTTGGCATGTATGTCTGTGTATATATACGTATATATATTTATATAACATATATTTTGGAAATAGTTTGCCAATTTCAAAATATTTTATTTTTCCTTACTACTAATAATATAATAAATGTACTAAAATTAACACACAGCTAACAAAAAGTTCAAATTCAGTCTTCTTTCAGAAATCATCCTGGTATAAATTTGTTTCAGTGAGAAAACAAATACAGTGGTGTATCAGAAATGACATTCTATAAACTCTGAGCAAACAGTTTTCACTGACTTCCTTTAGCACTGTCCACTAATTGGACAAATTCCAAGGAGAATGATACTAGTCATGTGAACTTGACCAAGACAGACTACAAAGGTAAGTTCTTTAGGCAATCAAAAGCTTTATTATTTTTATTATACTTATTCAACACATCAAATTATATAAGCCATTCACTAATTACACCTTATACATTTTCAAATTAATAATATGTAATCAGGCAAATTATTTTTTTCTCAATGAGTGTTTACATTCTCTTGGCTTTGCAAATTACTTTGGTTGATTTGATAATTTCCATTCTTCCACTATTCTTTATATTTTATAGGCTGTGACTGAATTTGATAGCTAGAATAAATTTTAATTAAGTAGCCATAGGCACAGATACATCAATGCTTAAAATATGACTTTTAAAGCATGTATTATTCTCTGTTGAAAAAAAATTGTTCCAGCTTTATATAAACAAACTGTTCAGACATAAAGTCCAGCTTTGGATGGCTGACATAATTAGCTCATAGGAAAAGGAAGTGAACAGTATATAGTATGAGATACAGCATATTTTCTTTCTAATTGGGCATTAGTTGTTACCATTTTGAATGAACAATTCCACTAGCCTTTGAGCAAGCAATTTAATTTGCTTTTGCTGATCCATTGAGAGATTTTGAAAATTCTGAACCAAGTGCCTTGTAGTGAGCAATAGAAATATAAATATGCCTGGCTGGTTGTAGAAGTGCAGTTTGGAGACTAATAAGTCAATGGTCTTACCAGGAAGAATTTTCATACAAAGGGGTGAAGCTACTCAGTTGCATGCCTAATGTTTCAGTGAACTGGTCAAAAAATGAAGATGATGACTTTTTAACACATCACTTCTTCATGATGATTTTGTCCATACCCTCTCCATTGCCATTAAAATGCTCATCATGAAGCTTTGATTAAAGATTAATCTCTTCAATTGTAGATAGTGAACAGAGACTGAGGTGTTTTGTGAAATTAAATTGCCTTCTTTTTAAAAACTCCTTTGCTTATTTTTGTTGTTATCAGATAATGTGTTAACAAAATGCTGCATATTGAAATGTCAATATTCATTTATAAAATTCACCGCAATGCTTTAAATGGACCCAAGCAGCCCAAAATGATTTGTATGCAAAACACTCATTGCCTAATCAGACTCATAAATTTGAGTGAACATTTAATCAATTAGGTTTATTTGATTCACTAGCAGTTTATAAGATTCTCTGATGATACAAAATACTGAATAAATAATAGTACATATATGAGGAATTTTCTAAATTAAGCTCACTGAATGAGTTTTTTACACAATGAACATGCAATTAATGGCAAACTATAAAGTAGTGGGTTGCATTCTATTTCTAAAGGCAATTTGAAAACTGAGGTATCACAAATTATATAAAAAAGAATAAACTTTTTTTTCCTCTCTAAATACCTTTTTGTTATTTCATTATTTCCCAGCAGGTGGATAGAAAGTATCATTTATATAAATTTTCTTAAATAATAAACTCTAAATATAGGAGATTCAAATATAACTGTGCTATGAAATATTCATGTGATGATTTTACACTTATATGTATCAATTAAATGAATCATAATACTGAAGCTCAAGAGAAATAATTGGAAATCAATACTCTCAGAATTTCCTCTATAAATGAATAATGATAAGCAATTTTATTTGGTAGGCACTAACAACAGGATAGCAGAGCGAGAATATTGCTTTATCATTCAAGTTACTCCAACATTGGGATAAACTTTGAAAGCATAGTTATGTAGACAACTATCATTCTGAAACAATGACATTCAAAGTGAGTATTTTTTATGTCTATCTGCTCATACAAATTCCTCAGAGTTCTGAGAATCACACAAGATATTACAGAAAAAAGGAGGCAAAATGAATGGAAGATGTTTTGCAATTGAGGGGGGAAATCATCTAATGAAGGGGGAAAATCCTTGACTGAAAGAAGCTGAAGACTGAGAATTTGATCGTAGTTTTCTTGCTGACTCTCCTCATGATTTATACAAACTCCCAGACATTCCAGGATTTACAGTTCTCATCTGTAAAATGATGTGGTAGTTTCTGTGATTAGCAAGTTACCTTCAGAATTGACCTTTGAATGTTTATAATTAAATATTAAATACTGCAAACAAAACTAAGGATTGTAACCAATACAACTTTGCTGCAGGAAATTCAGAAGTAATGGAAGGAGTCTCAGGAGTAATGTTTGAGATATAAGAACATGTAAGGGATAAGGAATGATTAGGAGAATGAATTTGTAGGGACATATAAAAGACAGAATTGCTAAAAGATAATAAAATTACCTTAAAATAATAACAAAACTATCTTCATAAAAACATCAATGGATAATACTTGGAATTAAGACAAAAATCAATTAATAGTATACCAGAGAAAAGATGAGAAGAATGAAAGTGTTATAATGCCCTTTAATACTAAGAAGGCGTGTATATTATTTATCAAGTATAGCATTTTCTAGATAAATTTGAGTAGTAAACAGTACAACTGGTTCTCTATTGGAAAAATAAAACTGGATGCCTTTGTGCCTGTTGTACACTATTTATCTATAGGGAAAAATAAAATTAAATCCTCACTGAGTTCTTATATTAAGATTAAAATATAGGGTCCTCCCTGGTGGCACAAGGGTTAAGTCGCAGCACTATGAAGCTATACACAAAAAATTAAAAAAAAAACTTTCTTTGTCCAACATGGGACTTTGGCCATAAAGAAAAAAAAAAAAAAGAAGCTATACACAGCCACTGCCGCATGAGTTTGATCCCTGACCAGGGAGCTGACCCACATGACACAGCAGACCTCTCCAGTCTCACCTGCTGCTCCCCTCAGCAGTGTATTTCAGTAATCTGCCAGTTTTGCTCCCCACTCTGTCTCTGGTGAATCCTCTCGTCCTCCAACACCTCCGGCCTACACCCCAGCTCTTGCTTGTATGCATAAATAAATACATCTTTTAAAAAAAGATTAAAATATAAAGATGAAATGTATTTGTTTTCAGTGCTACATAACAAATTAGACAATTCTTGCCTAAAAACACCTTATGTGGTCTTATTATTCTATAGCTCAGAAGCCCAGGTAAGCTCAGAGATTTCTGCACTTAGATTCTCACACAGTCAAACTTAAGGTGTTGTTCTGGTTGGGTTATTATCTCAGGGAAAGAATCAACTTTTAAGGTTATTGGTTTCTTGAGTTAATTCAATTATCTGTGTTTGTAAGACTGAGGTTTCCATTTCCTTGAAAACTATCAGCAAAGTTATTCTCAACTTTAAGCAAACATCTGCTTTCCTCCACTTTCAAAATGCAACTGTGCATCAAACTTTTCTTGTACTTTGAAATTGCCTTCTACTGTGGATACTACCTAGAGGAAACTTTCTATTTTCTCCTGACCCAAGCATACTACTGTTTCCCCATTTCTCTTAAAATAAATAAAAGCTATTATTTTTCTCTTTCTCTAAAATGTACCTTCTCTTTGCACCTCCTTTCAAATCTATCTTAGATTTTGTGTGTGTCTGGGGAGGTGGAGGGAGAGAGAGAGAAAAAAAAAAAGAAAGAGAGGAGATAGAGGGTGTTTTGTGATCTGTGTGAGGTAATTACAATTTCTAAATCACCAGCTTTCTCTTAGCACATTAAACCCTACCACAATATAACTTCTTGTTGTTGTTGTTTTCTAAGACACTTAGATAAGAAAATATTCATATGTCAACTCTGCATTATTTTTATCCTTTGATTATTAGCATTTTAAATGTTAACTTTGGTTCAGTGTGGGTCATAATTTTCCAATGACCTTTTGGTCTAATTTATTAGAAATCCTTTTTATTTCCTTACCCCTTTTAAAGGAATTACATTTCAGTATATGACTACTTCCTAACTTTGATGTTTGATGGTATTAGATAATACTAGGCCTGGAAATTAAACTTTCCTGTAACTAAGTATTTTTCAATAATTATTTTAGTTTTAAAATTATTGTCTTAGACAAATAATGATAAACAAATAGCAAAATTCCATACACTGATTGACTTAAATAGCCGAAGTTCGGGGAATGCGAGGTCCAAGATCCAAGTGTCGTCACATTGAGTAGCTAACAAGAGACTTGCTTTCTCGACCTGCAGAGGGCTGTGTTCTAGTTGTATCCTCACCTGGGAGAGGGAGCTACCTTCTTTTTTTTTTTTTTTTTTTTTAAGAATTGTGTACTTTATTGTACATAGGTTATAAATAACTTCTCTTTTTTTGCATTTTTTATTAAGATATTTTAAAATTTACATATACTTGCCATTAATTGTAATCCCCATGTATTCCCCATCACCATCTCACCAGTGCACCATCACCTCAGTCACACTAACGTCATTATGGTGGTTGCACCTTCACAACCCTCTATAAATCTAATTGTCGCCCTAAGGTCTCACTCCCTAATACCATCACACTAGGAATTAGAGTTCTAACGTGAATTTTAGTAGGAGTCAAGCATTTAGTTCCTAACAATGATTTAGATATAAGATGAAGCTCTTCGGGCTTCCGTGGTGGTGCAGGGCTAAAGTCTCAGTGCTATCAAGCTATTGCCAATCACTGCAGCCTGAGTTTCAGCCACTGCAGCCTGAGTTCAATCCCCAGCCAGGGAGCTAACCCACATGGCACAGCAGACCTCTCCTGTCTCAGCCACTGCTCCCCTCAGCAGTGTAATTCAGGAGATCTGCCTGTCCTGCTCCCCATGCTGCCTCTGGTAATTGCTCTCATACCCCACACACACCCCTCTGGTCTGCACCCCAGTTCTTATCTGCAAAAATGAAAATAAATAAGTAAATATCTCCTTAAAAAATAACAAAATGTTGAATGCTTAAAGATTGACATGGGTCTAATAGCCAACACTACGATCAGCTCAGCCAGTAATGAACTTCAGAACTCTGTCACCAATGTGGGTGTGAAGTGCATTTCTGCAGCAGTGATAATGATTTTTTGCTATTAGTGTAAACTACACCAAAACTCTCCTCTCTTGGCACTGATGCACTTGCCAACAGGTGACTCCCCTCCCCCAACAGAGGCCCCCTCTGTCACCATTGTCTGTGCCTTTGGAGGAAAAGGAAACCTTCCCTTCCTCTCTTTTCTGTTTGATTCAAAACAGAGTTAATGAATATCAAAGTCTAGATAGATTTCACAGCTGTTGCTTCTGGACCTGATCCTGATCGGGGAAGGAACTCCCCAAAACAATCATTTGATAAAGGTGAAAAGCAAGCAGTTAGAGATAGGAGAATGTGAACAAGCAGAAAAACATTTGCTTTGTTTGTTATGAGACTGTGAGAAGGTTATTTTTGAGTTATTTGAGGTGTCAGTTATGTTCTGCAAAGAGCAGGGGTGCAATATTTTGTCAGTGGTGGGATAGTTGTTTTTTTAATATAAATAAAGTATATTAAATAAAAACAATTGCACACGTACTATTTTGAGTAATAATAAGGTGTGTGTTCATACAGCATATCTATCGTGCTTGATGGGGACCTATCGTATGTCTTGCAAGTTTGGGTCATTGATCACCCGGTAGTATGTGGTTACTTGAGGAAAGAATAAGAAAATACAAGTAGCTTCTGGTTGTTTGGGATTTTTTTAAGATTTTTTTTTCTGCATAGAAGAACTAGGGTGCAGGCCCGAGGTGGGGGAAGTGAATGAATTCACCAAAGACATAGTGGGGAGCACAAAAGATGGATCTGCTGACATACACTGCTGAGGGGAGCAATGGGTGAAACAGGAGAGGCCATGTGGGTCCCCTCCCTGGCCAGGCATCTAACTCAGGACTTACCAGTGATAGCACAGAGATTCAACCCCTAGGCCACCAGGGAGGCCCCAAGTAGCTTCTGTTTTGGTCTAAATGTCATCTTACTTTTTTGGGGTGTTATTCAAATGTCCTAAATCCTTTTTATTTCTATCTTCTGGAACATACTGCATTTCTTACTTTTAATAGTATCAAGAGTGTTCACTGTTTACATTTGATTTTGGCATAAAGACCATTCCGATAGCAACCTGCAATTCTAAGCTGTTAGGCTAACAGATTGCAGCTGCTATAAACAGTGGGCATGTTATTTTTTATATATATATACCGATGTCTGGTAACACATTTAAAATAAAGATAAATAAGCTGAGGAATGATCTCTAGATAGTCCATATAAACCTTTGCTACCTCTTTAACAAAATCTAGTAAGTTTTTTCCTTCTTATAAAGTCTTATTAATTATGCATGGTCAACAGACTTTAAGAAGATTAAGCCTTAATACATATGAACAGTTGAATTATAAAATATTCAAGAAAGTCACTAGTGATATATTTTGTTTGAAAAGTCATGTTTAATCAATAACTTTTACTTCCTTCCTTTCAATTGCTATTTTTATAAATCTATTATAATTACTCACCTTTACTTATTTGTTACTCCTTTTGTCATTATAGATTTTGTTTCCCCAAAGCATGCCATGCCACAAAATTGTTGAGGTTTTCTTAGAGCCAACCTGTACACAGGAAGAATGAAACCTTATACCACAGCAGTACTGTGAGATTGGATGGATTTAACTTCTCTGAATCCTTAGTGTGATTGAAAGAAAAGCAAACTGTGTTTCCCCTAAGTACTTTTTTGGGACTAAATATAAGAATTTACATATTTTGTGTTGTCCCTGCTTTTTTGATCTGAAAATTAAGATTCCTTCCCTTTGTGGAAGAGCAAAGAGAAAATACAGAGTACAAAGGCCACCAGTTCTAGTCCCCAGTGAGCTAGCTTGTTAAGAGCTCAAAGATTAAATCTTAGATTCATTCATTAGAATGAGATTTCCTTAAAATAAATATTCTTCCTCTTTTTACAAGACTATGTATTAGCCTCATGGTTGTTAAATTTCATGGATGATACCAAGGAACTGAAAATATTTTTGCCGTCATATTTACTAAACGTATACAGTATTTCCACCATTTATTCTGAGAACCCTGGGAGAATTATAACCAAGGAAAACTGCGCCCTCCGCCTCCAGCTACCTTGTGGGAGAAGTGAAAATGCTGAGACAGACTCCATCACTGGCCGGTGTTGCCTGCCTCCACTAGACTAGCTCCCTCTACAGGCTGAACAACTGGTCAGCATATTGTTGAGATTCACTATAGATCCAGGAGGGGAGAGATACGCAGCTTGTGGGGGAGGGACAGCAGTGCCATGCGGCAGTCAGCAGTAGAGATAGCTGTAGTAATGGCTGCCAAGAGCAATTCAGGGTAGTCATCTTGGCCAGCTGTCTAGCGAGAAAATGAAAATGACACACTGAGCTCTTGGTTATCAGTGAGACTGGCCCTTCTCATCCTGTCTCCTCCACAGAGGTTATGTTACAGGACAGGGAGAGGGGCACCCCAGAACCCCCAAACATGCCCTCTCTGAATGGGTTCTGCCATCTGCCCCATTAAGACAAACATAAAACCTTTAATGGAAAGGAAATCTAATACAATTAGGGTACAATACAGAAAGGACAAAGGATATAGTTACTAAGTTAAGCATCCAAAGTGACCCATCTCCTTGAGAGTAAAAGTCCAGCCAAATGGGATTGGCCCAAAGCAAGGCCCAAAAGCCTGCCACACGTCTAAAAGACCTTTCAGTAGAGACCCATAGAAAAGGGTCAGAAAGAGTCAGACAAATCCGGGAGGAAAAGAGCAAAATCAAAATCAAGATGACAGCTGCCATTGCTAACCTCCCCACGGGTCTCTCACCCACATCTGTTTTAACTAGTCCAAGATTAAAAAGCAAGCGCAGTTTCTTCACATGTCCCTCTGCTCCACGTGCCTCCTCCAGGCCTCCTTGCAGCTCTCCATCCTGCTTCCTTCTTCCTCCCTTCCTCTGTCCTATCTCCTCTCTGCAGAATCTTCTTTCCCTGCTCAGCTCCACCACTTAGGGCGGAACCGGGATTCTGGAACTTCCCCCTTTCCTGGGGACCACCCTGTTACAGTTACAAAAGAGCTCCTGGGGCCTTCCTGGTGGCGCAAGTTGATGAGCTCTGCACTATGGGACTTCTGCATCCACTGCAACACAAGTTGGATCCCCGGCCAGGGGCGGTACCCACATGGCATAGCAGGCCTCTCCTGTCTCCCCACTGCTCCCCTCAACAGTGTACTTCAGTAGATCCGCCTGTTCTGCCCCTGGGTCTATCTCTGGTGAATCCTCTCACCACCATCGCCCCCACCACCACCTCACCCCCGAATCTGGCCTGGGACCAGCTCTCGTATGCATAAATAAATAAAATCTTAAAAAGAAAAGAGCTCCTCCTTGGAGTGCAGTTTTGAGGTAAGGGGGAGAGAGACAGTGAAGAGGGCCCTTATCCATCTTCCTATCTGGACCTGTCCTCACTGTTACATACCAGAGAAGAAAGACCCGGTGGGATCAAAGCTCAGAGTGCCTCCAACTTCTTCTAAGGGAAAATGGCTGGAAGGTTTGGGTAAAATGAAGGGCACTTGAGAGGAAAAGATTTAAGATCATTTTGGTTTAATCTATGCTGGACTCTCCACTTAAAAATCATGTGCAGGTAGCCCTCTTTCTACCCACCTGTGACTATGCAGGTGCTTCTTCCCCCCACCTCTCTTCTCTGCAGGGCAGCAGACTTCCTGCCTGCCCATGACCAGCACCATGCTGGGGCTTCTCTTCACTGACCTCCCTCAGTGGAGGCTGCTCTCCTCAACCATGCAGGGCTCTCTCAGCAAACCTGTCCCTTTTGGGGCAGCTCTTCCTGCCCACTTGTGTCAATGCAAGTGCCCTTTGCTCTTCTGTTCCTTTCCCTAATAAACCTGCTCTTTAAAAGAAAAAATTTTAAAAATTATGTGTAGTGACCCAGCAGGTCATGGAAGAAATATCTGCAAGTAAGACATCCTGGGCGCAGAATCCAGGGCACCTTCTAGTCAGTGCTGAAGGGAGGGATAGGGGGGCGTTCAACCGGACCATGTCACGTGACTGCCCGCACTTCTGACCAGGCCCTCTCAAAGTCTGCGCATCTCTCGAAGCTCTTTGGGGAATTAAAAAATGTAGGCAGACACCTGGAACTTTCTCTCAGTGAGTCAATCTAGAGACGTCAGAGCTGTCACTGTGGAAAAAATTGCTGGAAAATGGACTGAGTTTGTTGCTCTTCATCTCAATATTTTGACAAACTAAAGACATAAAGTAATATCAAACATAAGTTATCCCATTCAAATTCTCTGCAAAATTGCAAATACATAGTGATTTTAACTGTGTAAAGTAAAACTAAGGAAAAAGCTAATTTACCTCAGTATACATTATAGTGTCTGCCTTACATGTGCTCGCTAGTATTGAATAAATATTTTCTTTATTTATAGCTAAAGGCCATGTTATTCTGTAAGAAATTGTCAATCTCCTTAGATAAAACTGTTTCAAAAGAGGCTGTTTTAAATGTAGACATTCAATAATATCTATGTTAAATAAAAGTTTTTTTTTTCAATTGATACATAGTTGACATGAAATACGCATTTGTTCCAGGTATACAACACAATGAATGACAATAAATTTATTTTAATAAATAAATGAGTGAGATAAAGAAAAAGATTTATTTCTCTTGAAGTATAATTCCTGCAATGTATGTATGTACTTTGCCTACAAGGAGGGAAAGTACAACTCCTCCTTTAAGTGTGAGCTGTACATGTTGACTTCCATCCAAAGACTATGTAGTTATGGAGAGCAAGATGGGATGGGGAATGCATTAACTACAGAGGAGAAACCTGACAACTGCTTTTTAGTTAGGTTTATTTAGACTTTGGAATGTTATGGCTTTAAGCAGTTCAAAACAACTGTAACTCATTCAGATATATATCAGTTCTACCAGTTTTAATGGATATATCTAATTTATATCCAAATATTAGCATTTACAGTATTTCATTTGATTTCTAAAAAAATTGTATTAAGTATGTGGGGGGGTAGTTATTTTAGTAGCCATTTTAAAATTGGAAAACAAAAAAACTTCTTGAATAACTAAGTGATTTCTCAGCACATATTAGTAGTAAGCAATAAGCAAATATAGTAGGACATTCCAAAATCTGGCAATCTTGCAGTAAAGCAATATTGCAGTAACAAGCATAGAAGCTGAGTTTCTGCGGCAAAAGTAGAATTGGTAACACATCTTAGAGTCAATATAAAATAAATGTGGCTAATTCTCTGTTTTAGAACCCCCTCAATCTTTTGCATCATATAGGAAAAATATAGTAGAGATAGACCAGTCAATGGGATTGTTTCTTGGCGCATTTTCTCGAATCATTATCACATAGATAGGGGATTTATTGTGACACTGATAGCAGGTGATTTATTATTTTGAGGCTCAAGAAAAAGACAGCTGAAAGGGGTTTTGAAATGGAAATTGTGATATTTACTGTGGGAGCTATGATCTTACACAGAAGCCAGGTGGTTTACCGTTTGGACAGATGGAAGTCCTACAGTGTAGTCAGTTTTGTTGTTCCTTCATTGTTGTTTTTCTATTAGGAAAAAAAAATTAGCCTAAATAATTCAAGCCTTTTTTTTTTTAATTCCTTGCCAGATCTGTGCTTTGTATAAAATTAAGTATTAAAAGAGTTTTTCTACTGGGTTCATACAGTCCTCTATGTTTCGACTTCCTTTCAAGTCTCTGCGATTGTTTTAGCCATTTCAAGTTTTTATAACACTGTAGTGACCATTTAGCATGACCAATGATAATAGGATCCCATACAACTCTAATTGTAGAGATTTATACCAATAATAGAATAAACATTTGTTTCCGGAGAATTCCCTAGAATTGACTTTCTATATATCTTTCAGGCAATATGGATACCACGACAATAATATTAATTTCCCTTAGACATTCAGCTCATTTGCCCTAGAACTTTATTGCAAGCCCTATTGTTAAATATTTTATTGAGGAATCTTTGTATGCAATTTCCCAAATTTACTCTTTGAAGTGCTGTTTTCATGCCTACTTTGTCGGCTTTTGCATGCTTACCCTATAGTTATAGTCGGAGAAAAGGTAGAACAAAATAGATATGTGGCTCACATATATTAATAATTTGAAATGTGAGTTTCTTTTATCTGCATTCGAAGTCAGTTCTAAAAGGAAACTGTTAGAACTCTACATCTAAACCTACCAAAGTGACCAAATGAAACTCTTGATGGTTTCACAGATTAGATTCTAAAACCTGATGACCTGCAGAGATGGGGTCCTATATTTCTGAATCACATATATTATCGCAGCCAATGTTACCTCGATAAAAAGTTGTAAAAAATAAAACAATAAATTGCTTTTAGAGAGCATTCTTAGAATTTATGGAGTCTTTCATCTTAGTCCAAGTGAAAATTTAGATTTCTTTCTGTATTTAAAAAGCTGATTGTCTAGGACCTCCCTGGCGGCGCAGTGGAATAAGCAAGTACTATGAAGCAACTCACAGCCACTGCAGCACGCGTTTGCTCTCCGTCCAGGGAGGGGACCCGCATGGCTAGCAGACCTCTCCTGCCTCCCCCGCTGCTCCCCCCAGCAGTGTGTTTCATTCAGTCTGCCTATTCTGCTCCCTACTCTGTCTCTCACCTCCCTGGACTCTGGCCTGTACTCCAGCTCTTGTGTGCATAAATAAATAAATATTAAAATAAAAAAGCTGATTGTCTATATGGCTCCTGTCACACACAGTGTCTCTTTTTCCTATCTGGTTTCTAGCTCCCAGTTCTGGTATTTTTTAAGATAGCTAAGCATTTCTGTTCCACTCTGCTCTCATGGCAAATAACTTTCTTTTTTCATTAAGTGGTACTCATTTAGTGCTGCTTCCTTTAAATGCAAAATATATAATTTCATTGAATTTTTTATTTGTACTAACCCTCCTCCAGTGTATGCCTTTAACTTTTATATCTACTAATTATAAGACTTCAGTCAGATCTGTACTAATGGAACAGCTCCTTACCATCACTGTTTTTTCAGTAGCTTAGTCTCATTTAATGTTCTTTGTTATCATCTCAGCAATCTTTTAAAATTATCAAATATCCTTGACAACTTAAAATGTTTTCCTTGTATACATTGGCAAAGGACTCCACCTATTTTTTGCTTTTATTTATTAACTATTTAGGAGTTGAAAAAAAAAAGGAAAGTGGCATTTTTGACAATTCCCATTACTTTTTTTAATAGTGAAATAAAAAGTTCATTTTTGTTCTACATGGTTATAGAACAAATGATTTCCTTTTCAAGGTGCTTCAGACTAAGTTTCTAGAGCAAAATTCTGTTAAGCAATAAATACATTCACCATCAAAAGTTTTCTGGCAAACCATTTTCTCTGCTGCTGCCTACTGGTCATTCAAGTCATCACATCCATCCATGTTGATGATGAGAATAACTGGTGATAAAAGATTTGTGTTTATCATTGAATTTATTTTAGAATTCCTTTTTGCCAGTATTGTCAAAACTACACTCTTGATATCTAGTTTGCCATATTAAAAAAAATCACTAACTTTTATAAGCTGAATTATGGTTATGTTTTCAAGCGGTAAGACATGGTTATGTTTTCAAGCGGTAAGACAAAGATATAGAGACAGAGATAGGGACAAATGGATAGCTGATAATGGATGGGTGAGAGGTGACAGTTTTCTAGTTAACTAGGTAATTTTCCTTAGGTAACTTTACTAAATAAATAAAAAGTGATACAATTTAAATATCTAAAGAAAAAAGTATTTACTATTGTAGAAAGTAACAAAGTGAAGGGATGCCATATAAATATATGCTTTGCATAAACTCAGGGTGGTAAAAGGTGAGAGATCTTTTGGGACATCCAGCCAGTTTCCATTTGATGCTGAATCCCCCATCTAACAACCTGCCAGATGTTTGCTTGTCTGGTCTATGTCTGAACACCTTCAGTGATGCAGAAAGTATTATAGCCGGAGGCCCTGTCTCTCTAGAGGAAGTCTGGACAGCTGTGAGTGGTAGAAAATTCCTCTTAACATTTAGCAAAAATTATGCTCCCTGGAATTTCTACTTTTTCATTGCAGTTTAAAACTGCAGCACCACAGGAACAAATCAAATGTCTCTTGTACAGAAAAGCCCTTGGTCTATTTAAGAGGAAGCTCTCAAATTCCCCTTGAGTCTTCTCTTCTACAGATTCAATATCCACAAGTCCTTTAAGGAGGCTTCAACTGTCATGCTGTCAATTCCTTTCACAATTCTGGTCTCCTCAGCTCTGAATGTCTTCCACTTTGTCAATATATTTCAGTCTGGTGCATCAGAAGGAACAAACTTGGAGTCAACCAACTGACAGGAAGAGACTGTACCATCTCTGTCCTAGTTCTGTGCTCCTATCACTTTCCTCATTCTAATTGTCCATCAGTGTAACCAAGATCAAAATGGATTTTCTTGACAGTAAGGCTTATGATGGCTCATGTTATTAATGTGACTTATGGTTGTCTTGTATTCAACTTACTGTCAAGATTTTTAAAACCAATATTGCTTCTCTTCCTCTTCATTGTGTAGTTATTTAGTTAAGCAGTTGTTTTATTTTCTTGTCTTTGATTTGAGAATCTTTCCATAAAGCCAGGTTAATTTTGCCATATACGAAAGACTTAGACTCATGTCTTTAGTTCATCAAATACTTTCATGTTCTTACTCTGTCATTTACTATTTCTCCCATATTTTGTAAATATTTAATATTCTACCTTTGTATTCTCACATATATTATTCTTGGTACTCAGTTTTCAACTATTCATCTTTGCTGAAAACCTAATCATAATTAATCTATTTAGGATTCTATGAAAATATTAGTGATCATGTATTTATCTCCTCCACATTTCTATTAAAGACTAATATTTTGAACTAAAGCTTCACAATGGTGCATGTTTGGGTTTCTGTTGTTATTTAGCTCCTACAAATTTAGCATGTGTTGAAATATTTTAAAGAGTGAATTAATGATGTTATTGACATACCATGCTATACAGGAGACCTTATATGAAAAGGGTACTCATAAATAATTTATGATATGTGGACACTTTTTCTAAAAAATATTTATTTATGCATATAAGAACTGGAGTATAGGTCACAGGTGTAGGGGAGGGGTGAGAGGATTAACCAGAGACAAAGTGGGGAGAGCAGAAAGGCAGATCTACTGAAATAACACTGCTAAGGGAAGCTGTAGGCAAAGCAGGAGAGGTCTGCTGTGCCATGTGGGTCACCTCTCTGACCAGAGATTGAACTAGTGCTGCAGTGGCTGCGGATAACCTCATAGTGTGGTGCTTAACCCATTGCACCACCAGGGAGGTCCCAATATTTGGATACTTTCAATGAAATATCTTTTTTTTTTTAAAGACTTATTTATTTATGCATACAAGAGCTGGGGTACAGGCCAGAATCCAGGGAGGTGAGAGGATTCACCAGATAGAGTGGGGAGCAGAACAGGCAGATGGACTGAAACACACTGCTGAGGGGAGCAGCGGGCACAGCAGGAGAGGTCTGCCGCACCATGTGGGTCCCCTCCCTGGCTGGAGGCAGGGATTGAACTCGTGCTGCAGTGACTGCGTTTTCTTCATAGTGCGTTGCTTAACCCACTGCGCCGCCAGGGAGGCCCCGGTCAATGAAATATCTTCATTAAAACATTTTAGTCATCCATAAGTCCAAGAAGCACATAAAATATTTGGAGTGTAATTTATCTTAATTTTAATATAAAATTATTATTTAATATTAAATATGTGTTTAATATTTAGAATAACAAGTATCAATAATAATTAGCTATGATTAATATAATAATTGATTTAGATATAATTGCATTTTAGGAAGTTGTTTTCCACCATCGCTAAAAATTGTTGTCAATTATGAGGTTAACTTTCATCAAAGCAGGAAAAGAAAAGAATCACAGGTGTAAGATGAGATATATGAGGGGAAAAAATTAAAAACTGTTGAGGTTAATTATCCTCTTGATAGTAAGATATATAAAAATGTTCCTTAAGGATAAGGCTGCAAACTGACAATATTTTTTTTGTTTTTTTTTTTTTGTTTACTAATCCCAGGAACTACAAGATACCATTGTCTGAGTATCATAAAGTCAGAGGAATAAAACAGTTTCCCTGGAGTGACATTAAAGACTGCAATGACTTCATCCTGACTTAAAGCTATCTCAAGTCAGTATTTTGGGTTAAATTATCCCTTTTGGATTAATTCACCCTTTTATGCTGCAAAAAAATACTCTACTTTCTAAAGCATAAACTAATCTTTCTTGACTTAATCTATTGCTTTGCCAGAAGTGATCACTTAAAAGTAATGGTTGAACAAAAAATATGGGTCAAAGGAAGAAATTTTATACAGTGAAGAATTTCCTTAGTTATACACTTGAATTTCCTTAGCTATACTAAGGTCTGGGTTATGGTCTTCTCCATATTTATTCTTTCTATAGGAATTCTATGTTGCTATATTGATTTATGGGGTTGAGAGAGAAGAGGAATTATCTTCAACACTGTGAGAAAACAGATTCTTCAAGTTACACTAGCATTTATTTATTTGTTTATTTTTATTTATGCATACAAGAAATGGACTGTAGGCCATAGGGATGGGAGGGAAGTAACAGGATTCACCAGAGACAGAGTGGGGAGTAGAACAGGCAGATCTACTGAAATATACTGCTGAAGGGAGCAGCAGGAAAGACAGGAGAGGTCTGCTGTGCCATGTGAGTCACCTCCCTGGCCAGAGATTTAACTCTGCTGCAGTGGCTGGGGATAACTTGATAGCACTGAGACTTTAACCCCTGTGCCACCAGGGAGGTCCAATTTTCACAAGCATGAGATGGCAGTCACTTGGGCACCCCAAAGTGAGATAGGCTTAAATTCCTTTTCCTACTTCTGCACTCACAATCTGAGGTTGCAGGGTCTTTTTGAAGACAGTGGGTTTACTCTACCTCAATAATCAGTCAGGTGAGTGCCTCCTCAATCAGGGAGTCAAGGGGACACCTTCTCCTGGTGTCATTTCAGGACTCCTCTGTTTCCCATCAGGTGACGCCAAAGAGGAAAACACAGAACAACGAACATCTCTATCTGTGTGAATGAGGACCCCATACACTTACTCACAGAAGTGGCAAAGAACTCCCTGAAAACTCTCCATGACCAGCTCTCTCTCTGTGAAGGAGCCTGCTGCCTAACCTCAGACTTTTTGGACTGGCAAAGAAATGGCTTAAAAGGAAAGTTTCCAAGGCCACAACATAAGTCAGAAGAAATGTCCTTGGTCAAATCATGCTCCCCAGGGAAGGAAAAAAATAGCAATAACCCTAATATGTTTTTTTATATAAAGACAACTTCTTTTCCCAAAATTCTATAATGGCAACATGTTGGTAGTTAGGAGAATGTCCCAGCTGCAGCTTCCATCTGTAACAAGGAAGAAAGGACAGTGGTAGAATTTTGTGGTGCATGACACAGTTTGTTCTCAAAAGATCAAGGACAGACTCCCTTTAGAAAAGGTAGCCTTTGGGGCCTCTCCGGTAGTACAAGGGTTAAATCAAATTCTCAGCACTACCAAGCTATCAACAGACACTGCAGCATGAGTTTGATCCCTGGCCAGGGAGCTAACCCACATGTAACAGTAGACCTCTCCTGTCTAGTCTGCTATTCCCCTCAGCAGTGTATTTCAGTAGATCTGCTTGTTTTGCTCCCCACTGCCTCTGGTGAATCCTCTCACCTCCACCCTCTCCCCGCAACTTTGGCCTACACCCCAGTCTTGTATGCATAAATAAATAAAAATAATCTTAAAAAAAAAAGAAAGAAAAGGTTGTCTTCTTTCAAAAAAAAATATTGATTCATTGGCTCCTGTCTGCAGGTCTTTGTTCTAGGAGCTAGGAGTACAGTCACACAGAACACATGCAAAGTACCTGGCCTTGGGAATCTAGTGTTTCATCTCTCTTCAGCTCTGAGTAGTAGATGCCTCTGCTATTAGTCTCAAAGTTCCATGAGGAAGAGGCAGTGTCTCTGTTTCTTTTTACCACTATAATCCTGGCCCCAACAGCAGGGCTGGCACACAGAGGTGCTCTGCAACTATTAAGGGATATCAACTTCTTCAGTGTAAGATCAGACAAGAGGTCAGAAGTGCTAGAAAAGATAGGCAGAACCATAGTGGAAACAAAGAAATTTTACTGACCCTGCTCTTGGGTGAGCTCTTGGGCCAACAAGCTGAGCACAGGAAGCTGCTCCGGTTGCCTAGGGTGAGGGGTTTTTATACCTCTGGATTAGGTAACAGAGCCAGGAGATAACAGGGCAAGGACATATTTCTTAGGCCAGTCTTTTCATATTCTGTCGTTAATTGCCTACGTGACTCCTCCCGGGAAAGTAATGGAGACACCCTGGCAGCGGGCTTGCAGCAGCAATAAATCTCACATCAGTAAATCTAACATCACTAAGTCTAACATTCAGTATGGTTTAAGATAATGCCAACTTTTAGAAGTCCTTTGGAAGCATACAGTGGTTTCTGAGCACCCACTGGAAAATTGTTCCAACTTTTATAACTAAAAATTCGAAAGATGATGGAGCTAAATATTACTTTTGATAATAATAAAATTGCTACAGAGAGCGACCCAAAAGGCAGTGTTCTTACTCTATAAGCTATTACTGCAACTTCCACTTAGTCTTTCAATTCCACAATCTCCTGATTATCACTTCCTTGTTTACACACCATTTTTTTTTTCTGCCTCCCCCTGCCAAACACTGAAACAATAGGCAAGCTGATCAGTAGTCCAAACATTCTTGAGCCTGCAGACACATTTAATGATTTTTTTTATTTGATTAGTGAGAGGATAATGAACAATCACATAATTTGTTTCTGAATTTTGTAAATGGGGCAGTGACTTAATATTTGTTTCCTATTCTGGCGGTGCCTTTTTTACATCTCTCTTTTTAGCACTGGTTCGCTCTTGGTTCATGTTGTCATATAGTTCCTAAGATTTACCATCCATTTACCTTTACTTTCTTGAGCTTTCCTTATAGGAATGACTTAGGACTGCTACCTTCTCAATTATTTTACAAGTTCTCAAGAAACATTTGCATATTGCCTAATTACATAGGGATCAGAACTTCCATACTGATGAATATCCAAAGGTTTCGAAATCATCAATTCATTTTTATGTTTTTTATTTCATTTAGAATTCATGCATGGAATAAACCATACGAAAATCAAAACAGACATTTTATAACAAACATTTCAGAAAGAGTTCCCCCGACTTATACATTGTGTGTTCTGTGTCTCTTTAAAATTGTATTCTCCTTTCTGAGATTTTAACGGGGTGGTTCCCAGGAAAAGGGGAAGTTCCAGGATCCCTGCCCTAACCTGAGGCACCTGCTCACCCTGGAGCTGAGCAGGGTTAGGAAGATTCTGGAGAGGAGACTGAAAGAAGGAAGAAGGGAGAAGGAAGCAGGATGGAGAGCAGCAAGGAGACCTGGAGGAGGCACATGGAGCACAGAGACATGTGAAGAAACTATGTAACAGTGTTGTCCCCAGGAAACGGGGAAGTTCCAGAATCCCGGTTCCGCCCTAAGTGGTGGAGCTGAGCAGGGAAAGAAGATTCTGCAGAGAGGAGGACAGAAGGAAGGGAGGAAGAAGGAAGCAGGATGGAGAGCAGCAAGGAGGCCTGGAGGAGGCACGTGGAGCAGAGGGACATGTGAAGAAACTGCGCTTGCTTTTTAATCTTGGACTAGTTAAAACAGATGTGGGTGAGAGACCCGTGGGGAGGTTAGCAATGGCAGCTGTCATCTTGATTTTGATTTTGCTCTTTTCCTCCCGGATTTGTCTGACTCTTTCTGACCCTTT
>JAGFMF010011629.1:9571096-9585024 GCA_019455555.1 Galemys pyrenaicus
ATTTGGCTGGACTTTTACTCTCAAGGAGATGGGTCACTTTGGATGCTTAACTTAGTAACTATATCCTTTGTCCTTTCTGTATTGTACCCTAATTGTATTAGATTTCCTTTCCATTAAAGGTTTTATGTTTGTCTTAATGGGGCAGATGGCAGAACCCATTCAGAGAGGGCATGTTTGGGGGTTCTAGGATGCTCCTCTCCCTGCCCTGTAGCAGCTGCACTGGCTTATTTGGTCCTGGAATGGTTGGAACAGATGTGGGTGAGAGACCCGTGGGGAGCTTAACAATGGCAGCTTTTATCTTGGTTTTGCTTTTGCTCTTAACCTACCAGATTTGTCTGACTCTTTGTGACCCTTTTCTGTGGGTCTCCACCGAAGGGTGCTTTAGACTTGTGGTGAGATTTGGGGCCTTGCTTTGGGCCAATCCTGTATGACTGGACTTTTACCTTTGAGGAGATAGGTAACTCTGGATGCTTGATTTAGTGACTATAATCTTTATCTTTTCTGTATTGTTCCCTAATTGTATTAAAGTTCCTTTCCATTAAAGGTTCTATATGTTTGTCTTGATGCAGCAGGTGGCAGAACTCATTTAGAGCGGGCAGGCTTGGGGGTTCTGACGTGCCCCTCTCCCTGCCCTGTAACAAGACCACCATACTAAATAGAAATGTTGCAATAGCATGGAGGACTTCTATTGCTTTCTCTTTTCATTAATTTATGTCATCATTCACTTCACAAGACCAGCAGACCCCTCCAGACCCAGCCTGGGGCTTCTGGGGCTGCCTGGGAAACCAGTTGTCCCCTTACAGGTCAGTATGGGGCTTCCAGGATGAACCAGCAGCCCCAGCCAGAGCTGGCCTGGGATTCCCAGATGGTATCCGAGCCCATCTCGAACAGACCTGGAACTACCGCAGCCCAAGAACCAGCTGCACCTGTACCCTGCCTGGGCTCCCAGGTGGACAGCAGGCCACATCCAGACCAAGCCTGATTAGCCCATGACAGCAGACCTCCATCAGGACCCAGAATAGGGCATCCCTGAGTTGCTTACTAGGCCCTAGGTAGACCTGGCCTGGGGATCCCCAGGACAGACAGCCACCCCCATCCTTATCTGGCCTGCTCCCCCGAGTCCCAACAACAGGTCACCAGGACCCAACCAGGAGATCCCTGGGTACGTAAGCAGGACTCATCTGGACTCCAGGATAGCAAAACATCAGAATAAAAAGATCTGCTTGATACAAAAGGACTATAAACAAGTAGCCAGAAGGTTCTGGCCCCCAGGAAACCAAAGATTTTTTTTTAAATAAATTGGAAGAGGTCAACCTTCTTACACGTTGCTTATCATCAGAAAGGAGCAAGAATGATAGGTTTTATTGAATTTGGCAACAGCAGATAACTTTGATGTAATCCGTATGTAGAGTTGAAGAGAGCAAGTCTGAATCCTGAGGCCTGAGTAAAGAGGAAGTCGGAACACTGAACATGGATTTTTACAACTTATAAGGTCACCCTGGGTGTGTGGAGGGAGGGACTGTTCACTAAAGTTTATATTTTTTTAAAATGTTTCCATTTTATTTTTCATTTAATGCTTTAAAAGACAAAAATATGCACTTGTATCAAAGTTTAAGGAAAGAAAGATACGTGTGGAGAGTGATAGGTTAAACATACAGAGAGAAAATAATTGATTTCCCCCAAAAAATGTAAGCAGCAAGGAATGAAGAATACAGATTGAAGAATGAACTTTCTTAGCCTGCGGGAAAAGGGTCTTTGTAATAGGAAATAAGAAAGATCAAGTGAGGAAATAAGGAAGATACATAAATGTGTGCCTTGGGGGACGGGAGACTGAGGGAGTTTCCTTTGATGGTTTCTGTTTTATTTTCCAAGAAGTCTATGATTTCTATAGGAATGGGCATGAGGAGTGAAGAAGGATGAATACTCAGGATGAATCTTAGAAACTGGCAAAATGTGACTATTCATATCACATGCAAGGCATTAGAAAGTTCTCAGAAATAACATATCACGTATGGAGGTTTATACTCATTCAAAGATAGGATTGATACATTTATCCAGTTGTCCCCCCCAGCAGCAGGAGGTTTTCATGGCAGGCTTAAAAAATGTGCAGTAGTCAAGTTATAATATATTTAATGAATTCTGTATAACCTGACCGAAGGATTGTGCAAAATCGATTAGAGTTTTACATAAAAGGTAACAGAAACACAGAGTTATCATCTCTCCATTGTCATGACTAAGTTTTTTTTTTTTTTCCAGGACGCTGCAGATTGAGGGAGGACTAAGTGTCTAGTGTTCCAAAGAAAGCTTTAGTACAAGTTTTTTTTTTGTTTGTTTGTTTGTTTTAAAGATTTATTTATTTGTGCATACAAGCACTGGGGTACAGGCCAGAGGTGTGGGGGTGGTGTAAGAGTCCACCAGACAGAGCAGGATGCAGAACAGGCAGATCAACAGAAACACACTGCTGAGGGGAGCAACGGGCAAGGCAGGAGAGGTCTGCTGCACCATGTGGTTCTCCTCCCCGGCCTGCGGCAGGGATCGAACTTGTGCTGCAGTGGCTGCGCTTTGCTTCATAGCGTGTTTCTTAACCCACTGCGCCACCAGAGCAGGCCCTGTTTTTGTTTTTGTTTTGTTTTTAAGGTTTTAGTCTATTATTTTTTTAAGATTTTATTTATTTATGCATACAAGAGCTGGGGTCCAGGCCAGAGACACAGGGTAAAGGGTGGTGTGAAAGGATTCACCAGAGACAGAGTGGGGAGCAGAACAGGTAGATTTACTGAAGTACACTACTGAGGGGAGCAGCAGGTGAGGCAGGAGAGGTCTGCTGTGTCATGTGGGTCCTCTCCCTGACCAGGGATAGAATTTGTACTCCAGTGACTGCGGAAAGCCCCACAGTGCAGTGCTGAAGCCCTTGTACCACCAGGGAGGCCCAAGTACAAGGTTTTAAAAAAAAATGTGGCCCCTCTTTCAGTGGCCACTTCTCTTCGGAGGCTTACAATTCAATACCTAAAATGGAAATCCTCACACTTTTTCCACAGAGAGTCCAGGAATGTCCTGCTGTTACAAATTGCATTCAGCACACTTCTAAACAGCAGCATGGTGTTATGGAGATGCTAAGATGACAAAGTACAAATAAGATAATTATCAAGTTCAGAAACAGCAAAGTATATGTAATATACAATGACTACAATAATTAGACTTTATAACAGAGTGATTAAAAACAAGAACTCTGAAGTTATAACAAGTTGGCCTCACCATTGTAAAACTGTGTGCATTAGGGTAAGTTATTTATACCTCCAAAGTCTCAGATTTCTTTTTCTACAAAATGATGAGGATCACACTTACTTCACGGTCCTGAATATCAATAAATGAAGTAATTGTCAGGATGCTTATTACGGCACAAAAGCAAATATAAGCTAAAGCAGTGAACACATTGAAGATGTTCAGTCAGAAGAAGGGAAGAGAGATCTCCTTCCCTAACGTCCACTTCCAGCTAAATTAAAAAATACAAAATCTCTGAGTCATGTCAAATCAAAAAACTTACAGAAAAAAAAAAAATCAGTTTAGAAGCTGGTGTCAGCATCACCACATTGAAAAATAAATTCCCTGATGCAGGTCATCTCTGCACAAAAGTCTTTCCATTCTGGGAAGTACATATTAGATTCTGCTATCAGAAAATCCCCCACCTCCAACCATCTAAATTACATCAGCTATAATCTGATTTCTCTGAATTTAACAGCAACAAAAACTATGTTTCCATCTTCTGTGCTTCTATCACCACCATGACAAGAACCAATAGAAAAAAATAATAGTCTCTTGGATTTAGCCTCCAACTTATAATACATCTCTTTGGGTTCATGACCTAATATGAAACTCGTGAATATAAATTTACCCACAAATATATCCATCAACTCAACAAAACAACCCTGCCAAATGAACCTACCCAGGTTTAAAACACAAAATAAAAATATATCTTTTGGCCTTAACTATTCATTTCTAAATTCCCTGGAATGCATCTTGAATAATGTGCATACAGATGCATGAACTTAACAGTGATGCAAAAACTAAACAGCAATTTGCAGAAAGTCAAGGATAGCTCATTAATTGGCCTATTTCTCTGTCGGTTTTATTTATTTATCTTTCTTTCTTTCTTTCTTTCTTTCTTTCTTTCTTTCTTTCTTTCTTTCTTTCTTTCTTTCTTTCTTTCTTTCTTTCTTTCTTTCTTTCTTTCTTTCTTTCCGTCCGTCCGTCCGTCCGTCTGTCCATCCATCCATCCATCCATCCATCCGTCTATCTATCTATCTATCTATCTATCTATCTATCTATCTATCTATCTATCTATCTATCTATCTATCTATCTATATTTTAAGTAACTCTGGTTCCCTGGTTCCCTCTCCAAAGACTAAGGCTCAGAACCTGTACTTTGCCAATTTCTAAGTCATGTTCACAAAATTTCACAGTATTTTCTTGGTGCGGGGTTTTTCTATTTTTTTTTGTATTTTATTTTAATTGTCTTGCATTGCTGTTCATTTTTGGATAATATTTGATTTCTCCCCTCAGGTGTAATCCCCATATTCTCCCACCACTATAGCACCCACGATCTATGACCACAGTCCCTTGTGCTCTCCCCTCTCTTGTTATGGATCAACATAAGAAAACTATACAATTGATAGTAGTTAAGTTTCTGGAACTATTGCCAAAATGACTTGGTCCAGGTAAACATGGGTATGCACATTTTACTGCTGGGGAAGTTCATCTAAATTTCTAGTCACCAAAGTAACACTTGGGTCCTAGGCTGACTTTGTAATTTAGGTTGTCACCACACATCCTCTTAAAATGAGAGAAACCAGAAACGTCTGCCTCAATATCTCTTTGCTAGGCTTTCTATGTATTTGAGTAAAAAAGCCAACCACAAACTGGTAAAAGTCTTTACAATTAAAATCACAAGAGAGTTGCCTTTTATTTAATACTTAAATGTATCTCTGTGTTTAGAACAAACATCTTAATATATTACTAATACAGACATAGTGTATGAATAGGCAGTCAATAGAAAGACGATACAAGTGTTTCCTAAACATGAAAAGTTTCTCAAATATGTTTTACATGGAATCTCTAATGAGTGCTATTATTTCACCACTACCCTAGCAAACCTCAGGAGCAGCTGATATTGCACTGAATTGTTGAAGGAAGGGAGACCTAGGGGATTTGGAAAGGGAAGTAGAAATTTCAGTGCAGGGCTAATAGTAACATTAGTCAGCTCTATCACTGTGAGAAGTAATTTGGCAACATTTGCATAGCAGTTGAATACATTAAACCCCCCTATGTATTATAAAAAATGCCATTTTTTCATTACTTCATGGTAATGTCCATGTCTGTGACTAGTGGAAATGAGATGGGTGTGTATCACACGCATTTTCGAATGCACAATATATATTCCTTTTAAGATCATGTGGAACATTTACAGAAATTGATTCTATTTGTGGCATACAGAAAATACTTGCAAGTGTCAAAGAACTTGTACCATATAAACTAAGTTCTCCAACATAATATACTTTAGATTTAGACACAGAGAAAACTGAAAAGTTCAAAAATGTATATGTATAAACTAAATTGTATACTTCTATGCAATTTATATACCAAAGAAAAAAGTTAACTATCTTTAGAAGGTGGTTTGAACTAAATATGTTTCATTCTGAGATGTAATTAAAACCATGTTTAAAAGGAAATATATAGTTAATAGACAATATTTAAGGAGAGAGTAGAACAATTAAATATCTGTCTCAAAAACTCAGAAAAAGTCAAAAAATCATTAAATGGAATAAAATGTTATGACTTCTGGTGCCTTGATTTCGTGTGACATCTAGTTTCTCCTGTCATGTTTGACCTGAAATTGTAACATAAGTAAAGATGTTAAGGAGGTAGCATGTTCCCTCCACCACTTACTGAGGGGTGGGGCTGAGCTGCCAGGTGAAGCTGTATAGCACGGAAGGCAGGTGGACTCTGGGAGATATGTGGAGAAGAAGGGCTTTGGCCTTACACTTGGAGGAGACACGTGGAGGAAAGTCATGTAGAGGCATACATGTGCGAAAAGCGTGTGATGCTGACAAGGCAGCTGTTACCTCAATTTATACTCTGATTTTGCTTCTTTGGTCCCAGATCGCCTGATCCCTTATACCCTTTTCCTTTGGTTCCCCGCCGCAAGGTGTTCCAGATTTGTGACAAGCTGTGAAGTCACAGTGGTCAGGCTTCAGGCCAATTCTGTTTAGCTGGACATTTACCCATGAAAGTAGGAGTAGATTGGGTGCTTTATTTTTTAAGATTTATTTATTTTTACATACAAGAGCTGGGGTGCAGGCCAGAGGTGGGGGTGGGGGTGAGTGGATTCACCAGAGTGGATTGCAGAACAGGCAGATTCATTGAACTATTCTGCTGGGGGGAGCAGCACCTGAGACAGGAGAGGTCTGTGGTGCCATGTGGGTCAACTCCCCGGCCTGGGATCAAGCTGGTGCTGCAGTGGCTGTGGATAGCCTCACAGTGTTCTTCCTTAACTCCTTGCACCATTAGTGAGACCCCAATTTGGGTGTTTTATTAGGAAACTGTTATCCTGTTAAAGGGCAGGGAGAGGGCCTCCCTGGTGGTGCAATGGGTTAAGCAACTCACTGTGAGGCAAAATGAAGCCACTGCAGTACGAGTTCAATCCCTGCCTCAGGCTAGAGAGGCCCACATGGCACAGCAGACCTCTCCTGCCTTGCCCGCTGCTCCCCTCAGCAGTGTGTTTCAGTCGATCTGCCTGTTCTGCTCCCCACTCTGTCTCTGGTGAATCCTATAACCCCTATCACCTCTGGCCTGTGCCTCAGTTCTTGTATGTATAGATGAATAAATCATTGAAAAAAAATAAGTAAATAAAGGGTAGAGAGTGGGGCACTCCAGAATCCCTAAACCTGTCGGCTCTAAATAGGTTCTGCCATCTGCTACATTAAGATAAAATGTATAAGACCTTTAATTGAAAGGAACTTTAATACAATCACTGTGAAGCACAGAAAAGACTAAGAATATAGTTTCCAAATCAAACACCCAAAGTTACCCACCCATCCCCTTGTAGGTAAAAGTCCACCCAAACAGGATTGGCCCAAAGCCTGCTACAATTCTAAAGCACCTTCAGGCCTCCATAGAAAAGGGTCAGAAAGAGTCAGACAAGTCTGGGAGGAAAAGAGCAAAATCAAAAGCAAGATAAAAGCTGCCATGGTAGCCTCCCTATGGGTCTCTCATCCACATTTGTTCCAGCCAGTCGAGGACCAAGAAGCAAGTGCAGTTTCTTCACATGTCCCTCTGCTCCACGTGCCTCCTCCAGGTCTACTCGCTGCTCTCCATCCTGCTTCCTTCCTTCTCCAGTCTCCTCTCCAGCCTCTTCTCCCTGCTCAACTCTCCCTTGGGTAGGGTAGGGTACCTGGAACCTCCTCTTTCTCTGGGGATCACACTGCTACAATCCTTCCTGATCTTTCTCTATGCACACTAATGTATTAAGTTTCTTTCACATGGATGCCTGGACCCCATTAAATTGTGCAAGTTCGGGAGTTCTAGGGTATGCCTTGTTCATGCAGTAACAAAAGCAAAGTTATACTGACAAATCTTTCAAATCCAGATTAAAAATAACCAGTTTCTCATTTCCAAAAGTATATGTACCTGAGGAAATACATAGTAATTTAGATGTACAGCACAGACCAACATGATATAGTGATGATGCAGGAGGATTCTATGGGAACAGTCTTTTAAAGATGCTTTATAGTGTAGCCCAAAAACAATTCCAGAAAATACCCGTGACATTCCTGGATGAAGAACATCATGCAGTGAAAAAGCCATTCACATGTTTTATAGTTTAAGATCCATTTAGATGAAAATCAAAGTGAGTATAGAGGAAGGAGGAGAAGCAGAGAGACAATCAGATTTCTGTACCTTTCAAGGGTGTGTTTTATGTTGTAAAGGGACTAGTGCCTTTAACTCTTTCCCCAGCAGCTTTAAAATGTCAGCATTGGGGCCTCCCTGGTGGTGCAAAGGTTTGAGATGCAACATTATGAAGCTATCCATAGCCATTACAGCATGAAAGAGTTTGATTCCTGGCCAGGGAGTTAACACATGTGGCTCAGTAGTCCTCTCCAGTCTTGCCCTCCTCTTCCCTTCAGCAGTGTATTTCAGTCAGTCTGCCTGTTCTGTTCCCCAATCTGTCTCGGGTGAATCTCCTCACAAACTCCTACTCCTCAGCCTTCCCCCCTGGCCTGTTCTTATATGCATAAGACCCCAGTTCTTGTATGCATAAATAAATAAATCTTAAAAAAAATTAAATGTCAGCACCTCAGATTTCCAGAAAGAGCAAGGTTGATTTTTCCAATTCAAAGATGCCTAATGAAAAAAAGCAAGTTTTTTCTAGTTACTTTCTTCATACATACAGAGCACCAACTCCAACAAATCAGGTAAAATCATCTGTTAGTAAAACATAGCAGAGGGCCTGCCCGGGTGGCGAAGTGGGTTAAGCAACGCACTATGAAGCAAACCGCAGCCACTGCAGCATGAGTTCTATCCCTGCCCCTGGGGAGGAGACCCACATGGCCGAGCAGACCTCTCCTGCCTTGCCTGCTGCTCCACTCAGCAGTGTGTTTCTGTCAATCTGCCTATTCTGCATCCTACTCTGTCTGGTGGATTATCTCACCACCCCCACATCTCTGGTCTGTACCCCAGAGCTTGTATGCATAAATAAATACATATTAAAAAAATTAAAAAACATAGCAGAGACATTGGGGGGGAAAAAACAAACATCTCAGAAAACAAAATCTGGAAGATGAATAAATGCATAAAATTTGGACCAGGATAATTAAAGAAAGTCAGTGAAAATATGCACTGAAAAGATGTGAAATCATAACAGGGTAATCCCCACACAAAGAGAAAGTTCCTGGTTCTCTGCCTCACCCAAGGGAGGGTGGAGCTGAGCTGTAAGGGGAAGCCCGAGAGGGCACCAAGAGGGAAGGAAGGAAGGAGAGCCAGGAGACCTGGAGAAGGCACCTCGAACAGAGACATGTGAAGAACTGTGCTTGCTTCTCAGCCTTGGACTTGTACCAGAGGTCTGGGGTACATGGAAGTGATACTGTTAGGGGGAAAAGTAGTTTTAAATGAATTATATAAATGAGTTTGTGGACTTTAATCCCCACTTTAGACTACCAGTGTTTTAAAACCACAAATTTAATAATACAATTATTAAAGAGTGGATCACTGGGACTTAAGGGTGGAGGTAAACAGCCAGGTTGGCTATAAAACTAGAGAGGTGAGCTTTGGGCTCTTCCTTTAGAGCCATCTCACTTAATTCAGAGCCAGCTCTCAAGGCGCCATTGCATTCCAGCTCAGAAGATCGGGTAGGATATTTACGGATTTGTATCCCTCTCTTTCCCTTGGTGTTATTTCTGCTTTATTCCCCTTTTGTAAAATAAAAACCCTTTAATAACTTTTATCACATGTACTTAAAGTTAAAACTCGTTATGTTACAGGGCAACCCTAATATAAAATGGGTTCCCCTCACTGGGTTCTCCACCCGCGCACTCAGAAGACTTAAAAGTCCCAACTCCAGGTACACATGGCAAAATATTAACACGTTTTATTTTATGAAAGAAAGGGGAATAAAACAGTAATAACACTAAAGGAAAGAAAGGGATACAAATCCACAAATACCCTACCAGATTTAAGCAATGGCGCGTTGAGGGCTGGCTCCGAGTCGAATGAGATGGCTCCGAAGGAAGGGGTCTGGCTCCTCAGTAAGAAGAAAGACCCCAAACTCACCTCTGGTTTTATAGCCAGCCTGGCTGCTTAACTCCACCCTCAGGTCCCAGTGATCCACTCTTCGATAATCATCTTATCGGATTTGTAGTTCTGGAACACTGATGGTCTGGAGTGGGGGTTGGAGTCCACACACCCATAATCCATTTAGGACCACCTTTCCCCCTAACAGTTATAAAAAATCTTCTAAGCATGCAGGTAAAAACCCATTCAAAAAAAACATTTTATATTAAAATTTCCCTGTAACAGTTTGGTGCCCAACGTGGTTTACTACCTGTAACAATACCAGAACTTTAGGTTTTCAGGCTTAGTCTTCCAACCAGGAATGGGCCCCATGCTGCAGTGGCAGCTTTGGGTCCCAGCCACTAGGCCACCATGGTTGGTGTCTCATGAAGTCGCAAAAGGAACTCTCAGACGCTCAGGCAAGTAGGCAAGGAGAGGCAGGTTTGTTTAGAAAAAGAAAAGGTTTCTTGAGAAGGAAAGCAAAAGAAATAAAGTGAGACTCCCAGGCCAGTGCAACCAGGGCAGGGAGGGAAAAGGGAGCCCAAGTGGAGTTGAACTTCAGGGACTATAGACCTCCTTTCCCTAGTCACTCCAAAGCTTCACTAGTCTCCTTGTGATTGATAGTTTCTAGGTGGTCTCACTCACTCTACTACATTACATTCCTTATTGTTAGAGTCAGAGTTTGTCTAAACTTAGCTGACTGAAACTTGAAAAAAAAAATGAATGACCTACAGGCCTAATTCCTTATCTAGCAGGTAGGCTGGTCACATGCCTTGGGCGCTCTTGGGCAGTTAAGGGCAGGGTGGATGAAACAATGTTATCTTAGAATGTGCACCCAGGTATGGGGCAGAGGCCTGAGCCCGCCCAAAATGGATCTCCTGTAAAATTTTTGAATCTTGTCTTTCTTTAAAGCTATTGGCTGTGCTCATTGCGCAGGCTTTGATCTCTCAGCTTATTGGCTGCAACCTATGTAAGGCGGGAAATTGGCTATAAAAGTCCACTTCTTCTTCCCTCGTGGCGACCGCCTCAGCCAGACCTGCGTGTCACAGTTGAACAGTCGACCCAGCATGCTGGTGTACTAAAGCTCTACATGACCATTGCAGCCCTGTGTCCGCTCTTTGTTCTTTTGGGGTGCCCACAGAAACTCGGTACTTTACATTATCACTCCTTTGTTCTTGAAATATCCTTAGTTTGCTAGTTCCCCTTGGAATTGTATCCCATCTCTGGATCTTCCCTGATCTCTCTTGCCATCCTTATGTCCAAAACTTAGTTCTTCTGAGGTCCTACCTGTCCTCTCCCTAAACTGCCTAGGCACTCCTAACTTGCCCTTGCCTGACCTAGGCCTCAAAAAGAGACACTTGAAGGAGACATGCGTGGATGACAGACCTGAGGGGAAGTTGGCAATGGCAGCCTTTACCTTGATTCATATTTTGATTTTATTACTTTCCTTTCAGGCTTGCCTGTCCCCTTCTGCCCAGAAGGTTCTTAGACTTGTGATGGGCTTTCGGGAATCAGCTGTCCCACTTTGGGCCAATCCTGTCTGGCAGGGTACTTACCCACAAGGGGATGGATAATTTTGGGTGCTTTATTTGGGAACTATATTCTCTTTCTCTATCACACATTCACTGTTTTCAAGTTCTTTTCTACTGAAGGTCTTACACACTAGAGTATATTTTGTTTTGATATGGCAGTTGGAAGAACCCATTGAGAACAAACAGATTCGGGGGTCCCCGGGTACTCCTTCAGAATGTAACAGAATGAGTGATGAAGTTCTTCATGTTAAGAATGGGAGTGGATAGCATGTCTATGGAATGACAAAATCATCAGGCGACTATAGATCAGAGACATTCTGAAGGGGATGAGGAGGGAGAAAGGTCATGTTAGGGGGAAAGGTAGTCCTGAATAAATTACACAAATAAGTTTATAAACTCCAACCCCCACTCCAGACCACCAGTCCAATAATATAACATCAGGACAGGGTGGGAAGAGCACAAGGGACTGTGGTGATAGTATGCAGGAGAATCGGTGGTGGGAACTTCACAGGGGAATCATTCATTGAACAAATATGGATGATGTAATAAATATACATTAAAATAAGAATACAAAAATGAACCAGATTTAGGGAGAAAATAGCAAGCACTAACCTAAAAATTCAGGAGACAATTAAAAGGTAAACTGCACTTATTTGGGATCAAAGAATTGCAATTGGGGTACACAAATTCAGGTTTTAATAAGATTCATGGATACATGTAATTGGTTTTATTAAATGATTCATGAATTATACAGCATCCCATTTAGCAAGTAGAAAAGTGTTGCTTAGGTTTGCACAAAGGGATGATTTTATAGTCAGAAAGAGGGTGGGGGATGTTAACAGCAAAAGCATGGGAACTTTACTTCAGGCAAAACCACCTTCCTTCAGGGGAAAGCAGGGATTTCTTATGAAGATTACCTCACTAGTGCTAACCTGGAAACTCCTGATGAGTTGGTTTTAAAGTTCAACTTTTAAGATAAGCTGAAACTGCAGTTTGGTTGGATATTAAGTTTTGGAGGGACCTGGCTGAAAGACTCCATTCTGGAATTTGTTTCTCACAGAAACTAAAGATGTGGCCAAAGGTAGACAATGTCAGGAGCCTTCAAAGGAAGAAAAGAGGACAATGAGGTAAGTGGTTAAGAAAAGAGTTAATTGTTGTTAAAAAGTTTAAGTTGTTCTTGGCTATACATAATTGTTTACTAATTCTGTCCTACCACAAAAAAAATCTATATCAGCAATTCTCATGATCCTGAAGTCTTTCAAACAATCGTTTACTGGATAATTTCTTTAAACAACTGCTTTTTGGCTCAGTTCATAAGACTTCAAAACAGTTCAGATAAAACAAGTACAGTACCCAGTTTGTTTTTGTATTTATTTATTTTTAAAGGTTTATTTATTTATGCATACAAGAGTTGGGGTACAGGCCAGAGTTGAGGGAGGTGAGAGGATTCACCAGAGACAGAGTGGGGAGCAGAACAGGCAGATCAATCGAAATACACTGTTAAAGGGAGCAGCGGGCAAGACAGGGGAGGTCTGCTTTGACTTGTGAGTTAGTTCCCTGGCCAGAAATTGAACTCCTGAGCAGTGGCTGGCAATAGCTTGATAACACTAAGACTTCAACCCCTGCACCACCAGGGAGGCCCCTCTAAGCCTAAAGATTTAAGGTAGAAAAGTAACACAAATATATCTTAACTCTTCATGGTAATATGAGTAACAGAATAAAATTAGGACCTGTTTGTATGCCAGAAAGCCCTGGATTTGAATTCAAGCTTCAAATTTGTCAACAAATATGCTGAGCTTTACAGAAAAATAAATAGCCTGCTTCTTAAGATTCATTCTTTAAATATTTAGAAATGTAGTAGGCATGTTTTATAACTCTACATGCAGAACATGTATATTATTTTCTTATACTGTCTATATATGTGCATAAACTATAAAAGTTTTGTGTACTTGATGAGGCAATGGATATACAATAAATATACAATAAATCATGGAGTAGCTTTGGGAAAACTCCAGGAATCTAATTGTCATTGTATTTGTTCTAGAGCATTTGCTTCATTTACACAGTCTCCTAAAACTAAGAAGTAGTTATCTTCAGGAAATACACTGAGGTCTGATATGCAATTATCCATTAATTAAAGAATAATCTTAGCTTTGTAGAGAAGGGAGCAATATATAATCATTGAGATAAATAGTTGTATCTAGCGAGTTCAATTTTTTTTTTTTTTAACACAGTGAAATCCTTAAATTTGCCCGGGTACAGGAAAAATGATGTTTTTGGTTGAAATAAAGTCTTCTCTGGTGAATATAGATTTCTGCAGTCTGGAGCAATAGTTCTCTAATAAGTTATAGCATAAAAATGAGAGTGAAGGAAAGGCTGGAGTTAGGCTTTTTATTTCAACCCCTGCACTACTATCTTTCTAGAACTGTCAAAACCTATTTATTTTATATTTAACAAGTATAAATTATAAAATCCCACTTCTGGGGCCTCCCTGGTGGCACAGTGGGTTAAGCAACGCACTATGAAGCAGACCGCAGCCACTGCAGCACGAGTTCGATCCCTGCTGCCGGCCAGGGA
>JAGFMF010011629.1:9585617-9595617 GCA_019455555.1 Galemys pyrenaicus
GGACAGAAGAGCAAAGGACACTTGCATAGACACAAGTGGGCAGGAAGAGCTGCCCTGAGAGGGACAGGTTTGCTGAGAGAGGCCTGCATGGTTGCAGGCGCGTGGCCTAAAGGAGAGCAGCTTTCACTGAGGGGGGTCAGTGGAGAGAAGCCTCAGCATGGTGTGGGTCATGGGCAGGCAGGAAGGTTCCTGCCCTGCAGAGAAGAGAGGTGGTGAAGAGAAGAACCTGCATAGTCACAGGTGGGCAGTAAGATGGCATTGATACAGTCTTCTCTTGGTAGAGAGAGGCTTGAGAAGATTCTACGTGCCCTCCAGAGATTATTACAATGGACTCCAGAGATATTTCCTTGGATCTTATGGTCTAGGCGTTGGTGCCTAAGAATCTTTGTACCAATTGAGTTAGTAGTTGTTAATCCCTTCTACCCCCACCTCCTTGTGTCAGCTAGGTGTCTGGTCTTTGGGCGCCAAACTGTTACAGGGCAACTTTAATATAAAATGGGTCCCCCTCACTGGGTCTTTTACCCGTGCGTTTAGAAGACTTAAAAATTTCCAACTTTAGGGCCTCCCTGGTGACCCAGTGGGTTAAGCAACACACTATGAAGCAAACCACAGCCACTGCAGCAAGAGTTCAATCCCTGCCACCGGCCAGGGAGGGGACCCACATGGCGCAGCAGAACTCTCCTGCTGTGCCCGCTGCTCCCCTCAGCAGTGTACTTCTGTTGATCTGCCTGTTCTGCTCCCCACTCTGTCTGTGGTGAATCCTCTCACCCCCCCCAACACCTCTGGCCTGAACCCCAGCTCTTGTATGCATAAATAAATACATCTTTAAAAAAAAAAGTTCCAACTAAGTTATTAACACATTTTATTTTATGAAAGAAGGGGAATAAAATAGTAATAACACTAAAGGAAAAAGAGGATACAAATTTACAAATACCCTACCAGATCTAAGCAATGGCGCATTGAGAGCTGGCTCCAAGTCGAATGAGATGGCTCTGAAGGAAGAGAGATGTTTCCCGAAGGAAGGGGTCTGGCTTTTTAGTAAGAGAGAGAGACCCCAAGGCTCATCTGGTTTTATAGCCAGCCTGGCTGCTTAACTCCACCCTCAGGTCCCAGTGACCCACTCTTTGATAATTATTTTATTGGATTTGTGGTTTTGGAACACTGATGGTTTGGAGTGGAGGTTAGAGTTTACACACCCATAATTTATTTAAAACTACCTTTCCCCCTAACAGTCTCATGGTTCCTCTCTTCCAACCTCTCTACTCTTTTGTCCTTCATCAGTATAACAGAGCAACTACAGTATTGCATTCATAACAATGCAAATAATGCAAGCTAAGTAGTCAATTACATCTCAAGCAAATGAGAGAGTGTTTCGGTTTTAGAGAAAGTGCCTTGTGCTGAATCATCGTGACACCCCTACCCGCTGAATTCATAAGTCAGTGTCCCAGGGACTCAGATGCAACTTGCAGGAGAAAGTATTTTGGGAGAAGGAAAAGGAAGTAATTAAGGTAGAAAACAGGCATGTGGCTTGGCAGCCTGACTCCCCTCTGTAGAAGAGTTGGTTAAGACACAGATGCTTGCAGTCTTTGGGGTACCTTGTCATCTGTGTTAGACTTAGTGATGTTAGATTTACTGATGTGAGATTTATTGCTGCTGCAAGCCTGCCGCCTGGGTGTCTCCATTACCTTCCTGAGAGGAGGGGAGGAGTCACGTTCGCAATTAACCACGGAATGTGAAAAGACTGACCTAAGAAAGATGTCCTTGTCCTCTTATCTCCTAGCTCTGTTCCCTAATCCAGAGGTGTAAAAACTCCTCACCTTGGCAACCTGCACAGCTTCTAGCCCCAGGCTTGTTGTTCCCTGGAGTTGCCTGGGAGAGCAAGCAAGCAAAGTCAGTAAAACTTCTGTCTTTGTTTCCACTGGGGCTCTGCCTATCTTTTTCAGTGCCTCAGACATTTTGTCTGATCTTACAATCTGCAAGTCATCTGCACGTCAAAGGGAGAGGCTACAGAATGCAATCAGACCCAAGGGGCACCTTGTTTTCAAACTTTGTTTTTTAAAATATTTATTTGTATATACAAGAACTGAGACACAGGTGCAGAGAGGTGAGGACTCACCAGAGACAGTGGGAGCAGAACAGGCAGATGGACTGAAATACACTGCTGAGGGGAGCAGGAGAGGTCTGCTGTGCTATAAGCAGATTAGCTACCTGGTTGGGGATCAAACTCAGGCCACAGGTGACAGTGCTGACATCATCCTTAGGCCATCAGAGAGGCCCCCTTATTCTACCTTTGGATAGAATTTTGCTGCTGTTATGTTCTTTAACATAATCTAAGAGTCACTATATTTATCTCTGTAAAGTAATTTCTGTAACTTTACCTAGAGTATGTTAAGAGCTTATTATAGATGTGGAAGTGTTTTTTTGGACACCAGAGCTAGTATGTGACCAGTTAAGTTCCTTAAGCACACACTCATGTGAACACACAGAAATATATGTTGTAAATTTACCTATTATCTTGCACAATTTAGTAAATTTCTAAAATCAGTTTTTGAATAGTAAAGACTCATGTTATAGTCTTTAGGGTTTTGTTTTTCCACTGCTAATTCACAATCAAGACTCTTTAATCATTCTATTATGTGCTGTGTAGTTCTTACCAGAGTTTATTTTATATAGCTGATGCTCACTGTGTATTTCCTGGATAAATTCATTGGAAAGGAAACTTGAGGGAAGGATTATGGTTTCTGTTTTGTTTTTATGCTCCACACAATTCATTAGGACAGTGAATGCAATGAGAATTTAATGATGAATGTTTCTTTAATATAAAACTCTGTAAAGGCTGATAGCATGGTTTACAAGAATAATCAGGCAAGCAGGTACATGTAAGTTCGCGCATTCATCTGTCAGTAACATTTCTTAAGTATAAGATAATGGAAGCCACAGCAGCACGAGTTCGATCCCTGCCACCGGCCAGGGAGGGGACCCACATGGTACAGCAGACATCTTCTGCTGTGCCCACTGCTCCCCTCAGCAGTGTACTTCTGTTGATCTGCCTGTTCTGCTCCCTGCTCTCTGTGGTGAATCCTCTCACCCCCCCACCCACACACACCTCTGGCCTGTACCCCAGCTCTTGTATACATAAATAAATAAATCTTAAAAAAAAAAGATAATGGAAGCACATCCCTCTCAACCATCACGAATCTGTATTTTTCTGCTTTCATTTCTGATCAAGATTGTAAGATTTACATACATTTTGGTTCCATTCTTTCAGGTTAATATTGTTGGCTTAACTAAACTGACTTAAGCAAAAGTAAGTGAGCTTATTAAAAACTGAGGACAGAGGACTCAAGTCCATGAACAGCCTCCTTGTAACACTGGGAAAGCTGCTCAGAATCCAAGCTTTTCAATGAGGGATTTATATAGTCTGTAAGGAAATGCATTGGTCAGGTTAAGGTAACTATCTGAGGTCTATGCATTGAAGAAACAAGAATGCTGTTAAAAGTGACCCTGTTGTAGGAATCAGCAAATGAATATTTTGTAACCAGTAATAGTTAATTAGTGAAAGTATGCAAGGTTGCTCTACCTTGCTCCCTTATCTACACACAGCCCCCCCTCCCAAACAGGGGGTGGTAAACCAGAGGGGCTCTGGCACCAGTATGGAAAAGCCCCCAGATTCATTTTTCTTCCCTTATCTTCCTCATCTCTGACTCTGTGACTGTAAAACCCCATCGCGCAGGCAGCACGGGGTCCTTCCCTCCAAGGGTGAGGCTGAATGTGCCAGTGCTCCCTGGGGAAGGATCCTAGGTTAACCTAGCAATAAAGTCTGTTTGCTGTGAGCCAATCGATCTCGGGTGTGCTGACTTGTCTCAATGCCTTGGCTCTCCAGTCTGGTGTCATACAGCCACACAGCATCCCAACTTGAGGGCTCCGATCTGGGGCTGATACGGATATGCTACATGCTAAGACACGGGCTGGATCCAACACTTTCTATTAGAGTCATGTCTTCCCGGAACTGGGGGTTTTAGCAAAGTCACATCTTTTGGAGTTAATATTCTTTGAAGTTACTGATTTGCCTGTAAGCCAGTTTCCAAAACTCTTGCTTTTTCACACAGACATTACTTTTCCTGGATACAAAACCAGCATTTTTCCAGGGTACAATTTCTGCAGCCGAGCCCAGCTCTATCATCACCCCAAACCCACCCAATACAGCCAACAATTGCTAGTTGAAGCCAGAGAGAGGGGCACCCACTTAATTGTTAGTTTCGTTAACATTGATTAATTATTTCTATAGCTAAATCTTATTGTTGTCTTATTGCTGGTCACATTGAGGTATTGAGCACAAATAAACCCTAGTAATGGTTCACTGATCAGAAGCCCTTGTTTAGATATGCTATCGCTCTGTTAATAAGCTGACCAAAGTTTCTGCCATAGATTTGCTACTTGCTCTAAATCTTTCTAACGATGTACCAAGTTGCTTAAATAACAGAATTGTATTGTCCTGTAATACTGGAGGCTGGAGTCCAAAATCAAGGATCCTTTACAGGGCTATGAGGCGAGGGTCTGTTCCAGGTCTGGTTCCTTGACTTGTTGATGATCTGTCCCTCTTTGAACCTATTCACGTTGTCTTCCTTTTATATATGCTCATGTGGCCACATTTCTTCTTTCTTATAAGGACTCCAGTCATGTTGGATTTAAGGTCCGTATGAATGATATTACTTAAACTTGATTGTTTCAGTAAATACCCTTTCTCAAAAAAAAAATAAAAAAGATTATATTTCAAACACTTTTATAACAGTAGATAGCCTTTTCTCTGCCACAATAGCGTAATGGAATGATTGTACTTTTTAATCTTCATTAAGACTGCTCAGAAACATAAAAAAATGAGCAAATAACTTAGTTTTCCAAGCAAGAGAATATTCCTGTACAATCTAGCATAAATATGCAAAAGTATATTGTTTCTTTGCTTTATCTTATTGAGCATTTTATAGCACTTACTAAGAAACCAACAGGCTGTAAGTATTTGGCAAAAATCACTTCTGGGTTGAGCTACACAAGTTCAACAGTCTAATCTATTAATGACTATTCCAAAGGATTGGGAACTGTATTCCCTGACAGAATCAGAGTAGGTTAACAAACACTGACACACCATAATTTGTCTCAAATAGTATGGAGCAATTTTTTTTTTTCCTCCTCAGGCTTCACTGCATTTTAACTTCCACATAAATATATGGATATGTAATTTCAAACAATTAGAGACCTTGCTTTTTGCCAAGGCAGAGAAAATATGCCTTCCCTTGAATCAATATTGTAACTTCCTATTGCAAAGAAGAATGACCTCCAGATGCAGATTTTCTCATTTTCTAATTAGTCTAATTGAAAAAAAAAAACAACATTACTTTGTTCACTCAAATTTTGGTGGAAATCCTTCCAGATTGAAACGGTCAATAGTAGAGAATCTATATCATTTAGAGAGCAGATTTGATTAAAAGCTACAAATGCAATATGCAACTAACTAACTGATTTGCTTGGCCCACCTCAAGGCTCTATTCATTATAGTCAATGAGTTGGGCAAGGAAACATAGTACCTCCCAAGATTATAGCAGCTGTTCATCTTAGTCTGCATATAAAGGCAAAGGCTCTGAGCCTTTTTATACCGGCCCTAGCTAGTTGCTTGGAATATGAAAGGTCATAGGATATAAGTACATCTATAAATTATTCAGTACTTAATTTTTTAAATTTATTTATGCATATAAGAGCTGGTATAGTCCAGAGAAGCAGGGGATAAGAACATTCACCAGAAACAGGGTGGGGAGCAGAACAGGCAGACCAACTGAATTACGATGTTGAGGGGAGCAGTGAGCTAGGCAGGAGAAGTCTACAGCACCATGTAGGTCCCCTCCCTGGCCAGGGATTGAACTTGCACAGCAGAAGCACCACCTTGTGGTGCTCAACCCCTTGCACCACCACGGAGACCCTTATTCAGAACTTTAAAACCATAAACATTTAGAGGTAAAATTAGTTTTATATATACACTTGTAGATTTTCAACAACATACGCTTGAAATCTATATAATCTTATAATGCAATATTACCTCAAAAAATAATCTAAATAAAACGCTACATCTTCACTTTATTTAAAAAAAACAGTGATTAAGATATTTCGGAGAGGTATCAAAGGTATAGGTTCACACTTCTTCAGACATGCTATTATCCTAACCACACCCACTGACAAGGTGCCCACCTTCCTCTACCATAGTCCATTTACCTCTCTTCACAGCATGCTTTCACTGACACTATTTCCTAGAGAGAATTTGAAAGTTTCTATTTGGGTCAGCATACATTTGGTCAGTAAGCTCCTACACTTTTTTGGCAATAAGAGAGAATGAGAATATAAGTGTAGCATATCGGGAAGAAAGTGGGGGGGAAAAGACAGGCAGAAAGGAAAGATGGTGAAAATGCAGATGGAATGTTTCTTCAAAGCCTGTGAGGTGAGTTGAGTAGTTTGTTTGTTTGTTTTCCCCCCTCAAGTAGTGTTTTATTTATTTATTTATGCATACAAAAACTGGGGTGAGGCCAGAGGTGGAGGGAAGGGGGGAGAGGATTCATTAGAGACAGCGGGAAGAACAGAACAGGCCGATCTACTGAAATACACTGCTGCAGGTGTAGCAGGCAAGACAGGAGATCTCTGCTGTGCCGTGGCGGTCAGCTCCCTGGTCATGGATGGAACTCAGGCCAGAGTGGTGATAGTGCTGAGACTGAATAATACCTAGGCTACCAGGGAGGCCCCTGGAGAGATTTTTACAATTATCCTCAATGACTGTTGCATTCCTAGGGAAAGCACAAGTTCCTGTATTCTTGAAGCTAATGGAGTATAGAAATAAATTAGGATTAGTCATACCTCTTTTTTCTTATGACTATATTTTGCTTTTTTTTTTTTTACACTTTAGTGGAAGTAGGTGTGAAAACACATGAGGCTACTACGTTCTCAGAAAATCCAGCTAAAAATAACCTGAACATTTGAGAGAAATAAAATAACAAAGACAGCAGCAATCCTAAAATAGTGCACATTGAGTTTATGAGCGTTCTTAATTCATCTTCTAAAATACATCCATTAGTTATTAAGTTAGAATAAAGGCAGACAAAAGGTGGTGTTGGAAATAGCATAAATACAAAAGTGCAAAAGATGGTAATCGACTGTAATGGTAGATACGGCAGTTTATCTCAGTAGGCAGTCACACGGGTGCTGTTTTCAGTGCCCTAAAGTACTGGTCCACTTCATTTTCCTCCAGCATAAATCTTTTTCTCAGTGTGAATAACAACATGCCCAGTTCACATCTAAGAAAGACTGCTTCAAAGGATAAAGCAAAATTAGTGTTCTGGAGATAAACATCAGAAGGAGGTAGAAGGAATCATTACATCAGACCCTAATTAATCTGACCAGTGATGCATTATGATTCCAATTAGTATAGATGCAGCACTCAAGACTATTTGTGAAATATTGTCGAGAAAAGCAATTGCGGAAGAGAATAAGAGGCACACAATGGAAAACTGTGAAATACGCCAGTTTCTGGTGTGAAGTTAATGCCTACATCAAATTGTGCCAAAACCCTACATAATATACATAACTTTAAATCTAGCTCTATTAGTAAAATCTTTGGATTATAATGGATCTGAGAGGTAGAAATCTCAGTTTCATCATAAAAACATTTCTAATGCTCTCTCCACTTAAAAAAATTAGTTAAAGAACTTTTTAAAAACTGTCAAGCAGAAATTATGGGCATATGTAAATTTTTTGCCTCTCAGGTAATCATTGCATTATTAAATATAGTCTTCATCCACCTTTCATGTCAAGTGTTCTTTTCAGTTATCTTTAAAAAACTTCAGTCAGGATTCTATATTTAACAGTGTGTGATGGGTGCTAATACGTTTTTGTAAGTATGAATTTTTATAACTGATACGAAACCCATATCAGACAGCATAATTCTGTCTTTAAAGATGTAATATTCATTAAACATTACCAACAATGGGTTGGGAGGAAGAGAGAGACTTTTCATTTCTGCCTTCCCAATAGAGATTCTTAATGTTTCTGATGTCTTATGTGTGAAAATAGACTAGAAGACATTCTACTTTCTAGAATGATGTAACAACTATAAAAAGACACCTATTCACATCTCTTGCTACAAAGACATTTTGATACCAGCCCCGGGGCTGCTCCCTGTACCTGCCACCACATTTAACGCGGATCTTGCCTCCCCTAGGTGCTCGACACAGTGGAATCCTAATACAGCCCCACAGACGCAAGGACTTGGACTTAAGGAGGCCATATTGTCCTCATCAGACTTTTCTTGAAGTGTGCCAGAGTCCAAGACACTCCCTGAACAACCCTCCAGCATCTCCTTTTCTTCCAGTTGTTAGAACTTGACTCCATCCCTATGTTCTTCTCACCTTCTTTGACGCTCTCACTATGTTGAACAGAATTTCCTTCAGTTAATCTTGTGAGGACCTGTCTGGTGGCTCAGGGGTTGAACTCCCAGCACAACAGCAGCATGAGTTTGATCCCAGGCCATAGAGCTGACCAACATGGCACAGCAGACCTCTCCTGTCTCACCCGCTGCTCCCCTCAGCAGTGTATTTCAGTAGATCCAGCTGTTCTGCTCCCTGCTCTGTCTCTGGTGAATCCTCTCACCCTGGCCCCCACACCTCTGGGCTGCACCCCAGTTCTTGTATGCTTAAATAAATAAATAAATCTTTTAAAAAATATTTTGCATATTCAATTTCACTTTAAATTTTCTTTCCAGAGAGAGCCAACTAATGTCATTTCCAATATATTGGTCTTGATAATGTTATGGGACAATCCCAGGTGGAGAACAGGAACCCTCCGCTTTATGAATCTTTACTCAGGTGCTTCAGAATACTGGGCAAGACCAAGGGCAGACACAGAGATAGACAAAAGGGGTTTATTTGCATAGGGAGGGCTATAAGGAAGGAAAAGAAAATATTTGGCCAGCATGTGACCAGGTGCTGTTTCACCTACCCCAGGTAGTATCTGCTGGGCAAAGACCAAAGTGCAAGCTGAAGTCATGTGACTTTTAAAAGTTCTCACCCTTGTGGTGCAGGAGTTAAGTCTCATTACTATCATGCTATCCCCAGTTACTGTGGCAAGAGTTCGATCCCTGGCCATGGAGTTGACCCACAGACCCCTCCTGTCTCACCTGCTGCTCCCCTCAGCAGTGTCTTTCAGTAGATCTGTCTATTCTGCTCCCCACTATGTCTTTGAGTCCCCACGCCCTCACTTCTGGTCTACACCCCAGTTCTTGTACGTATAAAATAAAAATAAATCTTAAAATTAAAATATATGTTCCCATTGGCCTCCACTCCATGGATGTACTGATGCCTAAGACAAAAACAGACATAAGACATTAAAAAAGAAATCACTTAGTGAAGAGAGTAAAACAGTGGTCTATTTTTCTTTTTTTGGTAAAATATACATGCTCATTACTGGTTTGGACTAAAATATCTATCATCCATTCAAATTGATTTAAAATAAAACAGAAAATCAACCAGAAATTTAAACAATATCCTAATTTCTGAACATTTCCATTTGACCATGTTCCAGTATACAGTAAAATATACAAACACCTTTACACCTACGTATTATATTCAAATACCTGCAATTTAATGAGAAACATTTCTTCAGGGAAATAACTCAAAATTAAGTAGTTACAACTATCAAAGCAATTCTAGTCACATCATCAGTTGATATATGATTAAAACTAAGGTACTTGGCCTTTACAGATGTTAAGATCAAGCCACGTTTCTTTATGTAAGCTATAATTTTCTTTAAAGAAAAATAACCTTTAAAATGCCCCAGTATGGTCCTGTAGAATAGTCTTAAGAGTTTTCACCATTTCTATACAATCATGAAAATATTATCACATCTCCAAGTTCTTTTAAAAAGTATTTTCAAAATACAGTGTGAGACCTCAAAGGAACCATTTAGTGAA
>JAGFMF010011629.1:9600617-9695523 GCA_019455555.1 Galemys pyrenaicus
CAGTGCAGCCTCTAGCACAAGAAACTTTGCCTTTTCAGTCATACAACATGTAGGTTTTATAATATTGGGATGTACTATGGTTGGAAAAGATATTATGAAGAGTTGATGGCATTAAATTAAAATATAGTCCCTTAGAAATCTGGAGTAAGGATATGCCATCTGCAGCAGAAAATTATACAATATTTGAAAATCTGTCCCTAGAATATGGGCCATGGCACAGATGGGACACTTGACAATGGGTTATGAAATGACTCTACAACCAGAGAATGACATATGAACTGGAGCTAGTGAAACCCACAAAGGCATAATTTCAGTGGTGGAACTGCAATTTAGCACATGACAGAAATGTTACATCTTGGATTAGACACTAGTAGGGCAGGTTACTAGGCACAAGTAATCTGTATGGCAGAATCCCACAAGTCACCATTACTGCTTCCCTAGCACTTGTAATACAGCTCATGTCTGACTTCGTATGGGTTTCTATATTACCAGATGATGTACGGTGTAAAAAACAAGCTTATATCAAAGATGGGCCAGTTCAATAAGTGTGTGTGTGATCCAAATAAATGCTATTGTAATGCAGCCTCATGCAGGAGGCCTTGAAAGGCTGCAGTGAGAAGGCCCCCTAGTGTGCTATTAGAAGTAATGCATCTGGTTATATTTACAATATGCAGAAAAAGAAAGCAGGTGCATGGGAACTGCACACACAAACTTATGGGCGAGGAATATCAATAAGGTTAGTTGGCTATTTGTTTTTTTTTAACAAGATTTATTTATTATGTGTACAAGAACTGGTGTACAGGCCAGAGGTATGGGGGCCTGGGTAGGTGAGAGGATTTGCCAGAGACAGAGTGGGGAACAGAACAGGTAGATTGACTGAAGTACACTGCAGAGGGGAGCAGTGGACGAGGCAGGAGAATTCTGCTGAGCCATGTGGGGTATCTCCCTGGCTGGGGATCAAACTCATGCTACAGTAGCTCCAGATAGCTTTGGAGTGCTGTGCCACCAGGAGGCCCCTGGCTATTGGTCTTAAGGGAAAAATAAAGATTGAGAAGATAAATAAAAATAAAGTGAGAGAAGGAGGCATGCATATGGACTTATAGAAAATATTATGTGAATCTGAAATGGTGCAGGGGGTGAATTAAGTGGAAACTGGTTGCCAGTTTTCCCTCTCCCCCCAGGGCTACTCACATTGCTGACACCCCCATGCCCCAGAAAGTAAGAGTATCAGCTTCCAAACATTCCCAGTTGCATCTGCACTGAAAGTTTCTCTGTTTCATCAGAAATCAATAAAAGCAAAGTTCCATCTCTTCCCAAGGCAACCCTCAGCTAATGTCTGATACGGGTGCTACAAGGCAGAGTATCATCTGAAACTGCTTTGCAAATAAACTACCATTTTCTGCCTGTCTTCCTTACTTCCTTATGGGGTGTCTCCCAAAAATACTTGTCTGTTTACTTACCCTAAGACTACTTAATCACAAATATACAGCTTCATTGTTTATAGATGTGTATGTATAAATGAATGTATGCATTTTAAATATGAATAAAATATATGTACTTAATAGAAACTATGTATCAAATATGAATAAATATGTGTATGTACATGCATCTATTCACTAATTGTTGAATATATATGCACCAAGTACAGACACACATAATGCCAGCATATATTTCCATGGTTTTAAATAAACCTTGCTATAAACTATTGTCCCAGTTTACAGTGTGATGAGTACAACTGAAACCAATTTTTAAAGCAAAGATTTCATACTCAGTTGCACAGATAAATTTAATTTCTAATTTACTCTGAATGTTTGTAGCAAAGGTCCATTTTCTATTAGTTGTTACCATGTGTTTATAAATAAACTTCAGATCACCTAGTATCTCCATAACATATAGTTTTAATGAAGTTTTTGAAAACCATTAAATAGAAGCATGCCATTTTAAAGCATTTTAAATGTTTTTTTTGGTGACTTAAACTAATTAAATTTTAAAGACTATTACACCTTTTCTTACCAAAATACATGTAGCACCATTCCTTTGTTGAAATTGAAGTATGAGGAAAAAATCAAATTGACTATTTTTAAATCTTTTAAATCAGAGTTGTCAAATAAATGCATTATGTTTTAATATTTTAGTACCATCCTTTTAAAATTTTTTGCAAAAATAACAAAGAAAGAAAATTATTTCTTTTATACTGAAATGAAAACCTCAATGGTGCTATTGATCTTTTCATATAATATTAAACTACAGTGATTATAGGCTAGACAAACTATTGGGAACTGATAACAAGTTTAGAGTAATTTTAAAAAATGTGAGTTGGTCTAAGTAAGCAAATAGAGTCAGGTTTTCTGAGAAAGTTCTCAGGTAATACCTCCTTTAAAACATAATTCCATAAGACATTGTGCTTGTTAATGAGGCCTAAATCAAATTGCACACTTTGGAAGGTTTGGGCAGGAGATTGAACCTGTGTCAGATACCTGTACTGTGTAAGAGAGCTTTGCAATCCCTTCACAGATAAGTCCTCCAGCCTCTTCTCTAAGAATTCCAGAATTTCCATTTCTCAGATTGCCAGAATCTCACTTTTAGTAGAATGGTAACCTTCTAAGAAGTTCCTAACTTTGCAGCTACCAAAGGGTTTTATTGTTGTCATTCTGTAAGAGACAACGATACACTAAAGTTACCAGATATGGGTTCCAGCATAGGTCAAGATACAGCACATTAAAGACCACTATTTAAAAATAAAAAGACTTAAAACAAAAGATGGTGAATTCACTTTGATCAATAGCCACATAGCATGTCAGAAGACAAATTACCACTACTATTTGAATAAAGATTATATATGATAATATGCATGTATTCTTTTATGCATATTATATGTACACATTATATGTATACATATGCATATTTTCTGCTTGAAACATTCATTTATTCAATAATTATTTATTGAACTTCTATCATGGATTAGGCACTGCTGACAATGACAAGAAAACTATGGGCCTTGTCCTCAAGAATCATACAATTTTATGAGGATGAAAAGAGTTAATATTACTGACATAACTATCATTGGTATACAGCATGCATAGGCCAACTACTTGTATAAAACTTTTATGAGGCCTTCCTGGTAGCTAAGGCGTTGAAGTCTGTGCTGTAAGGCTATCACCAGCCACTGAGGTTTGCTCTGCTCCCTAGTCTGTCTCTGGTGAATCCTTTTACCCCCCACACCTTTGGCTGCACCCCAGTTCTTGTGTGCAAAAATAAATCTTTAAAAAAGTAAATAAATTTCTTGTGCCTCTCTGGTGGCGCACGGGCTTGAGCGCTGCACGGTGGGACTTCGCAGCCACTGCAGCCTGCGAGTTCGATTTGCCACCAGGGAGATGACTCACATGGGGCAGCAGACCTCTCCTGTCTCACTCACTGCTCCCCTCAGCAGTGTATTTCAGTCTATCTGCCTGTTCTGCTCCCCACTCTGTCTTAGTGAATCCTCTCACCCCCGTGAGCCTCTGAACTGTACCTGGGTTCTTGTATGCATACATAAATAAAATCTTTTAAAAAGTAAAGTAAAATTCTTATGAATTTTTTTGGTGTGTTTATGTGTGTGTGTGTATAAGTGGGGTGTAGGCCAGAGGTGCAAGGAGTGAGAGGATTCACCTGGGAGTGGGGAGCAGAATAGGTGAGATTAATGACATGCACTGCTAAGGGAAACAGCAGGTGAGACAGGAGAGGTCTGCTGCACCATATGAGGGTTAGTTCCCTGGCCAGGGACTGAACTCAGGCTGTAGTGGTAATAGTGCTGAGACTTAACATTTTGACCACCAGGAAGACCCCTGTTTTATAATTTTTTAAAAAGTTTACTGGTAAATATAACTGAAGCTTAGAAACGAAACTCAGCTTGAATGTTGTAATTGATGAAGAACATGAAGTCAGATCCACTTAAGCACATCCATTCGGGCACTTATTCAATAAACTATGTCTTTAGTCACATGCACACTGAGTATATTTATTAAGCATCTTCACTGTGCCAGTTTAGAGAACCAGGTAATTGACTTAATTAATAAGACAAATTACCTGTTCTTTTAAAAGCTTAGATTTTAGTAGGAAAGAGAAGTAAACACATAAATAATTTTCAAGTAGGTATAAGTTTTTTAGACAATAGAGTTAGGAAAGTGTTAGAGAAGAAAGTGGAAGGTTATTTTTTATGAGGTGGTCTGGAAACTCCTCTGTGAGGAAGTAACATTGGAGTATAAACTTGAATGCTCTGCAGATAAAATCCAAGTGCAAATCTCAGGGACTGGAGGCATAGGAGGAGATCAGCAGTGGGAATAAGTTCTCTGCATTTCAAGAACATCAAGAAAATCAGCATTAAAGAAAGTAAATGAGGATGAAGCTAGTGACAGAATGAAGAGACAGACAGACACAGAGTATGTGGATTCTTGCAGACTATGGACAGCAGGTTTAGATTTGACTGAGAGTGAAATCTGAGCCATTATTGATCAGTGGGATTATCATTACACTTGGCAATGAGCTTGTTTAGACTAGGGTAAATTGAAGTCATGCAGATGCAACAGTAGTTCATCATAAAAGTGGAATAAGAAATAGAAAGAAATAGTCATTTTCAAAATCATACTGCCTGGGTATATTATAAATGCTCTAGATGACTAATAATAATAATTAAAATAAATAACAAAAATTAGTTATAAAATTTGGAGGGGGATCATACAACCAATTTCTGTTTTCACAGTGCCAAACTATATTCCATTGGTCATATTCACACAGACAAAAGAAAAATAAATATTCCATGACATTTTAAAAAGTTATAATTCAGAGAAGTATATGATAAAATTTTGAAATCAAAAGAAAACAAAATGTTGAAACATCAGCTGAAAGCAGAGCATGGGGGAAAAGAGATAAGAAATCCCCAGAGTCCCATGGACTTGAACTCTCAGTTCTCAGAGGGTGAAGAGGGTCAAAGACACATGGGCAAATCATTCTATGAATAAACTTCACAATCATCTTTGATTATCCCCAGAAGCAAGGAAAACAAAGGGGAATATAAACTTGATTGAATATTATTCTATGCATTTCCAGTAAATTAGATGCCATGCTCAGCCTTTATTTTTTTATAAAGCTGCTCATTTTTTTCTGATCATTATAAATTATCAAAATGCCTGTCAAAAATCTCTAATGTCCAAATTCCACTGTAAAATAATTATATGCTTGCTGCTTTCTCAGTCTTAATCATTAGGAGTGTTATAACGGCTTATAATGAAACCAAAGTAATCATAGGGGTTCTTCCTCCTTAAACATTGCATCAAAACATATTAGTAATTTTTTAATTAACATTGCATAAATCAGACTGTCTATTGAGTAAGGGTATTTCTTTTGTACTCTGAACCCAGTGCTTGGTAGAGGAAGGGACTCTGATCCTCACTGTTTTCTCTTAATATTATTAAAGTTCAGTTATATAATTCTTTAATAATATCCAAATAGCCTGTGATGTTTTATCTTGAGAGCAATATGATGTAAGCATTATTTCCATCCCCATTCTACAAGTGAGGAATCTGACCTACAAGACTGGTTTTGTAAACTGCCCAAGGTAATTTGGTTACTAAACAGTGAAGCCAAGATTTACACACTAAACAGTTACTCCAGAGTCATCTGTGAAGATTCTAGTGTATGTGGCTAGGTTTCCAGTTCTGATTGGTTATCTGGACTCCTTTTACTGCCTCCAAAGTAAAAACTGAAAGCTTTTGGATTGGGTTGTCTTATTTATATTTTTATGATTTTTAAAAATTATATTTACATGGTTGAAGAATTAGGTGAATGTTGATCAATACCCACTGATAAAACATTTATTATCATAAAAAATTACTTGCTTAAAATATTAATGTATTTTTTTAAGATTTACTTATGCATATAAGAGCTGTGGTACAGGCCAGAGGTGGAGGGTGAGAGGATTCACCAGAAAGAGTGGGGAGCAAAGCAGGAAGATCTGCTGAAATACACTGCTGAGGGGAGCAGCAGGCGACTGGAGAGGTCTGCTGCGCTATGTGATTTAGAAACATGGCTGGGGATAAAACTCGTGCTGTAGTGGCTGCTGATAGCTTCATAGTGCTGAGACTTAATCCCTTGCACCAGCAAGGAGGCCCTGTACTGTATATTTTAAATATTATGTAAATGCTATTATCAAAAACAATATGGAACTGGTATATAGCCTTGAAATCCCAGTGCCAAAGTGATCTGTAATTGTATATAAATTGTATAAAAAGACCTAACAGCTAAATCCATTCACAAAATACACAACATGGTGGGTCTATTACAAACACCTTCACGATCAATTTGCCCAAAGAGAAAATGCCCATTAACCAATCAGCCAGACATTTAGTCAAAACACACAATGAAAAAATCCATCCAAACAAGGATCTGAAAGCACTTGAACTTTGATTACTTGGACACCAAAAAAGTGTGAGTTTTGAGTGCTTAGTTGCCTCTTTGTCAACTAAGAGATGGAACATTTTCTTCTTTGAACTGGATTGTTCCAAGTTATTCAGAATACAGGTCTAATGAGCCAATCAATTTTCTAAAACAAATTATATCTTCTGAAAAGTTTACAAATAATCTAGTATGAAGGGCGAGAACAACATAATGCAATATGTTTTTAAAACATATAGAAACTTGCTAAAATTAGAAAAAAATTAATAAGAATTACCAAATGTCAATTATATAGCATATCAAAACCTAGGCGAAATGAAATTGTACAGGCAAAATTAATTACTGTCATGTTCACTTAGGCCAAATTCAGGTAGCAGTGGGTTTGCTTCCTTATCTGAGTTTATAAAACTGTCTTATAAGCTTTGTTAAAATTATGCAACATCAAAACTTCAACCCATTCACCACTTCTTTCAAGCTTACTAATTAGAATAAAGTTTTGTTAGTTTTATTTAATCTCAGAACAACCTTGCTATTAATTTGCCAATAAGATCTACAAATATTTTTAAACATCTGACTGAATATCACTCGATATCTAAACTGAATATCTTAGTGACAATTTGCATGATCTAAGACTAATTAAATAGTCATTTTCCATTTGGTGTATGACTAAAAAGTGGATGTGGATTTGGCTTTTAATTTTAAAATGTGATATTGTAAATAGCCTAGCTTCTATTGGTAAACATGTATTTTGAAAAAATGTATGTTTATCATGGTTTTCTAGTTTATTGTGATAGGGTACAATATTATCTTGCAAATGGCTGTCATGCAAATATAGCCAGAAGAATTAAATAATAAAATGTAAATGAACTTCAGCTCTACCTTTTTGGAATAATATGAGAGTAAACTCCTTTTCTGAATTGGGATGACTAGTATGGACCCAATCCACCAATCCACCATTTTGTTGGAATCAGCCACAGGACACACATCAAAAACTTAGTATTGCCCTTTTCTTGCAGTAGATTTTATGGAATGTCCCTCTGTCATCCATACTAGATGCAGGTAAAGAAAACATGTTGATTAGGTGCTTTACTCAAATGAATGGGCTATGGCTTCAAATAGACAGGACTTTTCTTTTCTTCCTGGCCATTTCTACTGAGTTTTGACTGCTCCTGATAATTCAACAGAGTAGGGAACAGAACAATCAGATCTACTGAGATACACTGCTGAGGGAAGCAGTAGGCAAGACAGGAGAGGTCTGCTGCACCATGTGCATCAGCTCCCTGGCCAGGATCGAACTCATGCCACAGTGGCTGACAATACTTGATAGCACTGACACTTAACCCCTGTGCCACAGGAGGCCTTGAAATTTGCATATCTTGATATGAAAAAATGTTCCTCTTTTTCCCTACTTTGGATTGTTGAGAGGTGCTGCCTCTTGGTTATTCCTTTGACAACTATCTCCCTAAATGGTAAGTCTAATTTCTCTGGCTTTTCCATAAAGAGCTAGGGCACCCTCAGAGGTTGTGATCGCTTATTTAGCAGTGGAGGTTATAAATTCTAACAAGTCATATATAAAACAAACTGGCTTCCACTGCTAAACAATTGTAGGCTTTTAGAAAAATATGTGAATAACATTGATATATAACATTTCAACTGGTGTTGAAATACAGTCTGATCTCAGAACTGGAGAGCTGAACTGCCATTTTCCTTCCCTCCAACCTTTGAAATAGAGCAAAAGCTATGGAAAATGACTAAGTAGACCTAATTCCTCATCTTCTCTCATGTTCCTATTTTCATTCCAAGACATGAACTCTTGGGAAAATTAGAGTCATAGTTTTTAGCTTATAGATGCCTTTTATAGAGATAATAAAAGTATATATTTAAGAAAATAGCCCTTTCCAAGTCTTCCAGCCGAGCTAGGCACATAAAACCTTGAGGTGAGTTTTTCATCTGCTTTTTCACCAGCATATTTTCTTGAAGAAATGACTTTATGGATGGGGTTATTTGCATCCCCAAAGATTTAGGAAACACTTTATTCTGCAGAACTTGCAGACAGCTTAGTAAATATTTGGGGAAGTTCTCCTCAGACCCAGGTAGAAGAGAATAGCTTCAGGAGCAGAGCTGATCTGAGCTACATACTCAAACTTCAGGTTGATTCACGCTCACTCCCTCCCACTGTCAGTTTCATTGAACAACTTCAGATGATTCAGCAGCTGTTACCTGGTGACCAAGTCATATTTGTCCTCTCTCTTGCCTCTTTTACCTATCATGGACATTCTAAATATCATTCCATGTTCATCTATGGTCCTACTTTGAGAGAACTATGTGGTTCCGACCCACCCATAAACAATGTATTCCACATGTTCCCAGTACCAGCCTGTAAAATTGCATCATTCACCATTGCATCTGGGATCATTTCACAAGAATAAAAAAATATCAGCATTTATCCTTTCTTTATGGTATATATTCTTGGACCTTTTCCCAGTTGACAATTCTTTTTTTTCAAAGATTTATTTATTTATGCATATAAGAACTGGGATACATGTCAGAGGTGTGGGGGTGAGAGGATTCACCAGAGACAGAGCTGGGAACAGAACAGGCAGATGAACTGAATGAAATACACTGTTGAGGGCAGCAGCGGGCGAGGCAGGAGAGGTCTGCCGGGCTATGTGGGTCACCTCCCCTTGGGGGGCAGGGATCAAACTCATGCTGCAGCTGCTGTGGTCTGCTTCAAAGTGTGTTGCTTAAACCCTTGCACCACAAGGGAGACCCCGACAATTCTTTTCATGCATAAAAATCTCATCTGTAATCTCACATGTGCCATTTTCTTTTAACCATCACATCACAAAACATCTCAAGTCCACCCACCCTAAGAATCTTTCCTTCATTTCTCTCTCCAGCCAATATTTGCCATCATATTTTTCAAAAGAATGGAAGGATAGCCCATTTGCTTACCTTCTCTTTAAATTCTTCAACACTTTGAAATGTGATTTTTGTTTTAATAAAATTTTAGGGGTTTCCCTGGTGGCGCAGTGATTTAAGCAATGCACTATGAAGCAAACCGCAGCCACTGCAGCATGAGTTTGATCCCTGCTGCCGGCCAGGGAGGGGACCCACATGGTGCAGCAGACCTCTCCAGCTGTGCCCGCTGCTCCCCTCAGCAGTATGTTTCTGTCGATCTGCCTGTTCTGCTCCCCACTCTCTGTGGTGAATCCTCTCAACCCCCCCACACCTCTGGCCTGTACCCCAGTGCTTATATGCATAAATAAATCTTAAAAAAAAATAAAATAAAATAAAATTTTAGACATTCACAAGGATAAAGTCTCATTCTCAGCCAATTGTTTTCAATGTTATGTTGCTTCTGTGGTATTTCAAGAAAAGTTAGTGACAGGATTATTAGGACTGTGTAGCTAGGTATGTGAAAAGGAACTGTGAAGGCATTTAGTGCCTATAGGGAAAGACCAAAATGATGATGATCATGATAATCTCTTCCAGTTTCTGCAAGAAAAGCAGGGTCCACTTGCAATAATGCCCATACCCATGTTAAATAAGGAAAAAATTATATGTAAATTTTAAAATATTTTAATAAAAATAAAAAAAATAAGGAAAATATTCTCTGGTTTTTCACAAGTTGACAAATTGTTTCTCAGGGTGCAGGAACAGCACGTGTTAGCTGTCCTTGAAGTGACATCTCATTATTGGGAGAGAAAAGCACTTTATGAGCAGAATTAAATTGCTGGACTCATCTTCACACAGGCAACATTCAGAAGAGAGTGGGTGCTCAGTTTGTTGCAGTCCTGGACCCAAATTCAAGTTATACCAGGAAGCAGTAAGTCTGACACTACCAAGTTACACTTTTATTTTTTTCACATTGTTTCTCAACCCTATAAATAACGCCCAAAGCCCCATCTTTGGGGGGACTGGTTTGAGCCTTGCCGTCACTCTTTTCCAAGCTGTGCTTGCACAAAACTTTTTTTTTTTTTTCTTAAAAGGTAATAGCATGATTTTGGCTTCATGCTATCACAGAGGGACCTAAGTCCAGCAACAAAACTGCTCAGAAAGAAGCGCACGATCACACTCGTTTCCGTTCCTAGCAACAGGAAGAAGAGGTGCGGCTTAGAACAAGGACGATTTTGTCATTTTGAAGAGTAATGGGTTCATCTCAATTAGCCACCAGGGTGGAAAATAATAGCACCGAAGCAAATGTTTGGTTCTTTACAAAAGACTGGACATTTCATGGTGAAATACAATAGTTTGAGATTCTTGTACTCCATGACCTTACTAAAACCTAACTGAAACTGGTTTCTGTTAGTTTCAGAGGATTGATAAAACTGGGCTTCATCAGTCTCTCTTCTCTTCCCTAATTTTGTAGAAATATGACCACGCACTTTGCAAAAAGTAAGCTATCGGGCCTCCCTGGTGGCGCAGTAGGTTAAGCAACTCACTATGAAGCAAAGCGCAGCCTCTGCAGCACGAGATCCCTGCTGCTGCCAGGGAGGGGACCCACATGGTGCAGCAGACCTCTCCTGCCTTGCCCGCTGCTCCCCTCAGCAGTGTGTTTCAGTCAGTCTGCCTATTCTGTTCCCAGCTCTGTCTCTGGTGAATCTTCTCACTTCCACTTCCCTGTGGCCTGTACCCCAGTTCTTGTATGAATAACAAATAAGTCTTTAAAAGAAGTATATAATCAGTATGTGATCTCTCATTAACTATTGTTTAAATGCATTTTCTGGGATATATAGTTTTAAAGATGAGTTTAATATCATATACAAAGGATAAAAAGATGAATAATCTCATCCTTATTTACAGGGATGGATTTGATAGAATTGATGTATAATGAAGATCATGTTAAAACAAATCACTTATGCACTAAGACAGTATTTCTAAGCCACTTCCATACTATTACAAATGTGATTCCTATAAATAAATAAAGATTTTATTTATTTTTGCATAGAAGAACAGGGGTGTAGGCCAGAGGTGTGGAGGTTGGTGTTGAGAAGATTCACTAGAGACAAAGTGGGGGACAGAAGACGGAGACTGATGGAAATACACGACTGAGGGGAGCAGCAGGTGAGGCAGGAGAGGTCTGCTGTGCAAGGTCATTTACCTCCCTGGCCAGGGATCAAACTCAGGCCTCCAGGGTGGGTCATCATAGCTCTGAGACTTAACTCCTAGGCCACCAGGGAGGCCCTTGTTAATATTTTTAAATCCATCTAATTGCAGTCCTGAGAATGGCATTTGCCCATATGTTTATTTCTGACTTGTTGGTTAATCTGATCTTTCTTTTCAGAATTTTCAGTTAGCATGAGCATCACACAAAATATAAGAGAGTAACCTAGAATGTATTGTACTTTTTGCAAGCAATGCTCAATACCTACTGAAGGTATAAATAAAAATGGATTAGAAGTGCTTTACCTGCCATATGGAAGTCCAGTGGTAGTTTTCAGTGAATAGCTTTCAATACTTATAGACTCTCAGACCTCCCTGGTAGTGCATGATCCCTGGTCAGGGAGGGGACCCACATGGTGCAGCAGACATCTTCTGTCTCACCTGCTGCTCCCCTCAGCAGTGTACTTCAGTAGATCTGCCTGTTCTGCTCCCCACTCTGTCTCTGGTGAATCCTCTCATGCCCGCACCTCTGGCTTATACCCCAGTTCTTGTATGCATAAATAAATCATTTAAAAATACTTATAACTCTATTATTCTGGGTCTTTATACTAACAATTTAAGGGCAAATCCAGTTCATAGTTTCCTTTTTTTTTCTCCTTTACTACATTAACCTATTGCAGTTTTGATTTCAATTACCTTGTAATGCATATAAAAATAAATTACAAAGAAAAAATATTACAGAGAGGTTTAACAAGTTAATGGTAAATTAAATGCACTTTCTTTTTCATTATGTAAATTTGCAAGGCTGTGGAACATTTAGCACTCTCTCCTGGATAGCACTCAACATTTTATATGCAGATAAGTCAACAGTTATAGTGAACTTTTGCCTTATTCATGCATTAATACAAGAAATAGGTGCTGAAGTTTTTCTACTTTGCCAACCTACAGGTAGGGAAAAGTCGATTCACTGTTTCACATAGAGCTTCCATTTCCTGTCATGTCACTGAAGGTGGTTGCTTTGAACACTATTAGATTCAGTAGTGAGCAGTGAAGTGTTAATTTTGATTTTAAATTAAAATTTTAAATACATTTAATTATTTTCCCTTAAAGTGATTAGAGGAGTATTGAGCAAACAATGAGCATAGTTTTCTTGTCATTTCTAATGGCTATCATATCGTTAATTTTACGGTAGCTTCCATTTTTTTAATTCTGGCTATGTCAAATATCATGAATCAGTTTCCATTTATTAAAGTGGAATTGGAGAGATGTGGGTCAAAGAGGATGCACTTGCAGATAGAACATGAATAAGTTCTGGAGATCTAATGCACAGCAGTGTAATTATAGTCAATAGTGTTGTACTATATAATCCAGAATTGCTAAAAAACTAGGTCTTAAATGCTCTCATCACACACAAAAATGGAAGTGATAGTTATGACATGATAGGGACATGATAGATGTGTTCATACTACAGTGGTAATCATATTGCAATATATTGATGTATCAAATCAATACTTGGTTGTATGTCAATAGCTTCTCAACTTAAGAAATAAATTTAAAAATGAAAGAGGGAATTATCTGAGCAACAATTATTTTTGAAAAAGAACCCATTTTAATCAAAATCTTACTCTAAACCTATTCTTTCTTCAATCTGTTCATAAAATTTAGCTGAAGAATGATTTTATACCTTTACATACACTTTAAAAAATTTTGTTCTTAACTGTGCCTTATAAGAGTTAACATTAGTTAACATCTCCTGAGTGCTTTCAATTAATTTTTCAAACTGTAAACCCAACACCTTCCAACAAAAATAAACAATATAAATATAATAATAAAAAGAGTGTATTTAAAGGAAAAGATAGAAAAGTACATTCATGAATATATAAAGAGAAAAGTAAAATGGGAAGGAAGATGAAAGGAGGGAAGAAGAGAGGGAAATTGAAAAAGGAAGAAAAGAAGACAGGTAAGAGAAAAGGGAGGAAGGAAGAAAGGCTTTTTCAGGGTTACCTGTAGTGTTTAGCTATAGGTGCACAGAGATAAATGTAAATGTCATTAAATATAATTACAGACATAGATGTAGCAACAATTTCTGAGAGCCAGCTCAGTTCTTCTGAATCAGAACAGATGATTTTGTTCAATTCAGTTCAATTCTAATTCTGTTATATGAATTTGCTTTTGTCTCTCAATCAAATTGTCCTGTACCATCAATCAATACAGTGTGAACTTTAAGAAATATATATCTTCATATTGCCTCCTGATCTTTGTGGATCTCTAGAGATATACTGGATGAATAAAAAATGTTTATTACTTTAGATTTTGTTTACCTACCAAAACTATATCATATTTACCCTATAAAATGGAAAGAGATATAGTAAAGACCTAAGTATATGTATATTAATCTAAAATTTGTTTAGAAAGTAAAATATGGGGCCTCCTTGATGACACAAAGCATTAAGCACTGCACTGTGAAGCATCTGTAGCCACTGCAGCATGAGTTCCATCCCCGGCCAAGAAGGGGACCCACATGTCGCAGCAGACTTCTTCTGTCTTGCCTGCTGCTCCCCTCAGCAGTATACTTCTGCCTGCTCTGTTCTCCACTCTGTCTCTGGTGAATCCTCTTACGCCCCATACCTCTGGTCTACACCCTAGCTCTTGTATGCATAAATAATTAAATCTTTTAAAAATAGTAAAATGAGTGATACACACTAAGGAAAAATGTGGCTCTCCAAAGTTCAAGTTAAAAATTATGAGTTAAAAACTATGACCACAATGTATTGATTGTCACTGTTCCCACTAGGTGTATGCTTCAAATTTGCAATGTGATTCCCTGAAAATTGGTAGGATTTTAACTTTAACAATGATGAAATCTGCATAATAATTTATATGTATTCTGTAAACTGTGTCGTTTACATGGCATACCTACATGGAGTTCTAAGTTATTGAATAATGAGTTTTTATATTCATAAAGCATAAAAGAATATTTATAGATTCTTTTAAAGTGACATTACATTAAGAACTATGAAGGATATAAGATTTGTCTATGTGCACACTTAGAAGTTAGACCACTACAACCTCATGGAAACTGAATACTGACAGAAGACATAAGATTCTTGGCTCATAGACAAATGACTTTATTATTCATGGCAAAAACAGTAACTAGAATGTCAGCCTATTTTCACAACATCCAAGTCCCACAGGGAGAACATAGATCCCCTAACCCTACATACAAGGGGTTGTTGCATTGTAAAGGAGAACCATTTCACCTCAGGAATCTCACATTATAGCCTACTGTCTGCTTTATAGGAGATGCTACTTCAACTTACAAGATCGCTCACGGCTAATATAACATGCAAAATGGCCCATGTGAAAAGAAGTCAGAGATTTAGTTTATTGAGTTATTCATCATATCATTCCCAAAATTAAAATAAAATATGAAGTTTTGTTCTTTCTTCTGACATTTAGGCAAGAAAATAGTTAGCACCAAGGAAAAGAATGGTGATAAAGGTAGATTTAATAAGATTCCATTTGTGAAAATAAGGTAGTCGTGAACGATAACTCTGGATTATGGGGATATTTCTGGAAGGAGAAGACAAACTCTTCAAGAAATTCAGCAATGGCCATAGTCTAACCTCTCTTTAGAAGTATTTCGAAGAACTATTTCAAAGTAGTCCAACTAGTAATAAGATATCTCCAACAAATTAGAAATAAATATCAGTAATAGGGTTTTCAGGTCTGTTGACATCTAGAAGCAAAATTGAGGACCCACATATAGGTTTCATCCCCCAAAAGATGCTGGGGACATACAACCAGATTCCATAAAAGGATGACATTATCTATGGAGCCAGGGAAGTGAATAATTCTAAACTCTTTGCAACAGTGAGAAAATGAAATTTCTGTCACACAAGACTTCTTACTTCAAGTAAAGATTACTCTGAAAACTGGGGTAAGTTTAAATATACCAGTGTTAATGTTTATTTTGCTATTAAAATTCTTTTAAAAAGAAGCAGAAATTATTCAGATCTCAGGAGTGAAGAGGCTAATAGATGTGCAGCATTCCTAAGTGAAGATAAAAAGACATAATTTTACATTTATTTTTTTCTTTAAAAGTTTTTCTTAAGTCTGACACTATCAGTACTATTCAATGCCTTATTTATGAATAACAGAATAAACCAAAGATGTTTATAAAACATTCGCATTTTTATAAGTGATTTATTTATATACTGCCACTTGATTTTCAGGTCCTATTAAAAATACATACATTGATATATTTTGGAGAAAAAGAAACACTACTTCCTAAGACATTTGTGACATCATAATCATAAGATTTATTAATTGCAATGCTAATAGTAATTGCTTTAGGATTATTTTTTGTACATCAAGGTATGTTATTATTTAAACTATTTCTATACATTATAAATATTTCCAGTATAAATATGGTAACATTTTAAAAATCACACAATGTTACAGGAGCTCTTATTTTACTATACATTGAGTTGGGCTCATTTAGTTGCAAGTGACAGCAATCGTAACTGAAACTGGCTGAAACAAAACCAGATTTTTTGACCCATATACTACCTGAGTGCAGGGATCTCAGACCTCTGCTTGTAGTTATGGCTGAAAATAAAAGCTGAAATGGATGACTCAGCATCCATGTCTTTGCCATTTCCTGACTCAGCTCATTTCTGCTCTTTATTATCACTCAGACTCTTTCTTTTGTGGACAAGATGGATGCCCACCAATTTCCACCCAAGACAATATGCAAGAGTCCTGAATCATATGTTATATGATCCATGTTTAGATAATGAACTCACCCTGGAACAAAGATGTTGTGAGATGAACCTCCACTTTGGCAATGATCAGGACCTCAGGAAGGATGGAGACTTAAAGAGCAGCATGGTCTGAGAATGGAGATGGGGAAGGGGTGTGCAATCTGATCTCTGAAGCAGATTTCTGGGTTGGTATCTAAGTATCATAGACAACTTTTGAGTAATCAAAATGAACCATAGCCCCCTGACCATAAGTCTTCAAATGCTTCAATTATATTTTCTTTAAAAAAAGATGATAGACTAGGTTTTTTCACATATTTTTTAATAGTTTCCATTTCTTCTGGTTAAAAGATAAAATTACTGTGAATTTGGGCAATTATATATTAATATAGCAAATACACAAAAAGGAAAAAACAAAAAGAATAAGGCATGCCTATTGTTCTAAAGATATCTCAGAACTGTCCCTTATAGCATCTCTAGAGAACTAAGGTTAAATGTCAGCTTGTTCCACGGGAACTCTGGCCCTAGAGAAAATCGGTGTATACATCAAAAGAATTTCATCGCTTTTGTTAATTTATGTTGTCTAAACACTGGGAGATATATGTGGGGATAGATTCCAGAAGTGTTAGATTGAAGAGGACGGAATTTATCACTTACTGGATTGATATGGATATATTGATAGGGGTATTTGCCAAAAACTCTAACAGTGATAAATTAGTTCATGCCACTTGAAGTACATTTATAAGTTTACTTGGCTATTTCATTGAATCTTGGCTCTTTGGCAATTACATTCCATAGGTTTCAGATGCCAATTATTTTTTGTCGTTGTCAGCATAATGTAGATAGAGGAATTCAAAGATTTAGTAAAATAATGTTAAGTTTATAACAAGTAGTCTGCAGAACACCAGCTCAGTCTTCTATCCTCCACCAACTACTTCTACTGAGAGACACCAGAGGAAACTTCTAGTGACTGTACTGAGTATTTTTGCTGAAGGGAACACCAGCAAACAGGAATAGTTTTGTCAACACAAATTTCTGCCCAGGTATGAAATTGAGACGTGCTGGCACTGAAATATATTCTTTGATTTCACTGGTGTTGAAATCTCAGTTCAAAAGAGAGTCTATATTATTGTATTTAGCTGGCAGCCTCCAAATTCCACAACTTTGGAATCCAGAAACTTCACCCCAAATCCTCTGTTTTTTTAGGTTACTTCCAAGCAATGACTGAGTAAGTTGTGGCACTATATACTAGCCAGTCCAACATAATGTCGAATTCCTCTGAGGAACAATCCTTTTTCTAGGGTTACCCATCATTCTGACCAAGATGTTCTCACATCTATTATATATTCTAGGACTCTTCTAGTCAATATTTGTTGCTATTCCTCTCCTCTCAGAGGAATTCACATCTGTGTCAAGTCTGACCGTTCTCTCTGCTGGCTCTGATCATCTTGCCCTTTTAGACATCGTTAGTGTTTTGCCACATAAATCTGTTTCACTTCTAATACTGTGTTGGCTTCTACTTCTCAGAGACAATAAAATGAAAGGAGAGCTTAGAGTAGCAGGAACCAAAAGAAGTCTTCAACTCTCAGAGACCAGAAATGAAGATTTATCATAATCGGAAACAGAAAAAGGTGACAGGGACAGAGTTCACTGGTGATAGAGAATGTGTTCGTGAGAAATGTCCAGTTTGGTGGGTGGGTAGTCAGACTCTTAAATGAAGACAGTTCGAATGGTAAACATTGCCTGTTATTTTTAAAGATTTATTTTATTTAGTTAGGCATATAAGAGCTGGGTCTAGGCCAGAGTTATAGTGATGAGAGGATTCACCAGAGACAGAGTGGGGAACAGAACAGAGAGATCTACTAAAATACACTGCTGAGGGGAGCGGTGGGTGAGACAGGAGAGGTCTGCTGCAACATGTGTGTCCCCTCCCTGGCCAGGGATTGAACTCATGCTGCCGTAGATGGCAATAGCTTGATAGTGCTGACACTTTAACCCTTGTGCCACCCCTGCTTGTCATGTTTTCGTGCCTAAGCCAGTTCACAGTGCTGGAGTCTTTCACTGAAGATAAAATCAGTGTACTTTAGAATGATTAGGAAATACTTATATAGGCATAAGTTATCTTCTTGCAAACTATCAAAACTCTTCGAGTCTATACTACTGTTGATATTAATAGAAGTGAAGGGAAAATATATATTTTTCAAGGGTTTTAGGATATTTTCTCTGAATCACTGATTATTGTGGATGCCAAAACTATTATAGTACATCAAAGTAGACATTTATCATGATTAGGTGATAAATCTAATTTTAACCCAAGTTTGAACTACAATGAATGGGTCCATTCATTCTGAGAATTCATTTTGTTTATTTCCCTGGATTTGGATATGTAATTAGAATAGATTTCTTCAGCAACTTGCAAAATGCCTGTATGCTTTTCTGACCCAAAGAGTGATAGAATAGGCCAATGAATATTTCCTTCTCTATCAAGATTTACTACCAAAAGCAATGCTGTATTTTGGGAGTAAGGCAGAGATTAGTCTACCATAAAAGATTTGAAATGTGCAAGGGTAATGATACCTATCACATTCCTGTTTAATTCATCTGCTTGATACTGATAGATGATACAGAAATGACAGAATCACTGCCCAGTGTTGTTTTATAAAGTATTCCCATAAGAAAGCTACCTAAAGGAACATGTTCAAGTTGAAAATGTTTTAGAAAACTGTTGCTTTCTTCATACAGACAGGTTATAAACTAGCACTAAATTATATCCAATACAATGGCAAGTACCAAGGTAAAAAGAGAAAATTAAGTCTCCAATGATTTAAGAACCAAAAGTTATTTATAATAGCAAGAAATTGAAAATGGCATAATGGTCAACAATAAAATTGGTCATTTCTAATAACCATAGATGAGCTAATGGTCACATTATCTAAGAACATTTACATAAATGGGAAAATAGTACAGCATTTACTATCCTATAAAATGAAAAGCAGGCATATAATGCAACACACACGAACACATACCCACAGGTGTGCAATATACATATTTAGCCCATATTCTGTATAGGTACATATGCATGTATATTTATCTGCCTATCTATCTATCCAGCCATCCTATCTATCTTGATCAAGGAAGGTAAGAAGGCTGGCATTAGTAGTGCTACAGAGACAGAATTACAAATAATTAAACAAATAATTATATTTTATTCTATGTTTGGGTTCAAACATTTTCTTTCTTCAAAGCCATGATAGTAAATAGGCACTTGATCAACAAGAGGCAAAATCTAAGGTACTACATGGATACTTATATAACCATTAAAAATTTAATAAATGTTTGTAAATTACAGGCTATATGAAAACAAGTTCTGAGGGTTATTTCTTTGTACCTGTTCTACGTAATCAGAAAAATAAAGATAATACAAATATTCATTGTTTACAGGAGTATGACTAACTGGGAAATGTGCTACCTGAATTCTAGAATTGTTGACTTATTCATATAAAAATGTCCCAAATCCCATATGTTGTACAAAGTCTGGCATGTTCTCAATAAATATTAGATTAGTCAGTCAATCAATTAATCAGTTTATCAGGGCTGAGTCTTCTTTTTGAGCTGTGCATAAAGTTGGCTTTTCTTAATACAAAGATGTCATTACCTCACCATTCATTACCACTTTGCAGTAAAAAAGAAAATAAAATAGATACCTAAATCTTGTGTATTTGAATGTCCACATTATTAAAAGAACAAAAGCAAATGTATTTTATGTGGGCAAAATTTCAACTCAATATTACTTCTCAGGAAAATTGCGGTCCTAAATCAGATAGTATAAAAATAGTTTGTCTATCTTGAATCCACAGGTTTGGTCTTTTTTAGCTGCCTTATTTATAGAAACATAGCCTGCTTTTTCAAGAAAATAAATCATGTGTGCCTCCCTGATGGTGAGGGGGTTAAAATCTCAGCACTATGAAGCTGTCTCCAGCCACTGCTGCACAAATTTGATCCCCAGACAAGGAGACCTCTTCTGTTTCACCTGCTGCTCCCTTTACCAGTTATTTTAGTCGATACACCTATTGTGCTCCCCATTTTGTCTGCTGTGAATCCTCTCAAACACCTCCTTTCCCTCCCGCACCTTGGCCTGGCCTCCAGTTCTTGTATGCATAAATAAATAAAAGAAATATTAAAAAGAAAGAAAATATATCTAAAGTAATATTTAAGTGAACTGAGATTATAATTTTGTAATATTTGTGCCATGGCGATGTGTCTGTAAGTTTTACAAGCTATAAATTATTGTGAGCAAGTTTCATGGGATGAAATGCCTTTTGAAGGAACTGACACAAGGATGTACATCCATGTCTGTTACTGAAAAGAAAAATATGAGTAGTCTACTGAAATACTGAAATATCATAAATGATAAAATCTGACTATAAACACCACGTTTATAACTTGCAAAATTAACTATCCTCCAAGGATGTCATTTTCTAAGGAAATTTCTAAACAATACATATCTTTTTTTTTTCTAAACAATACATATCTAAAACAGCTTTTTACTGATTATATTCCCATCTATCCAAAAAACACCTTGCACAACTGTGGTGAATTAATTCATTCTGTGATTTTATATACTGTATTCAAGAGCAAAACCAGACATTCATATAAGTTTTGGAAACAGGAAATAACTTGCCCTAGTTCAATCTGAATTATTATACTAGCTACTCTTCCTACAATATTTGACCTTTATATATAAATCAGAACTCTCAGTAGGTACAGGATGTTTGCCATTGACACAAAATTTAAGCCATGAAGGTTGGTATAATAAGGAAAGGCCCTAGAGATGAAATTCACAATGGTTCATGCAATTTCAGAAGGCTTATGTGTCACCAAGGGGAGAAAAGCATGAACAAAAGGTAATTCTTTAACCGGAATCTAATTCAGTTACTACAGTGCAAAATAGAACTTCTTTTGCTTCCTGATTCTGATTCTAAATTCCATAGGGATTTCCAAGAAAAGAGGAGAAAATTATTTTGAGAAAAAGAAAGTTTTTTTTAAAAAGCTTTCTATTATTTGATGAGGTCCATGAGCAAAGGAGGAAAGCAGGCATTGGAGCAGAGTTCCTAATCTGTTCCACTCTTCTGTCTCTTATCTAGCCTCTGTTTCTCTTTCTCACTCTCCACAGCTTAGTAAGCTCCATTACTCTTAGACACAGAAATTCAAGTCTTACTTGCTCAGTAGAAAAATAACATACTGTAATCTTTAGCAACAAAAACAAATGCCTAAAGTTACAGGGCTTGCATTTTATGATCGACAGAAATATATTTAAAAAATAGTCACTTAAAAAATAAATACAATACTTAGTGTGTTAGAAGTGTAAAGAGGTTAGTAGGAAAAGGTGGATGCAGATTATCCTAGGTGGGTTTCACACCTAAAATATGTTAGGTCCTTCTTTAATTAAATACATAACTTAGGCAAGGGGGATTTAAAGAACTATATTTGTCGAATACTACTTGGTGTTACATGTAGTCACTGCTTTGAATTTTAAATTTTTCAAATATGTCATTAAATCCTGATGGCAGGAGGAAAGAAAAAATAAAAGAAGCAGTGCATGTTAAAACTACTAGTCTTTTTAATTGTGTTTTTAAGCTTCTCATTTGTGTTTTTTTCTTTTCTCCTCTTTCCAATTTGGATGGACTGCAGGGAGGACTGTTCCTATTTTGATTTTCCTTTTCATTTCTCCCAACTCCATGGTTTATATTATATGTTGTGTTTTGTTTGTGAAACTGAAATCTATTTCTTGACTATATTTGACACTTGAATTTTATCTTATTATAAAACTGTATTTGTATTTCCCCCATAATGATCTTTAGTCATTGTATCAATTCATTTATTAGAATTAACATTCTCAAAGTATGACTCCCGGACCAACATAACCAACATCAATGGAAATGTATTAAAATGCTAATTCTCAGGCTCTATCCCAGTTCTATTAAATAATATACTCCCCATGTTAACCACAAAGCACAAATAATCCTCCTCCATACCCCATTGTGTCTCCTTCCCCACTTTCTCCCCAGCTCATTCTCCTGCTCTGGTAACCTCAACTCTATACTCATCGTTCTAGGGTTCATTTTGGTTTAGTTCTGTCTGTTCCTTTTGTTTGTTTGTTTTTGTTTTTATTCACATAGGAATGAAATCATTATATATTTGTTTTTCTCCTTCAGATTTTTTTTCATTTAGTGTAATTCCATCCAGTTCCATCCATGTTGTTGAAAAAGACAAGGTTTCATCTCTTTGTAAAACATTTTTTATTGCTGAATAGTATTCCACCATGTATCTATATACTATAACTACGTAATTTAGTTTGCTCTCATTGGGCACTTAGTCTCTTATACAGTGCTTTAAATAATTAGCTCGCTATGTTCTAGAAACAACTAACTTGTAGAACTGTGTATGCTATGAATTTCCTCACTCTTTGCTTAAAAATTGAATCAGATTAGGAGTTAATAGTACCAGAATCTCCACGATCTAAAACAACAAAAGTATTATCATACCTCACTAGAGTTTCACTCTCTTTTATATCACCTTTATTTACCTTCCCAAGTTCAAAGTCACTGCAACTCATTCACTCCTAAAACACATGCTTCTAACCCACACGTGACATGTGTCAAGGTTTATAAGTCCACCCCTATGGTTCAGTGATTTGCTAGGAGTAGTCACAGGATTCAGCATCTAGTAGTGCTCAGGCAGCTATGATTTATTACAGCAAAAGGATACAAGCAAAATCAGCAAAAGGGAAAAGAGCAGCAAAGTCAAAACCCAGAGAACACCAGACACAATCCTCCATGAGTTCTCTCCCAGTTGAGACACCACAGACATTAATTCCTCCATCAATAAATTTGTGAAAAATGAATTATTCTCTCAACAAACTTCAAAAGTATGCAAAAGAAAAAAAATTCTGCTTTGTACCAGGTATAGAACTTGAAATAGTTCACGGCAACTAGTGAATCACTATGATTATAGCTGATATTTCACTATGGCAAAAAAAAAAAAAATACCTAAGTGCTCATGGCTAAACTAAACATGTAAATAAATAAGATAATGATCGTATGTGCTGCCAATACGTAATAAATATATACATACTGCTTTTATGGTTCAGGTGAAAAGGATTCATACATGCTAAGCTTTTCATCACATTTTCTAATACGTTTCTTTAAAGGTTTTGGTTTCTATTCATCTGCACTGTCCGGCTTCTTTGATTTCATAGTCAACTAAATTATCTCTGGAAATGGTAGCTGTTTTTTGTTTTATTTTTTTTCTCCTTCTACCCACCATTATTCTTTTTCCTTGAAAAGTCAGAGATAAATGCCATCTGGACAAAACATTTTATCATCAGATGTTTTAATTTCTTGATCATCTGTTCTGGCAAGATACAGTTTTCTCTCAGTGTTTTTCTTTCTTGTCCTGAGAACTGTTTGATTGTTTCTGGCGTCTTTTCCCCTGCCATCATCTGTTAGCACAGAGACAAGCAAACCTGTGGGGGGGGTGGCGATGCCTCCATCTGCTACAGATTCATCACCTTTGCCATGTTTTGTAGATGGCGTTGCTGCAAAACAATATGGCAGAGGGTAATGAACTGACTGGGGGTGGGTGTCCAGCATGAATGATTAATAGTTTCTCATCAAACCAGAGAGTGTTGCTCTGTGTCAGGGAAAGTCATCTGATGCTTGACCTATAGACCCTGCATCGACAGGTTCCTTCTTCCATAGGAACATTCCAGAATCACAAAATTTGCTGATGGTATATTAATTCCAGTTTAAATGTAGTGAAATATCCTAGGCTTCCTCCAGTCTCAGTCTTGCATCCACCCCCACATGTGCACAGCTTATCATGTATTGGGCATTTATCATGTTCTGCCAGCAGTTTTCCAGTTATGTAAAGACATGGCAACATAACCTTCATAATTTCTTTAGTATCCTTATTTCACTGTGCCTTGTCTTTTTCCTTGTGTCTGTTTTTCTGTTACTTGGTTACCTGTTTCTCGCTATGGAAAACAATACCTTTTTATTTTTCAGCTCTTTCTCAAGGATGCATTTTAACTGATTTGCAGTAGTTTCAGTATGACCCATAATTGAGTCTGTTAATGGTTACAAGATAGCATGGTGTTAATCTCTTATTATGCCTGCACGTACACACATGTGATATATGTGTGTTTATCTAGATCTCTCAAGTCTTTCCTTATATTGGAAATTGTTCAGAACATCATGGAAAGCTTTTGTTGCAGTTCAATCCAGTCCAACCGTCATGATTGTTAAGACACTGTGATAAAAAGGATCTTTTGTCCTCAACTTCACTGCCTGGCAGATCTATTCCCCCTGTTATTACGAGGGCTCATAAAAATATCCTTCCATGACAAAGCTTTTTTTAAACTTATGCATGAAGAACTTACTGCCTCCCTGTGTAATTTTAAGTTTGAATGAAAAGCTGACAGTATTTTCCCTATTCTACTGCAAAAATTTATTTATCCAACTAATATAGGCTTAATCAGTTCTTCCATTGAAGATATATTTAAGGAAAACATCTTTTTTATTTTTTGCTGTAAATATAACTGTTTAATTAGATACTAATTTGCAGTTCAAATCACTTCATGTCTGCATTTTGTGCTTTTGAATGAGGTTTGGAAAACTGTTAAAAAACAGGCAATGTGATTTTTATCTGAAGTTGCCAGGGGTGTTGCTAAGGGAATAAGAAGTTGGCTAAGAGATCATTTCAAAAAGGAAAGTGATTTTAAGTGAGATACCCTAAGTATAAAAAAGTAGCCTTTTGGGAAGAAAAAAAATTGAGCAAAGATACAAAGATGAAGTAAAATAGGAAAACCTTTCATAACTACCAGAAATTTAGATGGTAGAACTTATATTCCCAAGTAGTGCATCTTTTTAAAAATCTTTCCTTGTGAAGAGAGGGGAAAAAATAAATTTTAGAACAAGGGAATTGAGCATAAAATGTCAGTCTTTTTGTCAGCCTCTTAATTAATTAGTTCTTCCTGATGCCTGGAAGAGGAGAAGTTTGGTAAAGCAAGAAAATAACAACTAGGAACAGGACTTTGAAAATAAATCACATCAAGCAAAATCTTAATACAAAGAAAATTAAACCTCATATTTTGAATGTAAATACTGGGATTTAAAACAAAATGACTGAGTGATAACAGTGAAGAAATGAAACATTTCTTTCAGAAGGTATTTTTCTGAACACTTCTGTCCATGTTTTATTTTAAAGACTTACATATTTGATTGCAAGTAAAATTGACCTCTCAAAATAAGAAATATATACATATAATTCAAATATATATCATATGTATTATTTATAATTAAAACATATATTACATAGTAACTATATATAACTATGGTTAAGAAATAGTTATAGGTTATTGACTCAAGCTGGGATAAAGTGTTTGACATGCAATGTGGCCAAGTCAAACAATGCAAAAAGATGAAAGAAAGTGTAAAATATCAAGAGCTGAATATGTGGGATTTCAATCCTACAATCATCATTTTATTACTAATACAAAGACAGGGATAAATGAGGTAAAATGCTGAATGTAATAGTTTAGTTTTACTTAACTAATTGTCTATCAGTCAATATTAATATTTCTGCATTTAAATCAATCAAAATGAATGACTCTATTATTAGAGATGGCAAAAGACATTTTTAGTCCATATCTTCATAAAATATTGGTTCTTTACAGCCCTTATATGTTAATTTCTTTAATATTTTCCCCCATTTTACAAATGAAGTAGTGGAGGCTAGGGATTTTAAATTGCATGCTCAATATCATAATTATTGACAGAGAAATAGCTTTTCAAAATGAAGTAGCCTGATCTAGAATCTGTGTACTTAACCATTGCACTAGTCTACATTTTATTTTGAACGCAAGCTCTGAAGAAGGAGCAAGGCTAAGAACAACGTTAATTAATGTTGTGATCATTAAACAGAAACATTTGGGAACAAAGGGAGGAGATACAATAGGATATTGTTTAAATTTGCAAAAAAAGTAAAATTCATATTTCACTAAGATTAAAAGGAAATTCCATGTAACACTTTATACCTACCTATCAATATATCCAACATCTTTACCACACATTCTCTTGATGGAACCACCATACACCCATATAAAGCCACTTCCTCCTTCGTATATAGGGTTCTAGTCTTTCTATTATTTAAGATTATAATGTTGGCAATTTTCCATTATCATTTTTTTCTCTATTAGATTGTTTCCTTCATCATAAATTAAACACACACACGATTTTTTCTCGTTATTAATAAAAAAAGCTCCTTTCGCCCACTCACTTGTTCAAGTATTTTCTCAACTCTTTCTTCCTTTGCAGAAACATCCCAAAAAAGATTTTTCCATTGCAATTGACTGTTACTCATCTATTTCTGTTTCCCCTTATACATCTTTCAAACAGGATTTATCGTCCATCTTTATCACCCAAATTGCTCACAATTCACAACCAATGGCATTAAAAATAAAGCCATGATTTGTGATCACATCACATTACAAATAGTGCAACCCAGATAATCTGAGTTCAAATTAGTTTCCTTTCAATTCATTCACTGTCAATTCATCCCTATTAACCCACTCCCTCAAGAGGGAAGATGTTTTTGTTTGTTTTGTTTAATGATGGAGTCACAATGCTCAAAATAGGGCCTGGCATTTATTAAGTTGTCAAAAGTGTATGTTCATTGTGAATGAACAAATATATGAATAAAAAGTGTGTGACAAAGTTGTCCAGTAGGTAGTCCTTCCAAATATTCACAAGGGAACATGGGTTAAATCACAAAACTATTTTATATCTATCATAATTCACTTAACCTGTGAAATTCTAGGTAAGTCCATGTTGAAGAAATGACAGTAATGTGTCTCCATATTAACCAATCGTTTTTTGTACTTCACCTACTGTTCACAAGGCTTGATAAAACTCAACATGTTAGCCAAGTGATGAAATGAATAATTACAATTTCATCGTTGCAATAAAGATAAAATTGCAAGTGTATGTAGCATTTGAAGTTTTTTCTTTCTGTAACACATTTATTTTCCTGTGCAAAACCATTATATTTCACATCTCCAAGTTTACTGTGCACTGATTGTGGAAGTCAGCTCTCTGAAATAGATACAGTATGATTGATCTGGAAAAATAAATCACATCTCATCTACATTTGTAATTGAGGAAGAAAAAGCTTAGCTTCCCTGTTGAAGGAATATGAACTCTCCAGGGAGGAGTACTTAAACAGACGCAATTTGGGAAGTAACTTAAGTGATACTGGGTGCAGATTACATTTGAAGAAGGGTTGCTGATGGGAATTGGGGTTTCATACCTATAGTCCAGCTGTGTTCAATGAAAATGAACTTCTTGAAAAGGAAATGAGTTATCAGAAAGAAGTCTGTGGGAATATGATAGTGTGCATGCCTATAAAAAAGGAAGATAAAGACCTGAAAGCCAAAATGTGTATTTGTAGACTGAGTATTGCAAACTTGAGCTTGTACAGAAGGCTGAGTGTTGGTTAAAAAGTGTGAAAGGGTACAGAACAGGATCGCAATGTGAATCACAAGTTGTAGAACTCCAGACTCTAAGATCAACACTACCATAAGAACAAAATAAACAAATCGCTCTAATAATGATAAATTCATATTTCTGTTTTTAGAAATGAAGGTTCTCAAATCAGACCACCCCACAATTCTCAGAGATGACCTCAAGAAATCCAGCTCTTGTGTATAGGTTATTTTAAATTGAGGATAAAAGGCTCTAGAAGACTAAGTCTTTTGTATTTTAAATAATCAAGGAAGAAGTCTTTTTCTTTCCTAATAAGGGAGCAAGATCTCTATTCCTTAACACCCTTCTTTAAGGTGGTTTTCCAGCTCTCACCAGCATCCCTCATCCTATACCCCATTCTTTAACTTAGGATGTAGCTCCATCTCTTTGTAAATGATGGTGAGATGTGCTCAATTAGTGTCACTTGCACTTAGTTTTTATTATTAAATTGAATTTCTCCTTTGCTAACATTCCCCTGAGCCCAAATTGTTGGATAATGAAGAAATAGGCAATGCAGGAATTTCTTAGCTTGTTGATTTTCCCAAAACAACAGTTCTTTATGACATTTAAAGTCCTTTGCCCTTTAAATGCCATGTTGTTACAACTCTAAGTTTCTATGATATTCTTATACTTTCATCAGATTTTCTTACAGTTATTTAAAATCTTTATCAAACAATTTCTAGTTTTGTTTCATTTTTTCATCTTTAGTTATGGAAAGACTAATTTTTTTTTCCTGAAATAACAAGAGTTTACAACCCAGATTCGATTGTCCTTACTCAGAATTAGGTATAGATGAATCTTATATTTAAAATTTTCATGTAGAACTGAGGACAATACATTTTTCATTAAGGTTTGACTCATCTGCAGTATTCTTTCATGCCTATAGTGGATGTCTGAAATGGATGAAATTTGTTTCCCCAGTAAGAACTTTTTTTATCAAAAAAGTTAATGCACTCTAATAAAAACCCAACTTCAATTTTTAGCTTTGTCTACCATGAGTAATAAGACCAGCTGAGTTAAATTCCATCTTTGCCCTAGGCGCACTCTGAATTTAAAATCTTTTGCATTTTCTCAGTTTCCTCTTCAAGTGAGGAATGAATGGGTTTGAAGTGTCATGAGAATTTCAAACCTAGAAGAAATGCCTTCTCCAGCATCTGTAGTACCTTATGCACTGGGAAAGACTTACCTGGAAAAATCACAAATCACCATACCTAAAAACATTTTGTGTTTTTAGTTTACCAGAATATTTGTGTGTTTTCAATGGTACCTATGGACTTTTATTGCTTTGAGGAAACCTTTTAAACTTTAGCCTAAAAATAATACAAATTTTAAATAAAACATTTTGAAATAATACAGATATAATCAACTAACAAAAATTATAAATTTAACCCCACACAGGAAGAATTAATGATACCTTAAGCATAGTTTCTTATAGCTGATAAGATATATTCACATGAAGATGTGAAGTGTTTAATGCTAAAACAGCCTTACAGTATTGATATTATAAAATTAACTTAATAGTGAGAAAATCACTCAATAAATTTAAATATTCTTCTTAGTTATTTGATGGATAACACAAGCATTTTTAGACTCCAAATATTTCTTATCTAATTTTGCCTTCTAGAAGTCTCAGTTCATTGTAGGGATTTGCAGTTGTGATTATTGATGACAGAGACTGCTACAAAGTACCTGTACGTTGAATATTGAATAGCTATTACTATAACTTTAAAATTTTCCCAAGATGTTTGGTAGTTTTGATATATGGTAATAATGAAACCAATCTGATGGGTGACAGACAGATATAATGTGGTTCCAACAATTGCTTTTTGATCATTGAACAATTTGAAATAGCCAGAAAAGCATTAATACAACTTGACAGCATAAAATGAATTCTTTGTTCATTAATGATTATAAATGTTATATGGAAGTATTTCTTTGCTAGAACACATCATATTATTACAATTGCATGCTACCAACAATAAGTAAGTTTCTGCAAAGCCTGGCCTGCATGACCGTGCTTAAAATTCTAAATGACTGTGTAAAAGTGAAGTAAAGATCATCATAAGAAACACACTATTAACTTCAGGAAAATCAGTTGTTATGTTGACTCTTCATTATGCAAAGTCAATTAGGCATATCAGTAGTGCTGACTTAGATTAAGAGTATGTGCTTACGTGTTTGAGAAGGTATGGCTGTGTTACTGGAAGGTCTGAGCAAATTTTGAGTATTGAATAAAGTCCTGAAGTTGTTCTTAACTCTAAAGGTAGAATTCATATTAACATTATACCAGTTGTCATCAAGAGAGATTCGGAGGATCTTTGTACATGCAATTAAATGTTCTATCAATGGTAAATGATTAACAAACATTTATTGCATAAAATAAAGTTAATTTCTATTAAAGGAACGTGTAGAAAAGTTCACCTGATTTTTTTTTTAAGGTTTCTTTCTTTCTGTATACATGAGCTGGGGTACAGGTCAGAGTTGCAGGAGGTTAGAGGATTCACCAGAGACAGAACTGGGAGCAGAACAGGCAGATGGACTAAAATACACTGCTGAGGGGAGCAGTGGGCGAGGCAAGAGAGATCTGCTATGCCATGTGGGTCCCCTCCCTCGCACTGCTGTGCCACGGATGCCTCACAATGTGGCAGTCAACCCGCTGTAATTATTGATATTGCAGTTTATTTCAATTCATATGGTCTGATACACAGCTGATACTAAACGTGCTAAGGATTTTTGTGGGAGTGCAATGCTGTGACAATATGGGGTGACAAATCTGTGTGTCATCCTGCTACTCCTTTGTGAACAGCACAGCTTACATTTCCCCATCAGGGTTTCAAACATTTCTCTACATTTCACGTTTATATTTAAAACGGCACCTTTATTAAGAGTGCTATACTTGCTTCATCAGCTTTCTGCTGGTGTTCGCCATCTAATTTCTATTTGTGTGATTTAACAGGAAAACCCTCCCCCCCCTCCAGAATTTGTATGGCAACAGACAAATTACAGTATAGAAATAATTAAGGCAAAATGTAAACAACTGTTGAGTTGGGGTAAGGGGTATCTGGGAGTTTTTTGCAGTATCCTTATATAATCTTACAACTATTGGTTTATGTTTAAAACCATAAGAAAACAAAATTTACAGAAAAGCAGAAGTGACCATTCAATTTGCACAACATTCTAGTTCACAGACATATTCATGGGCATTATGGCACCCATCAACCTGGGCAGCATCTTATCTTTTGCTCCAAGTCTTGCCTTTCACAGCATGGGTCACCTAGAGAACTCCATCTTTGTCAAGTCAGGACCTTTCCATTCTCCCAGAGCAATGCGCTCATCAGGTTGGAAGTGAAGTCAGTGAGAGTCCCTCATCATTGCTACTTAGGCTCACAGTGCAGAAGCAGACAGCTACAACAAAACCACAGTGACTGGGAGACTTAACCAAAAGACTTTATTCAGAATTTTGGACGCTGAAGTTCAATGTCCATGTGCCTGACAATTTGCTCACTGGTGGAGTCCTCTTCTTGACTTGCAGTTGGCATCTTTCTTGCTCTCCTTCCATCTCTCCTTCCAGGAGAGAGAACAGGACAGAGAAGGCTACTCTAATAAGGACACAAATCTCATCACAGGGACACTATCCTCATCTAAACCTAATTACTTCCCAAAGGTCTCACTTGCAAATAACACATTGTGAAACAGGACTTCACAGGAGTCCTTTTAATTTGGGTGGGTGGGGGGGATTTAGGGAAAGGCTTCTACTCCACAGTATAAGTCATCAGTGCATGTGCCAATACTAACATAGCAAAAATCAGATTATTCTTAAATGACTAATCCTCTCATATTTATTACCAACATTTTTATGTGCGTTTGATCCCAAGATGGAGAAATTAGGAAATAACATCACGCTTTGTTGAAATTTTAGAGATTTTACATTCAATTTATAGTCATTCCTTTGATTTTTCTCAATTAAAAGCCACTCTTTTGATTTTTATCTATTTATCGATCTTTCCATAATTGTGTGTGTGTATGTGATCAGTGCCCACACATTAACAAAAACTGTGTGGCAACCATTTTCTAATGATAAAATACAGAAATGCTGTGAGGTTTCTTGGGGTTTAGTAGTATTTTTGCAGTCTCTGTAGTAATTCAGTTTGTTAATTTGCTAATTTAAGATAACTGTATCTGCCAACATAATTCTGCATATCACTCACTCTACGACTATATTGTTATTGTCAGTACTATGATATCTTGACACTCCTTTAACTGTTGACACTTTATCATATTTCTTAAAAGACAATGCAGTTGTATTAATAATGCATAAAAAGTCTAAACTTTGCCTTTTAACTACATGGATTTTTAAAGAAAACATAATTTATATTCTTTAGTGTGGAAGTATTTCTAGAATATCACAAAAAATTCAATGAACTTAATGTTTTTTTTAATAGATGGTTCTTAGAAAATAAGACATTCACTGTATTATTATTTTTCTCAATAAAATTAAAAACAAAACAAAGCTAAACATCATCTACCCTAAATTAGACCCTTCATCTTACTCATCATCTATGAAAACCTCAATTTTACTATCAATAGCCACTGGTTTATTTTTATTTTTTTGTCTATCCATCTAATTTTTGCTAATATAGTTGAAACCACCCAATATTTGTCTATCATTCTGATTATTTTTGCTGCACACAATCCCTTCCAGTTTCTTCCATTTTGTTTCATTTTTCCTTAAAGCTGGTTTTTGCCACTGTATTCATCTGACGACCACTGCATGGTTTTTACTTGTGTATCAATGTGCACTTAGGTTGTACCTATATCTTAGTTATTATAAATAACGTTGTAATAACATTATGGTACATACAACATTTCCGGTTGATGATTTCAAATTCTTCAGAACGACACCCAGAGATAGGGGTGACTGGACCACAGGTCATTCTAGTTGGTCAGGGACAGTCCATACCGCTTACAAAATGGCTGCGTCCACTTACATTACCACCAACGGTGTACAAGGGTACCTCATTTTCCACATTTTGAATCTTAACTGCTTGATGCCTAGAAATCCTGGGGCCCGTGGCACAAGGAAACCCCACCACAGTCCACTCCATCCTTCTCACATTGTCATTTTGGATGGCCTACCTCCTAACTTCCTCGTGTTCCAACCCCTGCCATTTCCACATTCTCCCAGCTCTTACACCCTCATTCCACCCACCCCCCATTCCTTCCCACCCCTTTATTCTGCCAACCCCTACTTTCCACTCACAACCTTCAATAACCACTAGCTCTACGCTACACGTGAGGGAAGAACCCCCTTAAGGAGAGACCCCGGAGGTTATTTCAGGTAGGGTGGGGGAAGTGTGGTCCCTCTGAGCCTCCTTCCCAACGGCTTCGGGCCTCCAGGAGCAATCGCAACGCTGCTGTGGAGGTGGAGATAGGACTTTATTATTGTAATGCATTTCATTTTCGTTAATATTTTAAATGACACAGTTTTATGACTTTTTTGTAGCAATCATACGTGTATTGGTTCAATCAAGATACTGAAGGACTTAGTTCCAAGTGCACCCACAAATTGGCATTTCTAGGCAAGCTTCATCTACAGCTTAAGGTACTAACAGTTTTTCTTCCCCTGAAGCAGATCATTTTACCATCTTGCCTGAAATTTTCCCTTTTGTGATGTATTTACTTTAATCTACTAGTCATTGGATGTATTTTATGTCATCGCACTTATCTGGGATGACTTCCATTGGGATTTTAATCAAGGGGATAGTGGTGATTAGGAATGTGACCTGAGTGTTGACAATTGCACAAACCAGATTAACAAGGAAAAGATTAATTCAATTTGATGCTCATGTAGATGCCATAATGAATATGAAGCCTAGCGGTAAACAAAGCAGTGTGCTTACTTTGTAGACAAAGAAATCCTTAAAATTTTTGGTTGGGATATTAATTGGTAAGGAGAAAATGAAATTGAGCACTCTACCTGTAGAGATGTTTCCTTCCCTCTGGTACAAGAGACTATGTTACAGAGAAAAATTATATCCAGGTGATAGTGAGTTAGAAATTCCTATTTAGGCTATTTCTCAAGAAATTTTAGTCTAAAATAATCAATGTGTTAATTTGACACATGTTGGGGTAACCTGGTCCTGAGACCCATGCTTCACTCTCCAGACCCCCACCCGACACTACCATAAAGTTCATGGTTATGGCTGATACAGAAACGCAGAATCTGTCCTTAGTTAAGCAAATGTTTCACTTGAAACTAGAAGCAAATTTACAGAAAATTTCTTCTCCAATTTTAACAATTAAGATGCTAAAATGAATAAGAAAAAGTTTAATAGTTATAGTTGTGAATTTAATTATTTTCAAAAGTAGGAGCTTTATCTGCTTCTCAAAATTATATAAATTAATGGAAACTATGACTAAGATTTTGGGTGAAATGCCCCTTACAATATTTTACTGAATGGAAAACATTACTCTGTGAAAGGTACAATGACTACTCAGTAATGTCTTTAAACTCTCCCATGGCTGTGTGTCACGATGAGCCAGCGGGTGAAAGTAGTAGAATAATTATTCATTTGCAGGGTATACCAATTTCTTCATAGCTGGAATATCTTCTTTTAAAAACATTTTCTTTTAATAATTTATTTTTGTACCGAAGATGTGGGGTGTACACCAGAGGTATATATGTGGTAGGGTGAGAGGATTCGCTAGAGACAGAGTGGATCTACTGAAATACTCTGTTGAGGGGAGCAGTGGGTGAGTAAGGAGAGGTCTGCTGTGCCATATGTGGGTTAGCTCTTTAGTGGGGAAATTGAATGCAGGCCTTAACGTTGATAGCCCTGAGACTTAACCTCTAGGCCACCAGGGCGGCCCCATAGCTGGAACATCTTTTATGCAAAAGGATAATTTTAATGTCTCCAACTGAGGATGGTTATCCTTACCTTTAGAGCATTCCTAAGTTACAACCTTCTGGATCTGACCTCTCCTCAGCAAAATAATTCAAGATATTTTAATCTAAAAATGGATTATATTGTTATTTTTTTTCCTTTAAGAATTTAGACTGTAATATCTTTTCAAACAGGTATTCTGTCTTGCTCATAGGGAAGGCACCTTCCCAATGATTATTTCACCATTGTAATAATTTTTCAATTGTAGTCTTTAATTTTGAATCCAGTTCAGAATTGGTCAACAATATTGGTTATTAAAGTATACATTAGAGTTAAATGATTCCCATTTTACCAACCCACCTGAAATTCTACCATCTGTGAAATATATAATGTACTAGGAATGAAAAGAGACTTTCAAATTTAAATAAGAGAACTCTAATTATTAAAAAAAGTAGACAATAAAAGCAGATTCTGCCAGCAGTGGTTTAATCATGCATGTGGATATTTATTGCTAAACACCTCATGAAAATATGCTTTAGAAGCATCAACATTTTAGTTGGTCCTTTAGCCCCTGAGAATAAAGTTGGCAGCCAATGTATAAATCAATGAGAACTTTTAAGTTAATTTAATCAATAGAGTGAATATATTCAGACTTTTTAGGTTTTAATCCATCAGATAGTAATTTCCTGGTGGTCAGGAATAAAGAAATTATTGAAATAGTATGAGAAAGTAGTTCAAAGTTAATTGTACTTTTGTGTTGTTCCATGCTTATATTGAACATAAGTGCTTGAATTTTTCTAGGATTTATAATAGCTTAAGTTGGTCAGCTTTTAAGACTAATAGTTTTTAAACAGGTATATCTGTCTTTTCATTGCTGGAGTTTATCTTATGTGAAACAATAATTTTAATGTCATCCACTTTTTGGGTGAAATAAACCTTAAAATATATATATTTTTAAATTATTTATTTATGCATACAAGCACTGGGGTACAGGCCAGAGGTGTGGGGAGGGTGAGAGAATCCACCAGACAGAGCAGGATGCAGAACAGGCAGACTGACTGAAACACACTGCTGAGGGGAGCAGCCGGCAAGGCAGGAGACGTCTGCTGCGCCATGTGGGTCCCCTCCCTGGCCGGCAGCAGGGATCGAACTCGTGATGCAGTGGCTGCGGTTTGCTTCATAGTGCGTTGCCCAACCCACTGCGCCACCAGAGTGGGCCCATAAACCTTAAAATATTTTGATTCCACCTTTCTTTCTCCTGGGCTGAACTGCAGTCAGAAAACCATTGTCTTGAAAATGGATACAGGGTACATGTTTGGGTTAAATTTCTTGTCTACATATTTCCTGTCTACATAAATTTCCTGTCAGTATAAATTAAGAATATTATATCCTAATTTCTCTACAAAAATGGACCATATGTGACAAGTGTAGGTGGTGGGAGAATAACGTTTTCATGAATGCACTCAAATTTCATTTAACTAAATGATTTCTGTGTGATTTCTATCTTCTGTAAGCAAGGGCATAGACTATCTAAAAAAGAACAAACAACTCATTATTTTGAAAGCTGACATCAGCAGTTTCATTTATATTTAAAGGACCTTTAAAACTGCTGAGTTTGACTTTGTAACCAAAATTGTTAGCATAAGAACATGCTGTTGATAATATCCAGGAGAAATATCAACAAAGATATTAAACTATGTTCCTAAAATTAATTGATATGAAAAGAGATCAATACCCACTGAGGAAAATGCTCATTTTTTCATATGTAAATTGTTTATGGAAATAAATGTATTGGTATTGCCATATGGTTCCTAAAAATTAATCACACCTACTATCAATTATTTGCCAAGTTTCACTGCCTAAAACATATGAAGAATATGGTTACAAAATGTTGGGGATGTCAACTAATTTGAGTTACAGCCTAGCGTCTAGAAACCCAATTTTGAATATTGTCATACATTAGATGCTGCTCATTATGATTAAATTTAAAGTTTTCCCTTTTTCTCCTAGTACTTAATACTTTCTAGTTTGCTCAACATTCTCTTGTTTATATACAATATAGTGTAGATTTTTTTTTTAATTTTGAATTGTGTTCCTGCCTAAATGAAATATCCAAAGAAAAAATATATTTTTAAAATTTTAAATATTCAACATGAGTAATTTTATAAAATATCACTTCTTAAATCACTTTTATTAAAACCTGGCATGGTGCCTTAAATGTTGCTACAACTACTTTTTTAAATAGATTTAATTGTCTTTATCTGGTATAAAACTGAGTACTGGCCACAGGTGGAGCCTGGTTCTCTGCACAGATTCTGGTTTGGATGTTTATATGATGCTCAGCGACCTACTTACAGGGAGACTTGGTGAACATGGTCTCTTTCCAGAGATCAGGGATAGTGTAGCTTATGGACATGAAATCAAAGATTGCCGCGGAAATGTTGCCAACGACAGAAGTGCAGCCACAGACTTAGGTGTCAGTTCAAGCCATCAGCAGCCTCTTCGTGGGGCTGAGATGATGGTGCCAATTTGTGCCCTTCAGGCAAGGATAAGCCACCCTAGAGTAAAGTCACAGCAATGGGACACTGCAAGGGAGTCCTCATCGTTAAACTGTGGAGATCTTTTCCAGAATGATGGTCTCATTATGGCAGTGAATACATAATTGGAATAATTTCCATCTAAACCAACTGCCCATTGGAATCGCCTTTGGGGACAAATGTCTTGAATCAGGTCAAGTGGCCAGCTCATGTATTCTTTTTTACAGGTTTACTTTTTAAACTTGTCTTTGAGGGATGCCCCATGAAAAAGTTGGTTGCCTCAGATTCCTTAACAGGCAAGTACAAGAGGTCGATCTCCAAGGGTTAAGAAAAGTTGAGCAGACTGATGTAGGACATAAGTTTTTATGAAGTGGCATTGATTCTCTCTTCCCAGTAACAAAGGTAAGATTTTTGAACCACTCATCCACCAACTGCTGTATGTTGACATGTCTTACAGGAGCCCAGGGTTCAAAAATCAAGAAAGTGAAACAGGTGGTTGGGGTTTTGTTATAGTAAATGCTATATGCTAAATGCTCATGCTATTCTGAACATAGATGCAGAGACAACTTGGTATTTTACATGACTACTAGATCACAGTCAATCACTTGCTTTCCATGTAACCCTTTTAACAACTACTTCAATAAACACATATTAGAAAATGAGAAATTATGAGTTGAATAAGAAAAATTGAAAACATGCAAAATTTTAATAAGTGTGAGAAATATGTAAGATTGAAGAATTAAATCTATGGGCCATTGTATAAGTAGAGGTTCAAATGAGATTATGTTTGACTTTGACTGACAAGGAATAGTGATATCTTTATTGGAGATATTAGTGCAACAATGAAAAAAATATTATTTTCAGAGTAATTATGATAAAGATATGTTACCTCTTTAAACTCTTACCATCCATTCCAGGGATCATAAGCAATGATAGATATAACATTTAGCTTATGATCAGTATTACTAAAATGACAATGTTTCTATTTATTGTGAGACTTAAAGAGGCCAAACTTTGATTTATTCAGACTATAGAGAGATCAAAAAAGGATATACTTTCCATATTTCCAAAGGAAGGGAAAATGAAGAAGGCTGAGAAATCTTGTACCAGATTGCTTGATTACAGCTTTATTTGCAGAAGATTGTATCAGTGAATACAGATGAAAAAGAAATGATTTTATCATGTAAAATCCTGTTTCAGAAAAGACAGTTGGATTAGGAAGAGAGTGATGCTTTAATGAGCAGTAAATTACTCTCTAACTTATCACCATAATTTTTCACTTTCACTTGGTGGACTTTCAGAATTTCCCTAGGTTTCATCCTTGCCTATTGCTTTGTGTATAGTTACATGTATTGTTGCTAAGAAACCACCAATGATACATTGCAATAAACTAAGCTTAAAAATACCTTCAGATTTCACTAGTCCATCCTCTAATTTCCCTTGTCTGTTCCAGAATTCTGAGGATTCCATATTGCATTTATTCATCATGTCTCATTAACCTCCTCTGGCCAATGATGGTTTCTCAGTTTCATTGTTTTTGATGAACTTGAAGCTTTTGAGTTCTGATCAGGTAGGTTGTGTCTCACTTTGGATTTATCTGATGTCCTTCTCATTATTATAGAGGTATTTTGGAGTTTGGAGCAAGAATCACCATAGAGATGAAATGCCTTTCTCATGACATACAGCAGTAGACATGTGACATCAACCTCGTATCAGTGATATTAAACTCACTTGATTAAAGTACGGTTTGCCAGATTTCTCCTTTCATTCTATTTTCCTTGTCCATATTTTTTTCATTCTTTAATCTATTTTTAGGGACCCAATCATTATCTCTGCCCATAGTCAAGGTTTAAGATTAAACTCTCCCTCCTAGAGGTTTGATCTCTAACTATACACTAGCTATCTAACTGGTTATCAAGGGTAATATATATGTGTAGACCCTAGTATTTTAGTTTTCTACTGTTGTCATAATAAAATAACACCGATTGGGTGAACTTAACAAGAGAAATTTAAGTTCTCACAGTTTTGGAAAGTGGAACTCCAAGATGAAGATTCGAGTAGGGTTGGTTCACAGAAGGACACCCTCCCCTGTATGCCTGTCTTAATTGCCCCTCCAGGTTCACATGTCCCTGAGGTACACCCTGTTGCTGTTGACTTTTTTTTCTTACAAATATTAGATTAGGCTGCTACACTAAAGGCCTCATTTTAACTTAATCAATTACCAGAAAGCACCACCCAAAATAAATATTTTTTATAGCCTTAGATTGCTTGGGGCTGAAAGCAATTGAGAATCAGGAGATACCAACAAAAGTTCTTTCGTATTCTTAATTGCCTAAAATTAAATTATAAGTTTTCCCTTTGTAAACTTAAGTTTATTAAGGAAATTTCCATTTGTAAAAATATTTTTATTGAATGAAGAGAGCTACTCCAGAAATTGTTCTTATCACCTAAGTCTTATCTGAATGACAATACAACTTTTATTTTCCTTACATTTCTTCTCCTCAAGGTTCCATAAATTGCCTAACTTCCCAAGAAACTCAAAATGCCTTTTCCCTTTGTTTGACTTAAGAGGGTAGGTGAACGTCTCTCAATAGTATAGTTCTCAGATGCTAGCCATGGAAATTACAATAAATGGAGATTTCTTTTTTTTCTTTTTTTAAAAATTTCCTTTCTGTAATCACCTCTTTAAAGGCCTAATCCCTAAATATGGCCCATGAGATACTGTAAGATTGGGCTTCAAACATGAATTTTGAAGCAACATAGTCCAAAACTATATATCCATCTACTTATCATCATTTGTAAGAATAATATGATCTTTCTCTATTTAATCAACCTTTCATAAAGTGAATACTTACTTTATTACTTTGGATGTAAACCCAATACTGTTACAGGATAATTTTTATATAAAATGGGCTTATTTGATTGGGTTTTTACTTGTGTGCTTGAAAGGTACTTATAATAAGTATTAACTGCAGGCACACACGATAAAGGGTTTTATTTTTATAAAAGAAGGGGAAATAAAGTAGTAATAACACAAGGAGAAGAGAGGGATATAAATCTGTATATCCTACCAGATCCTTCAAGCTGGAACACAATGGTGCGCTGAGAGCTGGCTTTGAACGAAGAGAGATGGTTTTGAACGAAGAGGCCCATATGTTTGGTTTTATATTTAGCTTGGCTGCTTAACTTTACCTTCAGGTCCCAGTGATTCACTCTTTGATAATTATTTTATACGATTTGTGGTTTTGGAATATTGATGGTTTGGAGTGGGGTTGGAGTTATAAATTTATTTGTGTAATTTATTTATTTAGGAGTACATTTTCCTAACAATATTACATTATTTTTTTGCTCAATTTTTTCTAGGTTAGGAGCTTTTTTAGATTGGCTTTTGTTCTCCCTTCACATACTCTCATTGTTTAAAAATAATTTTGAAAACCTTGAATGTCATGTCCAAGTATTAGGGGGAAGGGTAGTCCTGAATGGATTACACAAATAAATTTATGGACTCCAACCCCTACTACAGACCACCAATATTCCAGAACCACAAATCCAATACGATGATTATCAAGGAGTGGATCACTGGGACCTGAGGGTGGAGTTAAGCAGCCAGGCTGGCTATAAAACCGGAGAGGTGAGCCTTGGGAGCCTCCTCATTCGGCGCCATCTCCCTTGCTTCAGAGCCAGCTCTCAGTGCGCCATTGGGTTCCAGCTCGGAGGACCTGGTAGGATATTTACAGATTTGTACCCTTCTCTTCTCCTTGTGTTATTACTACTTTATTTCCCCTTCTTTTGTAAAATAAAACCCTTTATTAACCTTTGTTGTGTGTGCCTGCAGTTGTTGCTTATTATAAGTGCCTTTCAAGCACGCCCATGAGGACCCAGTCAGGTAAACCCATTCTATATTAGGGTTGCCCTGTAACACAAGGTCATCTTGTATTTCCCATGGTCCAGTATGGGAGTCAGCCATTTCTCAGAGAAACCCTAGTTTTTGTCTGTGGAAAATATCCATGGCTGTTCTTATCACTCAGATTTTTTTTTTTTTTCAGAGAGACTTTCTGTTTTGATTCTGTATCTCTAAAACAGCCATGGAAATTCCTGGTATCATTTTTCTTAGTAATCAGAAATACTTAAAATCATATTGTTGAATTTGTACACATTAATTTATTGTCTGTGTTCACATAAAGAAAAAATCAGAACAGGAAAAATAATTGTCTGTTTTGGTCTCCACTCAAATGTCATTTTTCTCAAGAGTGCCTGTCATCATCAATACTGACAAGAAATAAGGATTTTAGGGTCATTTGAGTCTGGGTAAGTAATACAGAGTAGGGCAGTTGTTGGGAATCAGGCCCTCGATATGACCGGTTATGTCTGTCTACCGCCAGGAAGGAAATGAAACAGAGCAACCCTACCATGGAGGACCCAGGATTAAAATTCAACCATTCATTCCTTTCATCTGATTTGCATGTTATTATACCAATGGGAACTTCAAAGACTTATCTTAATTTGCATAATAGGCCACAAATCAAAGCTTGGTTGACTTCTAACCTTAATTTACATAGCTGATCAGAGTGAAGAGTATTCCACTTTTTCTATGCAAATATGAGCCTGATCTCATCCAGTCAGCTCAGAACACAGTAGAGTACTTTGAGATACATTTCTAAAAGTTGGCGTTCCAGGTAATATAAGTATATATTTTTGTTTAAAATAACCTGGAATATTTTCCAGAGTGGCTGGACTGCATATACATGAACAATGTATGCAAGTGTCAGCTGGTTACCATGTTTGCCAGCGTGTGGTATTTTTATATATACATATAAAATATATATATTTATTAGCTATTATATATATAATATTATATATATATATGGAGTGGTATCCCATCAACTTGCATTAAGATAATACTTTACTGGGCCTCCATGGTGGCTCAAGGGGTTCAGACACAGCACTGTGAGGCTGTCTGTAGCCACCGTAGCAGGACTTTGATCCCTGGCCACAGAACTGACCCACAAGGCACAGCAGACCTCTCCCGTCTCACCGCTGTTCCCCTCAACAGTGTATTTCAGTCATTCTGCCTGTTCTCTTCCCTACTCTGTCTTTGGTGAATCCTCTCACACCCCATATTTCTGGCCTATACCTCAGTTCTTGTATACAAGAACATAAATAAATATGCCTTCAGGGCCTCCCTGGTAGTGCAGTGGGTTAAGCAACACTATGAAGCAAATCGCAGCCACTGCAGCAAGAGTTCGATCCCTGCCGCTGGCCAGGGAGGGGACCCACATGGCATAGCAGACCTCTCCTGCTTCGTCCGCTGCTCCCCTCAGCAGTGTGTTTCAGTCAGTCTGCCTGTTCTGCTCCCTGTTCTGTCTCTGGTGAATCCTCTCACCTCCCTGGACTCTGGCCTGTACCCCAGCTCTTGTATGCATAAATAAGTAAATCTTTAAAAAATAAATAAATAAATATGCCTTAAAAAAATACTACATTAGAGTTGGTCTTGTATCCAATAATTGACTTTCCTACAAGAAAGGAGAGATTTGGAGTCATCCATGTGAAGATCGATGCAGAGAAGATCGAGGTATTTATACTGCAATGCCAGGACCCCAGATGCTATAAGAGGAAACAAAGGATTATCCTCTAAACCCTTAGAGTAGACTTTGTCCTGCCAAAACCTTGAGTCTGGACTTAATTGCTACTAGAACTGAGAGAATAAATACCTGTTTGTGGGACTTTGTTATGGCAGCCCTAGGAAACAAATATGGGAGTTTCAAGAATGATGTTAAGTGCAGTTTTTCTGTTATTTTTATCAGTATGAGGAAGTATTTTTTTCCTATTCATAGTTTGAGCTAATTATTATGATTATTATTACTATTAATTAGTGGGTAGATAAATTTGTCAGATGTTTTACTGCTTCTATTAAGATGGCCATGTAGTTTTTCTCTTCCCTTAACATGGTAAATTATAATATTTTTCATACATTGAACAAGTCTTATGTTCAAGGTTCATATATATTTGACTATAAAGCATTATTATATTTATATATTGCTGAATTCAATTTACTATTTTTTTAATCATTGGTTCATCTATGTCTAAGCTTATTAGTCTATAGTGTTACATTGTTGCTTTTGTGATGTTTAGTTTTGTTGTAATGGTTAATGCTGTTCTTATGAAATGAGTTGGAGATCTAATTTTTAGGGATGTCACCAAGATGCTGATAGAGGAAGGTCCTTGCTTTACTCCTGCGAGAAATGTCTAACACTTAATCTACACAGAGAGAGTCCCATACTTGGTGTGAAACTGAAGTGCCCCTTGAACATTGGAGACCATTACAGAATCCACAAGGGAACACAGAAGAGATTCATGCTTCATTGAGCAAGAAGGGGGTTGGAGACACCTGTAGACTACAGGTTCAGGACAAGGGGCCCTGGGGAAGGAAGAACAGAAACAGAGACATTCAATCTTGAAAAAAGAGAAACCCATTTGGAGGAACTGAGTTTCCCACACAGGTTGGGTCTCTGCTAAGAGAAGATTACACTTCTCCTCCCTCACTCCTTGCGCCTAGTGCTGACCTCACAAAACTCACTGGTCACATACAGACTGCAGTGTCTTAGATCTGGAACCCTAGAGAGAAGGGATAGAAGGTGTACCTCAAACACCAGCCACCCACCCCCAGCTACAGCAAGTTACCAGGAGGAACAGACTCCCTTCAGGGCCTACAGAAGCCAGCGAAGGCCACAACACTAAATCAGCACCATCTATGAGAGAATAAAAAAGAAAAAAAAAAAAAAAACTCTTTAAGTTACTGTCATGGATATTAAAACAACAACAAATAAACAGGAAACTGTGCCTGCCTCAAGACCAGAAGACTCAGCTCCCAAATCCTGGGGGAACATCTCCTGGTCAGGACCCCTGAGGACCACAGAGCAGGGATCCATGGTGTTCACTGGTCTGGAGGACCTCGGAGGTGCGGAGGATGCACAGGGTGCCAGAGGCCCACCTCTGCCAGAGGCCAGCGTGCACTTCCGAGTGACCCGGTTCCTCATGGAGGCAGGGGTCAAGCTGGGGATGAGTTCCATTCCCATTGCCACGGCCTGCACCATCTACCATAAGTTCTTCTGTGAGGTCAGCCTGGACACTTATGACCCCTATTTGGTTGCCATGGCTTCTCTTTACTTGGCTGGCAAAGTGGAAGAGCAGCACCTGCGCATTCGTGACGTCATAAATGTGGCCAACATGTACTTCCACCCCGGCAGCGAGCCTTTGCAGCTGGATTCCCACTTCTGGGAGCTCAGGGACAGCGTTGTTAAGTGTGAACTACTGGTGCTGAGAGTTCTGCAGTTCCAAGTCTCCTTCCAGCACCCACACAAATATCTGCTCCACTATCTGATTTCTCTCAAGAACTGGCTGAATCGGTACAGCTGGCAGCGGATCCCCATTTCTGTCACTGCCTGGGCACTGCTACGGGACAGCTACCATGGGAGGCTGTGCCTCCACTTTCGGGCTCAGCACATAGCGGTGGCCGTGCTCTACCTGACCCTGCAGGCTTATGGGATCAAGATGCCCGCTGAGGAGAATGCAGAGAAGTCGTGGTGGCAGGTGTTTAGTGAGGACCTCGCCAAGCCAATCATTGATAACATTGTGTCTGATCTCATTAAGATTTATACTATGGACACAGAGCTCCCCTAAGGCTCTGGCCCAGATCTACCCAAAGAGAAGCCAGAACGCCCAGTCCCGTGGGGGGCGACCTGTTGGAAGGTTTGACTTGTTGCTGGAAACTGACTTCTGCAGGAGATAACAGTACTGTTTTGAGACTCATGCTTTCCCTGTGTCTGCAGTCAGATGCAAATGGTCACAGAAGCCAGCGTTCAGCCTGCATGCTAATAGCGTGGGGCTGAGCTGAGGCACCTAAGATGATTTTGACTCTTTGAGAGAGACTCTGTCTAGAGTTGAGATGTGACATAACTGGAAGGAGCCTCAAAAACAGGACTGCACCGTTGTTTTTTGTTTGTTTGTTTGCTTGTTTTTTAAGCAAAATTTGTAGGAAGTATGAAATGTGCGAGCTACATTGAAATATATTTTGTTAACGAAAGGATGCAATTCACCGGTAAAAGTAGTGATTTTGAAGTAACAAAATGGGAAAACAAATAAAGCACACATCAAATTTAAGTGTGCATAATATTGATATTGATGTATAATATTGATACTGACATATAATACTGAGACTAATGTATATGGGAGCCCAGTGTGGTGGGTATGATGTGGTAACACACAATGGAAATGGTGCGATCCTCTACCTCTGAATCACATGCAGTGTTGTAGACCAATATAACCGCCATTATATATATATATATATATATATACACACACACACACAAAGGCAAAAATTTTTGTATATATACAAAATAAGGCAGAGAAGGAAAAAGAAAATCTCTGCTGCATAAAAGAATTAGTTTCGTAATAAAGGGAAATGATTAATATTTAAAAAAATAGTGAAAGAAGGAGCAGCATAATTAAATTAGATATTTCTGTAGCGCACTGAAGCAGGAAAATACAATAAACAATAAAAGTTATAACTTAAGAAATTCATTTGAGATTATATATATATATATATGACAGTAAAGGAAAAGACCAATCTGTAAGAATTTATGTGACTTTACATTTATATTTGTATTTCTTGGTTTAGTTCCCTAGGAATACTAGAAAACAGTGAACATTCTTTGTATCTAGGTTGAAGTGGCCTGTTACTATTCAGACTAAAAGAAATAATTTGATGAATGTATGCTTTCAGTTCAGATGTAGACCAGCAAAAGATAGAAAACTTTTAACCTCAGTGAAGATAAAAAATGCAATTAATCAAATTGCATCAAATACACTTAAACAGGAGCTCACAATAAAGCCTCAAAAAATCTTATGTTTTGGGGTAGCGTAGCTCAGGAATAGAGCATTTGACTGCAAAAACAATCTATGTGCTTACCTTTCAAGGATCTAGAAAGTCAACCATTTTCACAATTGATATATAGGGGTGAAATTTTAGCATTTTGTTTTTCTGCACTAGCAATGTCACTAGGTAGCTAACACGTTGATAAAGTATAATATTTTTTTTGAAGTGCTTTGCTAATTCTGTGAAGAAGCCAACTGAAGAAGAAAGTTGAGAATTAATGCAAATCCATTTTGCAACTCTCAGTGAATGAATTGGAAATCTATGACTGCTAATATCACGAGAGAAAATCAGATACTGTATTCTTAATTGAAGTAAACATAATGTCCATGAAGTAATCTTGCCAAAACATTGACCCTAAATCTCATTATACAGAGTGATCCAATTACCAATTAACAAAAAATGATGAATGAGAGAAGCATATTGAACTACAAGATAGTGATCCAATCAGCAAAAAAGGGTTTGTGGGAAATTACAGAGAAAATGATCCAATTTCTTAGCTAATCAGGCTGCAGCTTTAATAAATAAGAGATCAAGGAGAACACATGGATTTTAGAAGAGACAAGATTATCAGCAGAATGATAAAGTTAAAAAAAAAAAAAAGACTATCATAAAAGCGAGGCTATGATTGGGAGGGCATAGTGTAGTGAGAGTTGGCAATTTGTATTTTCTGACACAGAAGTTGTTACAAGTGTTCTTGTGCTTCTCTTAATAATTTACAAAAGTTCCAAAGTTAATAGAAATGATGTCAAATATAATTAAATAAATCTAAAAATAAAATTTACAAAAGTTTTAAACATTTTTTATTTAAATACAAAAATGTTCAAAAATTATTTAGGATGGAGTTTTGGAAATGCTATAGTGACCACAGTTAATAGATTCATTTTTCCTTTTGGAATTCTCAGAGCCTTAATATTTCTAATACTTTGAGTTGTCAAGAGCAATTTAGCTTATAGCGTTTACCAGTCAAACTTGTGCAAGAACCCCCTTGTTATTCCAAATACACATTAACACTCTTTAAGATCCTCTTATTGTTTCAGTGACATCTCAAGAAATGTCCATTTTTCCATGTCTAAAACTGGTCTACTTTTATACTAAACTGTACTAGTGCAAAGTATGTATTCCACTAAAAATACCAATTTTCACATAACTGTGCTTGACTTACTAAGTAGTCTTCAGTGTGGGCAGTTTTGTACATTTTAGCCAGTGCTCATCAATGAGAATTTTTTTTAAGTGGCAACTGTTTCAGTTCTTATATTGTTGAATTTATTCTGAAATAGCTTAATCCTGATTTTCCAGCATTTCCCATTGCTTTATTGACTGCTAAAGTTATATTTTTTCAGTACAAATACCAAACCCAAGATTAAACCTCACAACTATACAGATTTTATAAAATATCTCTTCTATTACATAACATGAGATAGAATAACTAAAGTAGCTCACTTAACAGTACCTTCCCTTATTAACTATGCTGAATTCAGGTTGACCTGCCAAATAGGATCAAATGCTCTGACTTTATAATGGCCAGATATGATCTTGTCCTCTGAAACCCTTGAGATTCATATTCAGTTGAGATCAAGTAAGTTAGGAGGCAACATATTCCAGGAAGATGCAGAGAATAATTCATTTTCTGTATTATAAAGTAAAAAAATGAACTCAGAAGACTTTATTCTTCACAGTCTTTGAGCAACTCAACTTGTGAGGTCACCTTATGTGACTGGATAATTTAATAAAAAAGCCCTTTGGGTACTTCAGTAACCAGATTCTTAATGTCAAAATTTAACATCCCACAGACTGTGGAATGCTTCCTGCACTTTATTCATTTGATATGAGCACTGGAGGTAGATAAGGATGATAGATTCAGCAAATTTCTTTTTCTTACTTCAAAGATAAATATTCAATTGAGTGTTAAAAATAAAATGGAACTAAAAAAAATAAGGTCTCTGTAAATCTTTCTTAAGTAAGTATATTTGTAGACATTATCAAATACCTACCAACATTATTAGTTTTCTAGGAATTCTAAACAATAGGAATTTATTTTCTCACAGCTGTGGAAGATCTCAAATCTTCAGCAGGGGTGGTTTTGTGAAGCTGATCTTCTTCACTGCTGGGTGGCAGCCTTCTTGCTGTGTCCTTACTCTCTGCACTAGCCCCCATGGTGTTCCTCTTTCTTCTAAGGACACTACTCATACTGGATTAGCGTCCTTTAGAGACTTCATTTAACCTCAATTACCTCTTTAAAAACTCTATGTCCAATCATCAGGGATAAGAACTTCAGTTTATTAATTTCAGGAAGACACTTCATAACCCAAACTAAACCAATTGAATGTGTAACTCAACATGAAGCTTCTTCAGAAAATTAAATAAGCTTAATGGTATAATAAATTTATTCACTGAACATATCTGTTAATTAGCTTTTAATTGCCAGGCATCAACTATACTCACCCCTGGAAACAACAGGGAAAAAAGAACATGGTTCCTACCCTCAGATGTTGAATAAACAGGCGATTGACATACCACAGAGTTATGAGCATGGCCATTCTGGAAGCATGGTGTTCTCTGAGGTAGAGGACATGTAGGTACACCGAACTTGGACTTTGGTTGTGAGGGGTACATTTACGGATAAGTTGTCACATAGGTGGAATTTAAGGGTGAGAAAGAATATATTTAGATAAAAACTATATGGGGAGTGACACTGACTACACCATGTGGGGAGGCACTAGAACAAGCATGGCCAAACTTCACTGGCAAAGAGAGTGCAAAGACGGAATTTTAAAATAACACAATTTGAAGTTCAAGTGAAAGGTGTTGCAGAGAAAAGGGCTGGAAGAAGTGTTATATCAGATTTTATATATATATATATATATATTCTCCCTTAATTTATATATATTTGACATCAATTGTAATCCCCATGTATTCCCCATCACCATATCAGCAGTGCACCATCAACTCAGTCCCCCATGCTCCCATCTTCCCTCAACCCTCCCCCACACTCCTCCCTACCAAGTGTCCCCAATTTGTCCTTGTCTTTTCATTTTTGGTTTTTGTGTCTTTATTATTATTATTATTGTTCTTATTCCTTTCCTTGATCCTTATCAGATGGCTCCTCCCCTAGGAGGAATATAAGGTTACATCAGATTTTTACTAGTTGACAGCGGTATCCCTCTGAGACAAGTTGCCAGTTAGTGCACTTACATTGTCAAATACTTCCTGGTTAGAAACCACTGCTCTAGAATTAACATCTGTCTTACTGTATATTTGAAAATGTAGAGTCAAGAAAAACTCATTTGCTTTAAAAAGACAAGGGATTTTGAATTTAAAATGTAGTTTTAAATTCTACAGGTCTTTTTGGATTTAAAATCATTTCCCCATATTAACATTTAGGTACTAAACACACCTGTGTTCACTGTAGCACTATTTACAAAGTCAAATTATGGAAACAACCTAAATGATCAACAGCAGATGAGTGGACTAAGAAGATGTGGTGTAATAGAATAGAATTTACCATAAAAAAAAAAGATGAAATTCTGTCATTTTCAAAATCATGGCTGGAACTGGAAGGATTGTGCTCAACAAAATAAGTCAAGAGAAAGACAAACACATATATACCTTATATATGTAAAACAGAGAAGCAAAACAAAGGAACAGTCAAAACTAAAGCAAAATAAACTCTAGAAATATGACTACCTTTGAAGTTAACAGAGGTGAAAGATGGGCTGAGGAGTAGAGGTGGGGAGGCAGTAGCTATCATGGAGGAATATGGGTGCCTTGGTGTGGTGAGAGTGGGATAGTAACATCACTCTGAAGAGGTATGAGCCTATAGCTGAATCATATACAGTGTTGTATTTGATTTTATATATATTATATATACTATATATATGATAGATACTATATTATATATATACTGCTATTTCAGTAAGTTTGGGCCATGTATTAGTGACAACGGAACTTTCTCACAAGTCTAAAGTCTCAAGACATGGATCAGAGGCTAGTGTGATCAGGTTCTGGTGAGGATCATCTCCTGGGTTGCAGCCAGCATTATCTAGTAGTTTCTTCACAGGGAAAAGGACTAGGCAGAGCTCTGTGGTCCCTTGTATATGGTGCTTCTACTTTTCATGACCAAAGCACCTTCCAAAGAGCTTACTTCCTAATACCATATTTTAATTTGGTGGAGATATATTTAGTCCATCACACAATTTACCAAACTTGATTTAGAATACTGAAAAATGCTTCTTCTATATATCCAGTTAATGTATGTTAAATTAATAAAAATGAGTGTTCAAAACAAAACAAATGGATATTTATAGTGGAATAAAATTGGGGGTCCATTCTGTTTTCTCTGAATGATAGAAATTATTTTTATAATTGAATTTTTATTCATAGTTAATTTTAAATAGTGTTTGGAGTTTGAGTGTTTCCTTGCCATCTATTAATATAATGGAACCATTTGCCCCTATAATTTATCACATTGAAATATTTTGCATTATTTGAATAAACCGTACTTGCCTATTAAGCATTGCTCCTTTAGATGCTAGTAAATTTAACTTGTTAGATTTTACTTTGGGGATTAGGTGTCTATATTTACAGAGAGCTCTGCAAAGTTTTAAATGTTGTGCTGAGTCTGTTATGTTGTACTTTTTTTTAATACTAACCGCCTACCTTCCCTCCTGGAAGTCATGGATGATAAAGTTCAAGCTATATAATTTTGTTAAATATAAATCTAGTCAATTCCATACTTTTCAACATTTGTTTTGAAAACATATTATTAAAATGACTAAACTCAGGCATCAAAAAACCCAGAGGTAAATGTGTTCATTGAAAATATTTAAAAAACAAATGTAAGTTTATTTCAAGTCACAAAAATTGTCATACATTTGAGATTATATAATGTGGCAGATTTCAGAAGGACATTTATATAGCTGCAACTAAGATTCAGTTCATCTGAAGATCAAACCCAATTGAAATTTTATATTAAGTAAGGACTATATAGAGAGCAGAGCTTATTAGACAGTTGTGACAGTAAGTGTCAATTTCTCCCACAAATCACCTTTTCAGATTGAAGTATACCTCTTTTCAGAGCTTCTCATTGTTACATGTATCAACTCATATCTTTTACCTTGAAAATAGTCTTTCACGAGAACTACGATTACCACACTTGAGTGAGAAATTCTTCATTGTGAAAATAATGAAAAAAGATGTAAGATAATGATAGTTTAATAAATAATTTATTTAAAAAATCATTCTTCCATGGTTGTGGTGGTGGTGTGGTGTCACATCTGAGGAGGTGTGAACCTAATCCTCCAAATCATATAAAAATTTGTAAATCTATGTTACCACAATTTAAAATAAAAGAAAAAACTTCCATTGGTTTATCAAATAAGGAAAGTACAACTTCTGTTTCTAGAGAGATTTTGAAGGAAGTAGTCTAAGGAATATTAATTGAACTAATTTATTACATATGAAATATATTAATGAATTATTAGCTATAAAATATAGCTACATATATACCTTCTTAAATTGTTTAAATAAGTAACTTTTCAATATTTTCAGAAAAGTTGTCCTTAATTGAGACACAAAAAATTAAATCACTGCATTAATGTGACCATTAATGGTAATGGTATTAAGTAATGGTAATAAACGGAGTCCAGTTTCTAAATGAACAGGAATTTTATAAACAAGAGTTCAAACTACATATAAACTAACTGAAATGTTAGACACCCATTGTATGATTTCAGATCAATATCTCTGCTAACCATCGACATATTTTAACAACCACCATGTTTATTCTGTATAAATATGCCTACATGGTTTCTGTAAATATACCTAAGGGAAATGTAGATTTAAAGTATCACTTAAAGAATAGTGCAGATGGAATGTTTATAGCTGCTACTTTGGTTAAGTTAGAAATTATTAGACCTATTTGATGCTTATAACTGAAGCATAACACAAGTGTCAGATCCAGCACAATTAGGTCTGCATCAAAGTAAAGCAATGAGACATTTTGACAGGTCTGGAACACTGCATTTCACGGGGCTCAGTGCACAGCTAGGTAGCACAGGTGTTCCTGTAATTGTTGCACAATTGGAAAATTCAGTGCTCAATAGCCTTCAAATTCTCTACTCTTGTGTTCTGATGTGATGTGAAGATCACATGTCATCGGTGTCTGTTTTCTCTGTGATGAGATGTCATTATGTGAAATGTAACTGAAAATATTTTGGAGTTCTGGCTCACCAAAACGAGATTAAAGTTCAATATTCGGTTTCTGTCATGTCACTATAACGACTGTAGGTCTGCATCTATGATTTTGCAAATATAGAATAGTTTAAAAGGATTGCTGAAAAAAAGTTTATATCTTGAATGATACTTTTGATTCTGCTTATTAGAATGCTACATACATCCAAGCACTGCTCATTCCTGAACTAGACTGCAATAATTATCTTAACAATGTACTATATAATGTGGAAAGAGTTGATGTGATTTTTTTTTTCCATTTTACTTGCCAGAATTATGCCAGTTTTAAGTTTAATTCCAAAATGCTGTCTCAGTGAATCAGGATATGAGACAGAAGCTTAGGTACAAAAATATAATCAACCACATGTCTCTTTAAAGTCATGCCATTTTCAAATTTTGAAGAATGTTTGATATGAAAAGATATTATGTTGAAGGAGTTTCGCAAGTGTAATTTTAGAAATCATAATGAAATTGACTAAGTGATCGTCTTAATGCAGAACCATGAGTTCTTAACAGACTCTTTAATAAAAACCATTCTTTGAAAGTTCGCTTATGTTAATAGGAATATATTTCTTTTTAATTGTAGAGTGAGAATGTTAAGTTGTGAGATTAACTGACTAATTCAAAATAAAAAAATCAGAAATTGTGTTTGAGACTGGCACACCAATTGAAAATAGAAAAATCTTGGGGAAAATGAAGGTACATATCAGCAATTAAACTATGCCTAAGAACTTGGAAACTCCCTGACCCATGTATGTATAAAAAAATTCTCTCCAGGGCCTCCCTGGTGCTGGAGCGGGTTGAGCGCCATACTGTGAAGAACCCATGGCAGCAGCACGAGTTCAATCCCCGGCCAGGGCACAGCAAACCTCTCCTGCCTCGCCTGCTGCTCCCCTCAGCAGTGTGTTTCAGTAGATCTGGTGAATCCAGATCTTTCTCTTGTGAATCCTCTCACCTCCAGGACCTCTGGCCTGTACCTCAGCTCTTGTATGCATAAAAATATTTAAATTAAAAAAAAATAATTAAAAAATTCTCTCCAAATAGCCAATTCTCATTTTCCCCCAGAAAAACATGTATCAGGGAATTAAGCATACACTTTAATAAAACAGGCAACACTATTTGACATTGAATAATGATATAATCTTGATACTTTTGTGATTTGCTACAAATATATGTATTATAATGGAATCAAGTTGACATGAGTGGGTTTCCACTTCTGTTCATAACATAGTTAACACTGGCAACTGTTAGTTACCCTTTAAGAACAACCAATGTTGGAAACGTGAAGACTAGTAAAGAATTGATTTTTCCAATTTCTTATTGAAATTGTAAAGAAGTCTAGGGACCTCCCTGGTGGTGCAGTGGGTTAAGCAACGCACTATGAAGCAAACCGCAGCCACTGCAGCATGAGTTCGATCCCTGCCGCCGGCCAGGGAGGGGACCCACATGGCGCAGCAGACCTCTCTTGCCTTGCCCGCTGCTCCCCTCTGCAGTGTGCTTCAGTGAGTCTGCCTGTTCTGCTCCCTGCTCTGTCTGGTGAATCCTCTCACCTCCCGTGATTTTGGCCTGTAACCCCAGCTCTTGTATGCATAAATAAATCTTTAAAAAAAAAAGTCTATTGCCACATCATCTTTACCTCTCCTGACATTGTTTATATCAAAATTGCATCTCCAAATTTAATTCAACGTAAGAAATAAAAGTGAGACATTGATGGACAAGTTGCTTCATAAGAAATGGACATGGGATTTGCATTTGCCTATTTGATGTTATAATATCTCCCTTGCAATTTGAGCTTCTGCAATAAATAACAATATAGAGACTTTATTATTTATAAATATGAGCATGCTACTCCTCCAAAAGTGATCTTCTCAACGTAAATTAACCAGTTGACATTTTGGCTCATAGATAATTGTCCCTTGGCTTTTATCATTCATTGAATTTTTACATAAACAAAACTGAAGTAACCAAGATATGGATGACAGGAAATTTGTGAGGACATCTTTGAAACTGTATGAGAGATGAGGTATTCTCTTGAAATTTGAAATGGATGCATGTTTTACCATTAACACTTTAGGAATTTATTTCTTTCCCAAAGAAATATGTAGTTAAGTTCTTTCGTACAGACACTACGTAGTTAAGATGTCATCTTCCAGTTGTCACTAACCTAACCTTTTACTGCAGTATGTAGTAGTTACTCTGTTCGCTTTACTGTCCTGTAGGTGTCTCCTTCAGATTTCCTGCCTTGTTGTTTGCACATTTGCACTGGATAACATCGGATATGTCAAATTCTATTCCTGCCAGAAATGTTTCTTTTTCAAATGATGAAAACACTTAACTGATTTGGGGTTATACATGCATACACACATATGATCAGCATTTTATAGAGTCCTAGAGACATATGACAATTCTCTGTAAGGACTGCTGTTGAACTAATGAGAAACTTCAGAGGAAATGAAGTTTTTCCCAAGTGTTTTTCAACAAATATTTGATTAATCTACCAGGAATCATTCAATATCATAAATTGCAAGTTTTTCAGTTCTGAGTAACAACAGAGCTCCAGTATAATAAAAACATGAGTTACATAAATTTATACATATTCTAACCTTTATATGAATCTATTTTCACTATCTTTTGAATCATTTTACTTTGATCAAATATAAAACAAAAGAACCTTAAAATAGAAATTATTAGACCTAGAACATTCTGTTTGCTTGTTAGATTGTGCCTTCTTAGATTGATTCTCTGGGTGCCTGGTGTTCCAAATAGAAAGAACTGAGACAACAAAGTTAGCTTGAGAATACAGCTACCTGCTCTGGTCAAGCTTCACAATTTCATTATCCTGACACTATCCAGTCTGCTTTTCAGCTTACAGGTTGACCTCATGGCTCATTGATGCAGGTTCACGGTAACCAAATCTACAGAACAATTATCCATGAGCCAAAATGTCAATTGGTTAATTTACATTGAAAAGATCACTTCTGGAGGAATAGCATGCTCATGTTTATAAATAATATAGTCTCTATATTGCTATTTATACAGAAACTCAAATTGCAATTGGAAAATTACTTTCTAAGCATGAAAACAGAAGAGTGAGAATTATGTGGCTGGTTTACATGTTAGTGTCATCACACATGAGCTTTATGTGACCATTTATACATAGATTCTTGAATTTTTGAAATAGAGTTCTGTATTTCCTAGACTTGTTAGTGATTTCCTAAGCAATCATGCTTTGTTTGATTCTAAGTGCAAAAACAATATCACAATTTTTCTTTAGCCAATAGACTTATATTATAAAAATTTCCTGTCACCATTTTAAGCACATTATTTTTAGCTTACAACTTTCTATTTGCTATTTTTTTGTAGAATAACATGCATAGTATACACACAAAAATTTTGCATATCTTTTAAAACTTTGAGTGTTATCATGAAATTAATTCACGTGCCATGGGTTTATGAATAAGTTCCTAAAGGTTATCTTAACTGCAGCACCAGAATACACTTGAATTTTTAAAAATATTCACCTAAGAATAAACCATAAATCATAAATTTCAAGACATCAATATACAGAGGTGGAATTTACATGGGACTCAAAGTTCCGAATACATGCTAACAAATTGTAGCGTGAGGCAATGCTTGGATTTTATCTTCAGGCTGACAGTGTCCCCAAGCTACTACACAGCTGACTTTGTTCATGAGGAGAATGCAACAAGCCACAGAGAAGTTTTATCTACAGCTTCCAGCAAAGAGCGAAACTGATTGTTTTCCTATTCTTACTCTATATAAAGCAGAAAGTATTGACGATGTGCTTTTTTTGCCTCCTTTGGGTCTCTAATTGAGAGGGGTGTTACAGGTTTCACTCTATTCTTTCTAAAAGAAAAATCAAACATTACAGCACTTCCTAAGTCACTTTATTCAATGTCGTTTTGTTGTTACAATGCTGAGGAAAAAAAAAAAAAACACTTAAAATTAGTTCTTGTTTCCGCACGGGTTTTTTCTGGTTGTTCAAGCGTCTTCCCACAGACTATAGAGGTGCTAGTTAGGTTCATTGTCAAGTCTCAATTGACCCAGTAGGTGTGGGTGGTGACCCATAATGGTCTGTACCCTGGTGGGTCCCTCCTGTGCCCAGAACTTCTGGTTAGTCAAAGCACATTGCAAAACAAATAACACCGATGATTGCATAATATTTCAAGTGCTTTGAGTCTTTAGATTTTTGGTGATGTTTTTGTGCGATAATTATGCCAGAGGAACTTAACGCGTGCTTATTTCAATTAGTCAGCTGGTGACACTGGTTTCCTTATATCTTGTTTCCGTTAAAGTCTGCAGTTGTCAACAATTGGTAAGCCAGGACTTGGCCCTTATTATTCCTTTGCTTCTCTTTATCTTGGGTTTAATTTTCTTGCTTTCTTGTTTTGTTTCATTTTTTTTTTTATAAGGTGGAAAGTTAGGTCATCAGTTCTTTGTGTGTTATGGGACATGACTTTAATACTGTAAAGCAGTTTACAACTTTACCTTATAAAGTTGGGCTTTTACAAAGCCCAGAGATTAGCCAAAGGCAAAAGGACCTTCTAAATGTTTCAGGAAGGTGCACACCATCGATTCCTATACAAGGCCATCTTCTTCCAGATTTTCTCCCCTCTGAGTTGGCGAGTAGTATATGATAAACTGTCTCGGTGATTCTTCTTTTGTGCTACCATTTGGCATTCTTTCTTAAGTGTTTGATGATTTCTCTTTCTTGAATTGAACAGCAAAAGAAAGGTGTTTTCTCCAGTATTCATTCAAAGGTTGTTTTTCTTAGATATGAATATTTAACATTTTCAAGTCACTTATTGTCATATAATTATAACAAGCTACATTAAACAATCAAATTATGCTGTTTTTAGAATAATGTCTTCTCAAGGATATATAAATCCATTGAACTATAATGCAGAAGCAAATATAAAGTTGTAGATATAGTTACTATCATAGAACATACTGCAAGAACATTATCTTCAGATGTTCCATTTGTATTGCTTACATTCATATAAATAAAATCTGTAGATTTAGTTCTCCCTTTGATATCATCTCAATCTTCCTAATAATTCTTTGTGTCATTTCTATATTTAAAGCATTTTAATAATATCTGATATCAGAAAAGCTGCAAAATTAGTTCAAACAATTTTTATATATCTTTCTTGAACATATTGCTTTACTTTTTTCGTGGAAATATTGTGCTTAAGTTGCAAACATGATTCTCTTTCATCTCTAAAATATTTACTTTGTATTTTCTAAAAACTAGGCTATTATTTTATATAAATATATGATAATCAAAATCTGAAATATACATACAGCTATGTCTGTTTATGATTTAATATAAAGCCATATTGCCTTTAATAGTCCTGTCACTTAATTATGGAATAAGTCTCCAGTATTTTTTTAATATTATTTTTTAAGATTTATTTATGCACACAAGAACTGAGGTACAAGACAGAGGTGCAGGGGGTGAGCGGATTCATCAGAGACAGAGTGGGGAGCACAATAGGCATATCTACTGAAATACACTGCTGTGGGGAGCAGCAGGTGAGGCAAGAGAGGTCTGCTGCAACTTGTGGGTCCCCTCCCTGACTGGGGATCGAACTCATGCTGCAGTGGTTGCAGATAGCTTCATAATGTTGTGGCCTGACCCCTTGTGCCACTGGGAGGCCCCTAGGTCTCCAGTCTATTTCTTAATACTTACGAAGGCTACAGGCTATTTTGTAGAATACCTCCCAGTTGGGGGTCTGTCTGATGTTTCTTCATAATTAGATTGAAGTTATATATTTTTGGCAATAACATTAAAGAAATAACATGTTCTCAGTGCATTTTGTCAGGAGGGACATAATGTCAGTTTGTCCCATTTCTGGTGATATAAATTTTGATCCCTTGGTTAAGGTGCTACCTTCCAGCTTCCTCTACTGTAAAATTAATATTTTTACCCTTGTAACTAATATGTACTCACATGGAGATAATTTGAGACCATGTAAGTATCATAATTTTCCCTAAACTTGCTCACTAATTGTGTTATTCATTAGTGCTTTTTGTTCAAGGCAATTACTATTATGGTGAATGCCAAGTGATATGCCATTATCTTTTAAAAGAAAAGGAAAAATAAACCCCTTTCATTCACAATCTATCCAAACAAAATAACAATACAAGAATAGTAGGCTAAAACGGATTAATATATTAGCCTTTCATTATATGACACATTCTGACTGGTTGTTGTATTCAGAGCAAGGTCTATTTTTGTAGCAATTTTAGGCAAATAATCATTCAAAAGATAAGTGAATTTAAAGAAAATGAGCAAAATCATTAGCAAACTAATCCTGACTTACATGTTTATTTTTAAATTTAAAACTTTAATGATTGTTTTGGTTAACACGGTATTATAACAGAGAGTGTGTGGCTTGGCAAAACACTTGTCATTGCCATAATTAGTTTTCTCTGAGAACAAGCAAAACATTCATCACATGTCAGATGGAACTGATGGTGTATCAGAACAGAAGGCAGGCAGTGATTGACAAAATGTTTATGTGACAGATACAATCACTATATAAATACACATCTGATGAACTTAAAAATTAACTTGCTGTGTGGAATAGAAGTGCATGTTTTGAGAATTTAAATTTCATTTCAAATTTCAGCTAAAAAGGAGAACAAATGCAAAAAGCTAAAAAAATAAAATAAAAATTTCCTCACTCAGCCCTCTCTAATAACTGATGATTAAGGGATGGAGAGGTCAGACATAGTAAATTTTAATAACATGCACTGAGTGACACATCATTTTTTTAAAGGGAGAGAGAATATTATTTTCTTTGATAATAATGTATATATATATACTGACGATGTTTTAAGGAAATTATTGGCCTTCTTTGTTTTCAGAGCCCCAGATGCACACACAATGGGGGTTTGAGTGATACCCCTACATTAGGACCTTAGCTTACAATCCTGGACTCCCCAGACCTCCCTCCTGTTCTGTCTCATTATGTTTCCCAGACAGTGGTTTCACATCACCAGACTCTCAATAGTATCTTTAGGGCCTTGTTATTGAATGCTTAGTGAATTCACAAATATTTATGATCAACTTTCATGCAATGGTGTTCAGTTTTTCCACTTTCAATTCAATAATGTTCTTTTGCTGGCTCAAAACAAAAAGAAATGTAACATTGTCATCCCCAGGGAAAGGGGAAGTTCCAGGTTCCCTGCCCCACCCAAAGAAAGGAGGAGCTGGACATGGAGAAGTTGGAGAAAAGAAGAAAGAAGGAAAGGGTAAGAAAGGAGACCTGGAAGAAGCCCATGGAACAGAGACACATGTGAAGAAATTGTGCTTCCTTTGGGCTGGTATCAGAGACCTAATCATCAAGAGACACTTTGAAACACACATGGGTAAGAGATCGATGAGAAGGTTGACAATTACAGTCTATCTTGACTTTGATTTTGCTCTTTAATTTGCAGACTTGCCTGGTCCCTTCTGCCCCATTTTTAGGGTTCCCCACCAGAAGGTGCCCTAGATTTGTAGCTAGTTCTTGAGCCTCAGTGACCCTGCTTCAGACCAACTTGTTTGCTTGGGCAATTACCCGTGAGAATTCTGATGTGTAAGTTCTCATGTCTCTCAAGCCCATGCGTTTGGGTGCAAGTCCAAAGACAGGAAACAGTGTTCCTTCCTTTACACATCTCTCTTCTCTATGTGCCACTCTTGCTTATTTATCTCCTTGTGTCTTCTCCAATGTTCTACGTCTTCACTTGGCTGTTCCACTCTGTCTCTGTTTAGGTGGAGAGAGAAATAGGGAACCTCCCCATTCTATGGAGATACACCTGTTACAATATGGTATTACTCTTATGATACAGAAAACAAAGAGATGAACTAAATAAAATATAAATAATCCTTTGAACCATAAGACCAATAAAGGTCACTTGAAGGAAAGGGGATAGTAGAGATTGGTAAATAATGAAAAAGTGGACTATGGTATGGTATGGGATAAGTTTAAATTTTTATTCATGAATTTAATATAGTGTAGACACATGTTGATTCTCACAATGAATACCTGAAACTCAAGTAATGATGAGCTATAACTTTTATTAAATTAAAAAAAAAAAGAACAGTTGACTAGAAACTCAATTTGAGAACAAGAAAATCTATGTTATTTTAATAGATTTGCTATGAGGGCTAAAGCAATGCATCTCATGTCATCTTAAACATGTTCTATGTATCTTCAATATCAAAAAACAAGAGGAAAATAAAACACTGTTGATTTACAAGTTTGGGTGGCATTTTGTGTCATGTTATAAAAATCTTAAACAAGTATAGCTTGAGGTCACAGATAGTACAGTGTATCACACCTCTAAGGTTTTTAAGTAGTTCCACACAACATTGTGTAAGATCCTTTCATTCATTTAAAACAATTAAATTTTGCATTAACTCCTTTGCCAGGCTTGGAGATATACTGACAAGTTTTGTTCCAGTAGGCTGAGAAAATATATCCCTGGAGAAATGGTGGCTAAAGTTTTAGTTTTCAGGGTTTAGTTCCCAAGAGGAAAATCGCCTTGCAACTCATAAGGACGGATCCACCATCTTTAATTCTATCAAGAATTTAATCTTGTAATGAAGCCTGAAAATTCCATTTTTGTTAATAGAAAGAGAACCACCATGAAATGTGGAGAGCAAAACATTTTACTGGCAGCTTACACAGCTACACTGAGTCATCACAGACTCAGCATATAAATTTGATTTAATTATATTGAAGAGAAGGAGAGTGAAGATGGACTGAATCAGCACAGTCAGCCAAATGCAAACAAGGAACACAACTCAAATTGTGTTACCAGTAGGGAGGTAATATGCCTTAGGTATTACTGCGAATTTCAACTGTGCCATGTTCCAGTTTTCTACCTGGGGCTTAGCAACATCAGTCTTATTTAAAAGTTTCTGCCTTAGATATTATGCCTCATCTCTGCTATGACTTCTTTGGAAAAGTACTTCAATTGTACTGATAGAGAAAAACAATGAAATAATTCAATACGTGGAATACCCATTATTTTGGATCATTCCTTAGTGATCTTAGCAATCTATTTTACAGGATCAATGTACATAGCGTCTTCACCTCTAAATACAATACTACTAATCCAAATGACTGTAAGATCGAGGCTCTCTTGTCTTCCTCAGGGTCCGTGTTGTTCTCCAAATTGTTGCAGAAATCTATTGCCCTGATACACAATCAGTTATGCTTCACACAGAAAGGTGCATGGTATGGAGAAGTAACTCTAGATTGGAGTCAAAAGATTTGGAACTTTCTTCCAATCTGTCAAATAATTCATTTCTCTTTATAAAGGTTTCTCAGTGCCTTTCATACTTAGGGGTCACTTATTTGTAAAATAGCAGGGTTATTGGGACACTGCTCACCACTTTGTGATCTTAGTCTGGTTTATTAGGTTTATAAACAAGCAAAGTCAGAATAAACTTATTATGAACCTCATTCTTCATGTCATTCATTAATCATTCATAAATTAGCAAAGCAATGGTTGGTATAACTGAAACTGAAGCCCACATTTTAAATAATGTATTTTGTATTTTGTTTGGTCTTTTTGGTGATGAACACAGTACACAAGACAGAAATAAAGGGGTTGTTTCAGGATACAACATTGAATACCCTTTAGCAATATTTTTCAAAAATAGTCTACTTGGAGTTTTTGTTTTTATGTTTTTTTTAATGGTTAAAGAAACTAGAATTAAACATGAAAATATACAAATGAAATTTCGCCCCTTCTTGGTTTATACATGTTGTTATTTTTTTTCTTGCTGATTTGCTAGTGTCCTGTATAATACTATTTTTTTCTTTTACCCTGAGTTTAATATTCAACAGCCAATCAAAACTGATATAGCTTTGGTTTCTTATATTGGTTTGTAGCATCTAGTGTTCTAATATTATTTTTGTGATTTTGAGGGCAGGGGAGAAATGTTTGTTATGCAAAGGGTGTTCCTCCAACTTCCTTTTTGGTTCCAGGTTGTATACACACAATTTTGCTTCATTTTTAGGAGCTTATTGCAGAAGGTCATTTATTAGGTAATCATATATCTTTTAAAAATCCTAGTTACTTACTTTTGACAGCATGAGGAAATTATCATTGTACTTGAAAGCTGAATAAGAGGCAAACAAGGCAGCTATGAAGATAGCAGAATAAAGTACATTCCCAGTTAAAGAAAATTGCTAAATGTGTCTACCTGTTATAAGGGTTTAAAAGAAAAGGATTTCTACCAACTATACTAAAGTTGAAAAAGAATAGAACTTACGATGTTTTCCCTTTAAAGTTAAAGTAAGAACAAATAATTCATGTCTGCTTCAGGGTTATTGCTTTCATTTCAGTGGAATCTTACTGCCCCCTACTGAATAAGTAAAGGTTTTTAATATTTCCTGGTTATCTTTTCAGAAAAAATATATTTTTTTGATATGGTAATTGTGGAAATCCTCCAAAAATGATCATTTACTCACCTGAGCTTTATAAAGGTTTTGAATAGAAATGAATTGAAGTTCTGCTTTTTTTTTTTAAGATTTATTTTTATGTAGAAGAACTGGGGTAGAGACCAGACGTGTGGAGGGTTGAGAGGATTCACTAGCAATAGAATAGGGAGCAGAACAGGTGGATTTGCTGAAATACATTGCTGAGGGGAGCGGCTGGCAAGACAAGAAAGATCTGCTGTGCCATGGGTCACCTCCCAGGCCAGGGACCAAACTCAGGTCATTATGATGGGCCATCAGATGGTAGCTCTGAGACTTAACCCCAGGCTACCAGGCAGGCACCTCCAGTTATACTTCTAAACATATTCCAGGAACCCAGCTGAAATTGCCAGTTAAATGCAATTTTCAAAATCAGCTGATCTGCATTTTTTAGAATAGTTTCCGAACCATAATGTAAATCATGATGTATTTTATGTTTTATCTCCTTTTCTAACTTTAAGAATATTTTAAAAGTTAATTTAAATTTTTGGCGAATTAGAGGTCCAGTAACAACATTTTATCCCCTTCCTATTATAAACTATCCTCATATTTATAAATAATATTCTTATGCATTCATTTTTCCTTAGTATTTCACTTTTTTCAAATTAGTCATTTTGTAATGTACACTTATAGTTAAAGATATGAATTAAGCTTTCTACAACACATGAACAGAAAAACACGACACACACGCATCCTCATCTCATATCAAATACTATATAAAACATCATTCACAGTTAATTCTTTATTATATAATACTTATATTTTCTTGTGTACATTTTCTTGTTCTACAAACAGAAAGCACAGTATTTCTTCTCTGTAGTCAACATTCAATAATGGTGTATTATGTGTTATTTATAAGCTTTATCGTGATCCTATATTGATGAAAATGGGTACACCTTTTTTGAAGTCTAAGGGTTGGGTAAAAGTATGTCATGAATTTTCAGGGTAAGATTATAGGGTATTTGAATATATATAACAGATTTTAAATTGTAGGATAACTCAATGACACAATATTGTTTCTTAGCATCTTAACCCTGCAATGATGAACAATTATCTTTCCTTTGAAAGAAACTCTTCCTTTGCAGTGAATACCTTGTTTTACATGGCAAAAGTCAGGAAGAGGGCTAATAAACTTTAGCATTATCCAATTCTTCACCTGGAGTTATTGTTAAAATGGTGAATTACTGGTTTTGTAAGACTGACAAGCTTCACATAGAAAAGTGAGAACCTACAGCTTAATTTCAGCTGAATGCTTGCAGAGATTGATTCTGTATTACTGCCTCCAGAAAGTAGGGCATCTTATTCTCTGACATACAACCATAGTTACCCATAGTATTATTTTCATGGTATTGAAATTTCTGTACAGCTCAAATTACTATGTTTAAATATCATTTTTCAAATTAATTCAGATCATTCTATTTATAGAATCTTAATAAGACTCCAAGTCATCATGAAGAAAACACTTTAAATATATGATACATTAAAAACCATATGATATCTCATTATTAATAAATTGTCAACTTCATGAAAACCTTGCTTTTTATCTAGATATTACTGCACTTTGAGTTGCTATTTGGCAAAACTTGTCTAAATTAGTTACAAGTCATTTTAATTTGTTATTATTACCTCTGATAAAACGCATTCTTTTAATTCCTAAAAAATTACATAAGCTAGGGGAAAACACTTAAAATTAACACTTGACAGTGTTAATAAGCTTGCTATCTCTAAAAGTATGCATAAAATTTTCCATAAATATTATCTCATCCCAAGGAAGTAGACTTAAAAATAAAAACAGACAAACAAAAGAAATATGGTAATTTATAGCACCAGCTAAGGCTGCTGAGATATAGTCAGTCTACTTTGAACACTTTGTTCTGGCAGCAATCTATCAGAAAGTAGTGGGTTGAATCAGTAACATTTCTTCCTATAGTTTATCAGGAAGGACCATAAAATACAGTGCTTTAAAAAAAATTCAACACACCTAGCTCTAAGACCACACTCATAAATCATTGTCTTTGACCTCTGCAACCTCATTTTACTACAGCAGAAGGGGGAAAAAAGGCCTCCACTATTCCCTCAAGAAATCAAGAAAATCAAAGTCAATTTCCTTTTGAACTTTTCTTCCAGGGTATCAAGGAGAAATAATCATCTTCTTACAAATCCTCCCACCACCTTCTTTTCAATGCTCACTAGAGAACTGAATAGATTCTCATTTGACACCCAAATACCTCTCCTCCTACAGAATTAGACAGGTCAAACTTCAGAAAGTGGTACTGATTAAATTGATCAAGTACATGTCCTTCACAGGAAAATGTGTTAACAGTCTCCATTATTTCTGAAAATGTATTTTCTCTTGAAGAAAGAAAAAAAATTAATTTCTTTTCTCTTTTTTTACTAATTTATTTAACAAACTCATGCTGAGTGTCCACTGTATTTCAGACAATCGACTTGCCCTAGGGATCCAGAGAGAAGAACAAGAGAAGAGCATTTCTGACCCATCCAGGACTTCTGGTTCTATATTTCAGAGGTGTTCAGGGTCAGTCTAAGACCAAAGTGCCCAAATACTTGACATTCAACTTCCTTGCTCTCCAAAACATAAACTGTTTCTATTATATTGAATCTTGATATTTTTGAAGTCTGAATGAACAATAATCTTTATAAATATATTATTTCCCCAATAAACAAAAAATATTTAATTCATTTGGCATTAATCCAGGGTTCCTGTGTTTTTAAATGTCTACAAAGGAGATTCTTCATGTGGTAAATTACATGTTATCATGTTGTGTTTTCTCCACCTTTTGTTGTATATTTACTCAGGTATTTCTAAAAAATATGAATCTGGGACATTACAACCAGAAAATGATTTGTAAAATGGTTTCACTAAAATGTTTGATAGTCCCCAACCAAAATATTGATATATTTTTCTATGTGTACAATTTATTGCCAAAATAGCTTTACAAAGAGTTAATTCTTTGATATTCTCTTGTTTGCATTCCCTGTGCAAATAGAGTACATGTATCAAAAAAAAAAGTTTCACTTGTTTTTTTTTTCTCCTAATAATCTGTGTGATGCTGTTTTAGTTACTTCACCAGTTTGAGAAGAACTTAGAAGTAAAAGGGAAAATTGCATTCTACTTCTATATTACCCTCAGGTCAACTTAGATATATTTGAAATCTTAAGATTTTCTGAGTACTCAGAATTATGCCTTTACTAGAGGTAAGGAGAAAAGAGAATGGAAAAACATAAAGATGGAATATTGGGAATTTCAAACCACTTTCTGGATAGCTTCAGGGAAGAATGAGACTTAGAGAATGTTACAACAACTAGCTCTGGTTCTTGTTATCTTAACATTGCATATATTGTTTTATAAACCTTTAAGGACTTTGATTTCAAGGTTTATATAAACATAGTCTCTGTGTAATTAGACAAAGGCATTGTGGTTATAAATTATTACTAGTTGCCTCACCCATTCTGAAATCAATAAAAAAAAAAATAGAGAAAGAGTTGCTTATGTATTATATAGAATAAAACACAAAAAAATGCCTAAGACTATAAGTATGTTAAATAAAATACAGTTACAAAATCATTTTTCAAATTTTCTCTAGTTTTTCTAATCAGAATTTGCCAAATTTATATATAACGCAAAATATTTTGTAATTATTGAAAACCTTTGTCAAAAGTTAATATTCAAGACAAACATAAATGTACCAGAATATTAAACTCTTTATCATTAAAGTACTTTGAATTAGATATTTAATTTTACTTGTTGCCAAAATAACTTCTTCAGTTATACTTAGATTTATAATATTTTTTAATCTACATCTATTGATAAGTATCTTTCTTGTGTTGTGTGTCAAAAGTGTTTGAAGCATATTGTCCATCACAATAGAATCACACCTACTCAAATTATCTTTGTAGTTGTTAAGTATGTTCACCCTGGTCAAATGGATTTGTCTCACATGTCAGCATTCCTTTCTCCAATATAGAGGAACAAAATATATCTGGTGTGTAATGTTCTATGATTCTTTTCATTCTCTTGTGAAAATAGAAGTAAATCTCAAAGAGTTTAGTAAAGATTAATATCAATAAATAATTTATCCTATCAATAAACTATTGATATAATGTAGTTGTTTTAAACAAAGGGCTATTTGAAATAAGTTGTTATTAGAAATAAACACCAGTGCAGATAAGCTTAATTTAGGATAATATCAAGAAAACTTCAGACAGGTTTAATCCCAGGAGGTTTATCCTGTTCAGCCAATGAAGTCCACTAGCTATGTAGAATAAAGCCAATGACATTTTGAATTTGAATATATTTGCATTAGAATTGAAGTTTTTTGTTTTGTTTTATTTTTTAAATTGCAGTTTGTCCTCAATACTTTTTTTTTAAGATTTATTTTATTTATGCATACAAGAACTGGGGTACAGGCCAGAGGTGCAGGGTGGTGAGAGGATTCACCAGAGACAGTGGGGAACAGAACAGGAAGAGCAACCGAAACACACTGCTGAGGGGAGCAGTGGGCACTGCAGGAAAGGTCTACTGTGCCATGTGGGTCATCCCCCTGGCCAGGGGCAGGGATCGAACTTGTGCTGAAGTGACTGTGGTTTGCTTCATAGTGTATTGCTTAACCCACTGCACCACTGGGGAGGCCCAAGTTCTCCTCACTACTTCTGTATGATTTTTGTATTCATTGTCAGGCTGGTGGTTTGTTGATTTTGATCAATGACGCAATCTCTCCAGAATTTTAATTTTTTTTTTCCTTCTAGGTATTGTCTGCTTTAAAATATCTTTCAGGCTTTAGCCATTTCTGGTTGAGCAATAAGTTTATATATAGCCAGTAAAAGTGTTTAAAGAGACCGCATAAGTTGAAGGTATACACCTCTTAAAGAAACTGGATTATGAAAGGTATTTGTAAAGTTGATGAGTTGTTGGCTGTCACTTATGGAGTAGCTATTATAATAGCCTGTAAGAATTGGCCAAGTATTATAATTAAGATTTGTCCAGCTACAATGAATATATATTTTAAATTGGGTAATAATCATATCTTAACAAAATCCTAAAGAAAATATATTCTGTAATGAATCTCAAGTAAGCCAAATATTTTAAACTTTGAAGCATCTGATTATGAATGCTATTAAGTAAGGGAAAGATACCATTTAATAAAAGTCTTACTAAGTGAAATTTAAAGAATGTCAAGTAATGAACTATGTTGTTATTACTTAAAAATAAGATCTTTATGCCATGTCTATAGAGTGTTTATTCCCTCCTGATAACAGAGGATAAACTAACTTGTAAAGCTGCCAAAAACTGTGATTTTGATACAAAGAACTGTAAGAGAGACAGCAGAATGTGATCAGAAAATCTAAGAAGGACTGTGAATAATACTTGGGGATTTTGCAGCATAGAGCTCATAAAATGAAAAATGTATATATATATATATTTTTTCTCTCTGCTGACCAATAGAGATATCGAACATTTCTAAAAGTGGGGCACATCACTCATTTTATTATATTAAACTGGGAATAAAATATAGTATTTAAGGTTGTTACAAAAATGCATGAGAGCTATAGCTATCAACAGAAATCAAAGAATTGAAATATCACTGTAACTACCTCATACTTAGCTATATTACTAAGTTAACACAATATATGGTTGAAAGCATCTGGTATGGAATATGGCTTAAAATGTCTAATTGAGTAATTAATTTTTCTCATAGCTATAATGTGTGATGTCCTAGTCATTACATAATTTATCTTTTTCAAAATTATAATGGGACACTAATAGTTGGCATAAGATTTGAAACAATTTTAGATCTTATCATTTAACTGATATTCTCAGTAACAGAGATTTTTCTGAACAGATACTGCTATATGAAATGCACACTCCAATCATTTTATGTAGCAGTTTGGAAATGTAAAACTTCAAACCAGAATCAATTCATTTCTGTTTTCTTCTCAAAATAATAAGAAGAAAACCAAGCCCGATCATTGGTTCAAATGAATACCCAAACCAACTGAATAGACAGTCTGCTTCAATATTTCTATTATTCTTGTAATATTTCTATTATTCAGTCTCTTCTTACACCCACCTCTAGGAGGCTAGAGTCATTCTGTGATATTTTGATATCCATTTGTTCAAGGCAACTTTGTCCCAAAATGTCCTGGGTAATCCTGAAGTATGAAAAGAGAAGTAAATTCTCAGTCACCTCTCATTTTTTCCAACCTAGGACCAGTTTTAAGATTTTGGTTATAAATATATTGTTAATTGCACAGAAAATATTTTTATGCAAATTAAAATGAAAATTTTTGAATCAGACACATCTCTTTAGGGAAATTACATAATTTCTATATTACTAATACCCCACTGTGAAGAATGACAATAATGAAACCTATTACATAGGGATTTTAAATAAATATACAAGAATTATAATAGAATTCAGAATTCTCATTTTTTAAAAATATATTTATTTAGTTATGCATATAAGAACTGGGGCACAGGCCAGAGACTTGGGGAGTAAGAGGATTCATCAGAAACAGAGTGGGGAGTGGAAGAGGTGGATTTACTGAGATGCATTGCTAAGAGGAGCAGCAGGACAGGCAGGACAGGTCTGCTGCATCATGTAGGTTACCTCCCTGGCCAGGGATTGAACTCATGCTACAGTGATTGCTGATGCTTCATAGTGAAGTGCTTAACCCCTTGTGCCACTAGGGAGACCCCCAGAATTCTCATTTATGATATAGAACTTATAGACACAACATATATAAACCACCAAATCTGAAAAGTAAATTCAACCAACATACAAATACACAATTTGATATTAGGAAATGTAAATTAAAATTAAAATGATACATCCTGACATACATTTGAGTGAGTAAAATAGAGAGTTCTGACAATACTATGAGTTGGTGAGAATACTGAACAACTGGAACTTTCAAACATTAACTGATTATGATTGTAAAATAGTTTGACTCTTTGTACAGTCTAACATATTCCTACCTATGATCTAAAAATTCCACTTGTAGGTATTTACTCAAGGTAAACGACAACATATTTCCATAGAAAGGCCTGCACAAGACTATCCCAGCTCATATTCATTACATAGCAAATTGATAACCCAAATGTTAGTCAATGGAAGAACGAATAACCCAATTACAGTGTAGTCACACTATAATATTAGTAAAACCACACAGATGACTAACAAAAGCATCTTTAAGTGAGAAAAACTAGACATGCTCTATGCTTCCATTTATATAAAGGTCAAGACAAACAACACAAAAGTACATTAAAAGAAATCAGAGAATTTTTGATTTTTCTCTTTGATTGGTGAAGTGTAGTTAGAGAGAACTTGAAGGTGGCAGGATCAAACTTTCAATGGTGTGGAAATATTCCGCCTTGATTGGCAAGGTAGTTATATAAATGCAGTAGAACATATAAATATATTTATATAAATAAATACACATAGTAAATATTCAGAATATATAGAGTACATGTCTATCAACAATAGTCAAAGTATGCATTTAATTCCTCACCTTCAACTAATGAAAGGTTTATTTAAAAAAATGATGTGTAATTATAGTAAGTTAAATGTAATTCAACTTACTAAACCATACTGAAGTCTAAGCTTATATCTCCTTTGCAATCAGTGGTTTCTCAGTATTGTTATTATAAAAACCAGCAGTTGTTGATTTCCCAGTCTTCTAAAGCCCAACTCTAAAATCCTCCAGGAAGCTAAATAGTGTTTTTCTCCTCAACCTGTGCTCTCTCCCACCCAGCTCCTGTCAGGCACGGCCTTTCATCACTGCATAGCCGGCAACCACAAACTTAGCAGCTAAAAACTTCATTTATTATCTCACAGTTGTGTAGTTCAGAAATTCCAGTGGACTTGTGTGGATTCTCTACTCAGAGTCTCAAGATTGAATTCAAAGCTATCAGTAGTGCCATAGGAAAGCTCCGGGGGGAAAACAGCTTCTAAGATGATACAGATTTTTGGATAAACTTGGTTCTTTACTGCTATAGAAATGAGGTATGTGTTTCTTTGCTGGCATGAGACTGCCTGTGTTTCTCTTACTAAGTGCACCTTCAAAATTCTACCGACCACACAAAGTTTATGAAGAACATTTTCTGGGGTTGGTATGGAGGAGACAAAGCCATAGAAAGAATGTTATTTCCAAAGCTCCAGGAAATCATGGAGGAAAATTGCTCACAAGAAAGGATGCTGAAGTCCTAAGATCATAGTTTCACTGTAAAAGTATAAGCAGTTGCTGAGCGACAGAGGGGAGTTCACTAAGAAAGCATTAAGCACTTTCCACAAAATAAGTCATCCAAATACAATTTGGGAGCTCTTAATGTCTTCATCCCTATCCATGAGTAGGAAAGCATGTGACAGTCCCTGGGAGCTTAGTCTAGCTGGGTAAAGGGATAAAAGGCTGGTAAATTGAAATATGTATAGATGCTTGGGAAGCAAAAACAAATTAACACAAAAAGTTCAATGTGCCTCATTTCCAGTGCCAACAAAGACATAAATTATAAAATGAATGGAATGTCTGAAATTTCAACAAAATAATAATTAAACTGGGGCTTATCTTCCCCTCTGCACATAATTATTTCTGTGAAATTATGAACAGAGGATTCAGTGAGAAAGAATTGTGCACAGCAAAGAAAAGAACGAGCACCAAGCAGAAAAAAAGAACAAGGTCTGCTCCCAGTGGAATTAAACAAGTAAAGAAATTGTGGGAACTATGCTATTGTAAATGCTTAAGTATTTTGCTATTATGCTTTCCCTTTCTTCCTTTTCCATTTCTACAGCCCCCCATTTCACCTCTCACTAAAACATCTTTATCAGCACTTGTTCTCATGGAGAGCCACAAAAACAAGGGGAGCAGGGTGGAACAACTATATGAATGAAAGAATGTCTATATTTCGATGATGTGTTGCATCCTTCTTCATATTCCACTTGGAATATGAAGCAGAGAAAGAAAGGGATAGAATGTGAATTAATTGAAATATAAATTGAAGAATGGATATAATTTGTATATCCAGTTTTCAACAAAAAATGAAAATTTTTTTTTAACAAGAAGCATTTCATCATATAAGAAGTCATTTCTGGCTTTGTCCAAATATTATGAATAGCTATGCAGAACAGAAGTTAGTTCTTATATGTAATGGGATAGATTGGAAATATTAATAATCTAAAGGCACACATTTAAGCAACTGTTATACAGACTTATTGATATGGAGTTAATATTTTGAATTCTCTTCTCTGCAAATAACTTCCACTCCAAATTTGTTACATCCAAAAACTGCATGAGTGCTCCCAAATGTGTCAACTTTTAATGTTTCATTGATATGTTGTAATCAAAATCCTACTGTCTTTTAAATTTCAGTGTTATGACATGGTCTTACCTTGTGATACTTGAACCTGCACGATTAGTCTTATACTGTTCTTAATTGGGACATTCAGCCCTCCTACCTGCTCACAGAGAAGCTGCAAGCATGAATGAGGAGCGATAGTCCAGGAGCTACTGTGTACGCCAACAACAACATGATTGAGGCTGATGATGTCTTTATTCTAGAAACCTAAATTCTTGTAAATGAGTAAGGCAGCAAAGAAATGAACAAGGTAAGTTTATAGTGTGGTATATGCTGTGAGGATGATTAAAAAGAGACTTTGTGAAGAATGACTAAGTGGGGGACATTTCTAATTATGCAGTTGTAGAAAATCTCAATGAGGAGGAGACAGTGGGAATGACCTTACATGGTATAAATCAGTCAACTTAGAATCCAGAAAGTCTTTTTCTACTAGATAGAACACACTGGACAAAGATGTTGTGCATAGTTGTTCTGCTGGTAAGAAGAGAAATAAAGCTGTGATAGTCAGAGGAATATAAACTAAGAGAAAATTCCTAGCAGATGGCATAAGGTAGAAATGATAGAAATCAGGCATGACCAGATCACACATGTTTGCCCCTCCATCTTAGTTTGCCACCTTCTCTTGTCTAGTCTGTGCATCCAGAAGACTGAACTTTATGAATTGGTACAGTGGGTTTAGCTGATTGGTGAATCAGATCAGAGGACAAGTGGAAAGGAGGTGTTGTCCTAGCTACTTCCCTATGGGGTAACCATGGGTCAACTGTATCCCTTTGAACAGAAAGTCCCAACCCCATGAGGTAGCCTTCCCCATTCAGCCACTCTTTCTGAAGTCTGTTAACCTCTCCCAAGACTTCAAGACCAGACCTGCTGATCTCTCTGTTTTCAGCCCTAAACACTGAAATTCTATACTATTCACTGCTGATTTACCTAAATTCTGATAAACTTATAAAAACAATTCCATTATAAAGTACCTTTTTATTACAAAGTTTGAAGTCTATTTTCTACTGGGATCCTATGTGGTATAAACATCACAGTAAAGAATTGATATTAATTATAAAATATAGAGTACGGACAAAATGCCTCATGATTATTCATAATTTAAAAATAGAATGCACTTTTTTTTTAAAGATTTATTTATTTATGCATATAAGTACTGGGGTACAGGCCAGAGTTGTGGGGAGTGAGAGGATTCACCACAGACAGAGCAGGGATCAGCGGGCACAGCAGGAGAAGTCTGCCGCGCCATGTGGGTCCCCTCCCTGGCCGGCAGCAGGGATCGAACTCGTGCTGCAGCGGCTGCCTTTTGCTTCATAGTGCGTTGCTTAACCCACTGCGCCACCAGGGAGGCCCTAGAATGCACTTTTATTTGCAGTATGGGCAACAGTGTTGTTCACGTAGCACCTCTTTCATTCTCTTTGCCAGTCAAGAGGCTGTATTTAGGTCTAGGGAACACACATTTCAATGTGTTGAACTAAATTTCTTTCAAGTTTCTGACTGGAAAAAGCAGATAATTGTGTACTACTGATATTAGAAGACAAGTTGTGGTTAGTTTTAAATTTAAGGAAAATTTCACTTCTACACACAACAAAAATAAAAGATGATACTGAGGAAAATGTTTGTAGAATTAATTTTCTTCTCATAAGTATTCCCTGTAAAATCTATAAAAGTGGAGAAAACAAGACTTCAATTGTCTGGAATACTGAGTCATTTGCACAAGAGACTACTGTAATGCTTGAATTTATTACACCACAAGTGTTGCTTTGCTGAGAAGCATTGTTAAGTCAGTGTTTCTTCTCCTAAAGAAAGTAAATATTGAATTTTGTAAGACAAAACATCAGATCTAAATATATGCTGTTCACTTGCAAAATACACGGTTTCTCTTGAGACAGCTCAGACCTGTTAGTTTCTTGAGCAACAGATATAAATAGGAAGACTCTTAATCTAAGTTTAGGTGTGTACAAACATAGATAAAATGCCTGAGCTCTTCTGTAAAACTCTAGCAATTCCTTCTAATAAAACTGCATCCAAGATAATACATTGTATTTTCACAGGCTAACAGAAGCAAAGGTTTGAATAAGAATCAGTGATTTTGTTTAGTGTAGATACCCAATAAGTAGATTTTTGGGAATAATTTAGTTCAAAATTTCACTTTTCCTTTAACACCAGTTTTGTACTTATTTTAAGTATTTTTGTGACTATGATTAGAGAGACAAGATGTGGAGAAAGGCATGTTTGATAATTTTCAATTATCTTGTGTAGAAAGTCTATATAAGAAAACCAGGAAATTTGCTAGCTACTACTAGAAATCAAAGCATATTGACTTAATTTCAAGAACAGTAAGTCTAATCTACAATAAATAGGATTTTACAAGTATAGAAGAAAATTAAGCCATACAGCACTTTCACCAAATCCACAACATCCAAGACCTCTTATTTTTTTCCTACTTGCATTTAGGATTTTTGAATTCATGTGGGTTAGGAATGAAAAAAATAAGATGTCTAACTGCGCCCTTTTCATTTGGACTAGTACTTATTAGTGTTTACTAAAATATTTTGACAACTTTTTTGGATGTTTATCAGGAAAAAACATAAATGCAGAAATCAAGAATGTTATATTGTTTTATATCAGTATTATTTATTTTACAATTGAAGTTAATATCAGAAAACCCATGGAGAGAGTCTTCATTTATACAAAAGGAATCTAAAAAGAGCAAGGACAGTAGCATATGTACTCTGCTTATAGGAGTTAGGCATATATCAGATTTTTTTCTAGAATGAAGTAAATTTGAACTTTTTTCACCTCTCTAAACATTCTCTGAATTACATATATCTTTAATTTTTTATAAATTACTCAAGACAATATTAGTAGTTACGATTAACTTTTCAGCCATTGAAAATCTTTATTGACTTACTTTCTTAAAGAATATCCTAAAGAAGTCTTAGGAGAAATCCTCAAGGTATGAAACCAACAACATTTCTAAAGCATGGGCTCCTCTTTTGCTCTGTATGTGTGTATTATTCACTAATCTCATTTTAGAGTAGGTTTGACCTGACAGGCGTTAACTATAGTTTAATATGCTTAAGTTCTTGTTCTTGTATCTTTTATATTTTCGTCATAAAACTAGATAAACTTAGGGAAACAGTGCTGTCCTGAGTTGTAAATTGAGTAGTTACTAATCAGAAGAAGACTGGATGAGGGTTGAGGAAAAGAAGCATTAAAAAAAAAAATGGAAGGGGTGGAAAAGAAAGAGGAGGAGAAGATAAAAGGACTATATCATTGGCATTAACTTTGATTGACAGTCTGGGGCACTACAGATCAAAGAGATCCTGGTAAAAGACTTGAACATTTCATTTCAGAAGAGAACAGGAAAAAGGGTTTTAAGAAGTATGAATAAGACCATTACTCTTCCGGGAAGGTCAGTCTTCAGCCATAACTGGTCAGTGAATGGCACAGTTTACAAACTGTTCCACAGCTCTGGTTTCACATTTGAGTCTAGTGGCCCACATGATGGAACATCAGTTTATGGTCTTTGACAACTGCCTCCTTTATCCTCATACTGCTCCTATTTAGGTCAATACCTATTGTATGGACATGTGCTAATAAAAAAAAAATCAAATTTGGCAAAATAAATGAGATTTTATGTGTGATTAATGCTAGTTATAAAAATGAATATCATTTAAAATTGTATGTGAATTATAATAAAATAAGTGTCAAGGTCTCTTCTGCAACTGTAAATTAGAAGCACTGAAAGGTAGGCAAATATAAAAGTCTAGTTTTAAAAGCTAATAATGTTAAAATCCAACACCAAATGCTGGTGAAGATGTGGAAGATGAATAAGTCTTACTAATTGTTGTAGAAATACAAATTGGTAGTCATTTCAGAAGATAGTTTGATAATTTTGATGAAATGATCTGGCAGTCATACTTCTTAATATTTATACAAATGAGTTGAACATGTATGTACACAAATGGATATTTATAGCAGCTTAATCCATAACTGCCAAAATTCAGAAGCAACCAATATATTCATTAGTGGATAAATATACAAGGGATAGAATATTATACACACTAAAAATGTGTTATCAAACAAGAAGGGACACATGTGAACCTGAACTACATGTTACAAAATCACGGAGTTCAGCCTCAAGGCTTTTATCCTGTTTGATTCAAACTTCAAGACATTCTGAAAGGAGAAAAACGACTGAGACAGTAAAAAGGATAACTGTTAGCTAAGGATGGTGTGAAAGGAAGGATGAATAGGCAGGGCATAGAGAATTTTCAGGACAGAGAAAATGTCCATATGATATCATAATGATGGATTATCATTATGCAAATGTCACGATACTTTTGTGCAAAGGCAGAGAAAGTGCAACCCCACCAATGAGCCCTTACAGAAATTGTGGCTTTGCGTGTCCATGTGTCAATAAAGGCTCAGTTGTGTAGTAAATGTACCACTCAGGTCAGGATGTTGATAATAGAATAGACTGCATATGTGTAGGGTAGGGCATAAGTTAAAATTATCTGTATATTCTGTTCAAATTTTCTGTGAATTAAAATTTTCTCTATAATATAAATTTCAGCAATTAAATAAAGGAATAATACAAAACAAAGTGAATAATGTGCCAATGTTTATCAAATGTTTCTGTGATTTTGTACAACACTACAGAAAAGAACTATCAAAGTTACTAAATCACCGATTCTTTGTAATATAAAAGGATTTGTGTGGCAACTGATATAAAATTAATTAAGAAATGGTACAGAAAGCCAAAATAAAATAGACAAGAACCAAAAAGTTCTTCCAATAGAAGCATTATGCTATTAATAGAAATGCTCAATTCATGAAAATTAGGGCTTTGGCAAATCCACTGTTAGGCTGTTTGTGTGAATAACTTCTCCGTTTTGACAAATAGCATAAGTCACTTGAAAAACTCCTTCTGCTGACACCAATTGTAGGTTTGCTTTTTTTTCCTGTCAGTTTGAGTTGCTGACAGGAAAAAAAATGTGACTACTAACAAATTCATCATGTCGGAATTTTGAGCCTTGAGCATATTCTGACTCTTTCTATTTTTGCTTCAATGTTTCAGCTATTGGTTGCAAAAACAACCTCTATTCATCATCCCTCCCTATTTGCATGTTGTTTGTGACAGAGTAGTTCTGCGTAACTAGAAATGGACTTGCTCTCCCAACCCTGGACTTCAGAGCTGAAATGTGACTTGACTTGGTTAAGTGGAAACCAGCTCAGTCATGGAGTGGCATTCGAGGTGTTGGGGTTACTAGGGGCCTCTGGCATCTGGAGGACTTCATGCTGCACTCTTGGAACTTTGCCCCTTTCCACTGAAAGGAACATGGACCTGCTCATGAAAGGCCAATTCTAGAGAATAATATATGTCCTATTTTATGACTAAATTTAAAATAAGCAATACAGGGCCTCCCTGGTGGCACAGTGGGTTAAGCAATGCACTATGAAGCAAACTGCAGCCACTATAGCATGAGTTTGATCCCTGCCGCAGGTCACGGAGGGGACCCACATGACCTGGCAGACCTCTCCTGCCTAGGCCACTGCTCCCCTCAGCAGTGTGCTTCAGTTAGTCTGCCTGTTCTGCTCCCCACTCTGTCTCTGGTGAATCCTCTCACCACTCTGGACTCTAGCCTTGTACCCCAGTTCTTGTATGTATAAATAAATAAATCTTTAAAAGAAATTTAAAAAAATCAATACATAAATAGAACTAAAATCTTTGTTTTATAGGACTCATTTGTCAGTAAAAGTCTTAAAATTTCTTTGTGTTAAATTGACTTTGAGTTAAACTTATTATAGTCTATTCTTTTTTTTAAAAAATATTCTTTATGAGAAGAAAACAAACAAACAAACAAACAAACAAAAAAAAAACAAGAGAAAGCTAAAAAAAATGGGCAATTACAACCAAAAACAAACAAACTCAACAAGATCAAAAGGTTAAAGATAGACCAAGGGGAACATGCGGGGCTGGGAGGAGAGGTTGAAGACTGGGAGGAAGGCATAAAGAGCACAAGGTTCTGAGGTATATTAAAGTTGCCCTGTAACAATGGTGCACGGGTGCAATGGTGGTGGGAACTCCCTGGGGATTACAAATGTTTGTCAAATACAGTTAAATAAATCTAATGAGAAAAAAAAATAAGAAATAAAATATTTGTAACAACAACAAAAACATGCATTACCTGAACCTAGGAACACATGTGCTTTTCTATCAGCTCTCAATAAAATCAGATGGTGCGGTGCCACTTTAAAAAAATAATATTCTTTATGTTACTATTGTTTGAATGTGCTGCACCTCTCCATTGTTTATGTGATTGTTTTTATAATTATCATTGTATCCAGAGCTAAAGTTCTTAGCATTAAAAGGATGCTAAAAAGAGACAAATCCTTTTTCCTACAAGAAAAAGTCTTGCTAGAGAGGTCTTACTAAAAGGTCTTACTAGATAAACCCTCCATACCTGCCCACATAGATGCAGAGACCCTCATTAGAAAACTAAATCACTGGGCAACACTCTTCATGAAACTGGAGCTCTTCAACCACACAAAAGGTAAAATCATCTGTCTTGCAAAGTCCCTAAACTATCCCACTAAAAAAATCCTTATAGAAACTGTGTGCATTATGATGTCTTTTAAGTAATGAGAAGAGGAGAAGGGGAGTAAACCAATGTGAGGAAGGAACGAGAAAGGTGTGCATGACACAGAGGAGGGAACAGGTCCAGGACTATGAACTCCCTACTCAAGTCCAGCTCCTCTCAAATTCTCTGTTGAGCAAAGGACACAACTTCTCTGGGCCTCTCTACACCCAGTACAATGGAATTTCTATAAAAACTACATGCAACAAAATCTAAAAGCATTTTAATAGTCACAATTAGGAAAGAATACAGACTATTCAAGCTCCTCTGAGGTAAATACTTAATTTTCTGTGTCACCCATCATCCAAAATCACAAAATTTTATTTAATACACAGTAGAGTTTAGACTTAATATGCATAAACACACTCCAAGTAAAATTGTTTATCTCTTATTTAAATTTGAAAACTATATGCACACACATGCACGCATAGAGACACATACACATTAGCATATAATAAGTAAGTCACAGGAGCTTGTTCCAAGGTCTTAAAGTTAAATAAAGAAACCTCTTTAAAAATTGTGTGTGTGTGTGTGTGTGTATATTTAATAATGACTGAGCCAGTGACTTCTATATCCCTGGATTACTTATGTGACAACAGATCTCATGATAAATGTAATCACTGGAAAGACAGGAGGTTCTTTAAGAAAATGTTTTTGATGTAATGGATGAAAAGGGACAGATAGGAAGCAAGACCAGGAAAAGGTAAATGTGTCAAGTTTTGAAGTGATCTTGGAAACATCTTGTGCATTCTTGTAATGAAAAAGAGCACATTTTATTTTTCTTACTTATGACTCATTACTATATCTATTTAAATACACTCAGAACTTTTTCATCTCCCAACTATTCCAAATGCCTTTTTCCTAATTCTTTTTGTCTTCAGAGTTGCATAAAACTGCACAGTACTTTATTATGAAAATAGCATTGTGTAGTGAAGGATAGACAGGTGAGCAGGAATTTGGTTGTACAGAGTGTGATAGGCTGCCAGCTTTGAGAGTTACATGTAGTATCTAACAAATGATGAGTTGCAATGGGATTGTCAGGAATTTACCGAGTAGATTTTGCTCTGAGTGAACGTTGAATATTCTAGTCTCATCACTATATTTTTTATAAACAGTAAAAATATCTAAATATTGAAAAATAAGCCCTGAGAACTGAAGAAGTCAGAGGTAGAGTTGGAATCCCAGCACGAAGCATCTTCTCCAGTCCCGACCCATTGAAGTTACACAAATTCTTTAGAGGCAAGAGCTGTAAGGAAGAGGATGGCATAGTTATTTGTGTAGTCGTGTATAGGTAACCATGAATTTTACACAGCAAGTAGTCTCCCAGGTGAAGCGGTATAAATGCACTGTGTGTTGCACATAGGGAGAGAAATTTTTGTGAACCCCTTCTGCAGCCTAACATTTATTAAAGTTTCAAGAAGACCCCTTTCAATGCAGAGGTGCGGAAAATTGGCATAGTTTTCCATTTGAATGCCTTTTCCCAATAGTTGCTATGTTCATCACAATATAACCTCTCAGATTTAAAATGTGAACTAAAGTCCATCTTGCTGTGCAAATCAGTACATTAAGCAAGCCTTGAGGAAAAGCCTGAGAGATAAACAGAAAACCTGTAGGAAGTTTTGCTATCAAGGGCAATGGCAATTAAGATTTAAATAATGATTTAACATACAGGTATGAGTCAGAGCGGAGCACAGAAAAATACGTGGAAAACATCCACACACTTGCAAAATAGATTGTGTGAAGTGAAAGAATGCACCTAAAAATTAAATTTAGATATTGTCTTATAGTTTGAAGTTGGTATAGAATAAGCTGTTGTAACAAGAAAGACCTAAAGGGTTTATGTGTCTTTCTCAATGTCCAGGCAGTTGTTCCTGGCTAGTGGGGCAGCTCTGGCAGCTGTCTTCCACATGGGGATCCAGAACTCCCAGCTACCTCCTTCTAGTGCTTTGATGGCCCCTAGGGGTTTGTCATTATCCTCATCATCAAGTCTGGCCTGTCAGACTGAGCTTGATGGCAGGAGGGTGAAGAGGGTATGAGGAGGTACAGCCACTTAGTTCCAGGTTCAAGCAGCACACATTTTAGTCACATCTCTTAAGGACTCTTGTAAATGACAGCAAGAGAGAATTGGAAGTGTATCCTTGACCATGTCCATAAAAGAGGATTTTGATTGACCTGCTCCACCTGCCAACAAATTAATATGGTGCTACCATGATAAATTACCAACTTACCACATAAATTTCTAGCAAATGTTAGTCCAACAAAAAGAAAATAATTTTGACTCTCTAATTAAAAAAGGTAATCAGTTATCGCTCATCCACCTGATTGTGTCATCAGTTAAGTCTATCCATAAACAAGAGAAGCAGAAGTAACTGTTTATTGATTTTTTAAATGTGGAGAAACATGAATGTGGCATCAAGGTGAGCTAGAAGATACTGAGGACTCAATAGACAAATGCAGGGAGCAAAATCACATCTTCAAATCTTTACTCTGGATGTACACTTGAGTGAGTGAAATCTGTAGACCTCAGATTTCTCTTCTGTAAAATGGAACAAACAACTGCTCTAAGTTATACCCAAATTGCTCATCTGTTAAATCCCACTGTCCACAAACTGCATACACAGGAAATGCATTGCAAAAATGCTAGTGTTTTCAATGATTGTCATCAAAAGTTCTTTAACTAGAACTGAATTACACTTATTATTTATTGATGAAATGGCTTAAATTTTTGGCAATCTTTTCAAGAAACTTGACATCATAACAGATAACTATTTGTCCTAGTTTTAAAATTACTAAAATAAATTATTGCTATTTCCTTTATTATTTCTATTATTTATAGTCTTCTTAAGAAAAAATGACATTAAATTTTACCCTTTGACATTGCAGTAATATTTCTCAAAATTTCTGTTAGTGCATCTCCACCACTAAAAAAGAATGCATGTACAGTATGTGTGTGGATATATGCATATGCATATAAATGTTTGTGATTATAATTGATAGACATGTACATGTAGTATTTTTATATATCACAACACCTCTATATTTAACAATAAGTAGAATTTTAAAGAAACTTTTGCTGAATTTTATTAAGGCTAGATAAAACTTTGCTCTCATTAACATATAGTTAGTCATTTTATACAATAGGAGTATTATTAATGATCTTTTGACATATTAATTACATGTGTTAACATGTAATAATAGTGGGAATTATGTTATTGATTTTGATTCCTACCTAAAAAAATAATTAATACTTTAGGACACAACTATTCAAATATCTGTTGCTAAATGCTTTTCTTTTTGTGTAATTGTTAGTGGACATGAAAATTAAAAATAAAAGCAACTCATAAATTAACAATATTTATTACACACACTAACACACATCTACAAAAAATAAACAAGACAAACTTGGGAGATCACTCATTGTTATACAGTAGATTTAAATCCATATTTTAATAAAAAATATCAATTTTTAGCTAGTGGCTATCACATATCACTATATCATCACTGTTACTCTCTCCACTGTTGCTTTAAAAAAACCTGTTAGAAGCAGCAAGAAATTTAGTTCTGCCATTTTCATAGCATTCACTTCTTGCATTCTAGTTTAATCTTTGAACTGCAATTTCTTAGGAGGGAATCTTTTTTTTTTTTTTAAAGCTGCTGTTCATTTTGAAAGAATATGAAGTATTCTTTTCACTTAACAGGGCACAAAGAAATTGTAGCTTGTGGCAATACAAAAAAAAATGAAAGCAGTTCTGTGGTATGAAGGACATCTGAAGTGCAGTCAGCATGTCACAAATGCATATGTGTTTTTATGCATTTGGAGCTTAACTCCCTCTTATTAAAATAAAAAAAAATAATTAAAAGTGTCATAGTTTTCTTTCCACACCACAATGGCCCTCTTGCACAAATGTGAGTGTGTCACCCTCACATTAAGTCATTAAGTCATCAATAGTTGTAATTCCCTCAAAAGAACCTGCAAATATTTTAGTATAAATTTGGATTACACACTGTCACTTAAAAAAAGTGACTTTTATTAAGTATTGCATGGAATAAAAAATCCATAAAATCAAGGTAAATCTCTTTTAATATACCCCATAAAAGCATATGACTACTTAAACTCTAAAATTATTGTGGCTGCTGAAAATAGTCAGCCTTGATAGAAAAGCTGAAAGTGTTCTGAAAGAGTATAGAAAGAACTGAAAACTACTAAAAAGGCAATTTTATCTTAAAGCTCTAGATGCTAACCTGGGAAAGGAAAAGAGATGAAGGGAAATGCCTGCATACTGAATGTCTGAATTACATCAAAACTTTTTATTTCTTCCTTCCTTGCTAAATAATCAGGATTCAGATTGCATTAGGTTTGAATATTTGAAATATATGTATTAACTCATTGGATTGGATTTTCATAAATCTGCAATCACAAATGTCTAAATGACACAAGTCTCCCAGATCATATCGTAGGACATCCCAGCCAGAATATTTTATTCTTTCTTTAGAAGGGAAAAGTAGCTAGATCATCTTCTGAAATAACTAAATATGCATGCCTTCTCTAAAGAAACTCTAGAATATCCTGGTGTCTTTTTAAAGGGTTGGAACTTTGATATAGAGATAATGCTTGTCCTTTTTCATTTATTTAATTAATAAAGAGTTAATTTTACAAAAGAACTGTTTTATAAACCATCTTTTCTCAAGGCTTCTAAAAGAAACATGTAGCTTTATTTCTTGAACCAGTGCTATTGTTCTCAACGTTTCCCATTTGTGGATCATAAGTAAGATGCTAAAACAATTCCTGCTGAGTAAATCATAAGGAGCTTAAATTATAAAGAAAATAGACCCATCGTGCTAACACTACATAATTCCACATTTTATTATTGCGTTGATTAAAAATTCATAGGTATTGCTGAACTGTTAAAATAAAAAGTGTTCTCTTCAAAATTATAAAATGTATTATAATATCATGGAAAGTGGAGGGAACGTTATCCAGAATCTAATACATGTTGGACATACTGCTAAATGTTTTATAGATGCATATAATTTGATCCTTCCACCAACCATCTAATGAAGGTAGTGTTAGTTCCACTTCATCACAGGGAAGATTATATTTAGAAAGACTTAGTCTTGATGCAAAATATCAGAGTTTAGAACCTTACAGATAAAATATTGAAATCCTTGAAATAGCTTTCCACAAGGTACTTCTTTCTTGCATTAATAGACCAAGACTGGAATTATTTGATCTTTGTTTGGTCTTTGTTATTTTGATTAACTAGTCCAGACCAAGACTGGAATTATTTGGTCTTTGTTATTTTGATTAACTAGTCCAGACCAAGACTGGAATTATTTGGTCTTTGTTATTTTGATTAACTAGTCCAGGATTTCTCAACCTCAGAGTTATTGATGTTTTGGCACTGGTAATTCTTTGTGGGAGTTCTCTGTCCCCTGCAATATGTATTACTTAGCAGCACCCTAGTTTCTTTTCACTAAATGCCAATAACACACCTTAATATTATATCACAGCCTAATTCTAACAGAAAAAAATTGTCTCTTGACATTGGGAAGTGCTCCCTGGTAAGGCAAACTTGTCCCTGGTTGAGATATACAGAACTACATCATAGTCTAAGAGTCAGAGCACTTCCCAGCATTTTTTACCCTTTTTCTACATATACACATAGAGAAGGAAAAGAAGAAAAATCAAAGGGAATGACAATATAACGGTCATCAATATGACACAAGAAAAATAGAAAAAAATCCACCTGCATACGTTATGAAATAAGACTCACAATACAATTTGTTCTGGAAGAGTGAGCAGAAACTTTAGAAAAGGAAATAAAACAAAAATAAACCTCACACATGATCTCCTGGAGAGATCTATTAATATAACACAAAATATAGTTTTCAAATCCCAAAATGTCCACTAATTATATAGGGAGAAAATATAAAATTGGTGTGTATACAAATGATGATATGCCATCCCCTGAAAGCAGACTGTTAGAAGGAAAAGGAGCTGTGGATTACTACTCTAGTAAATACTGCACACAAGCAAATTGACCTCCTTGTCTCCTTTGTCATTTTCATGATCAAACTTCTTCATATGTATTTCCCCCTCTATTTTTATGATTTCAGTTAATCCTGATTTCCTAACTTAATCCTGATTCATTCAATTTTATTGTATTATACACACTCAACCAAAACCGATCCTTGTAATGAAATCAAAGATTTTCATTTTGATAACGTTTATAAATATCCCAGGAATGTGTAGCACTATTAGTGTTTTTCCTCTAAGAAGTGTATTCTATTTCTTCCATATCTAACAACCTACTGACCTAGCTCATTTTATTTATTTTTTTCTAGAATTATTCCTCTCTGTCCAGATTATTAAATGCTGTATCTTCTGCCATTTTGTAGGGCATTCATTTCCCTTCATCTAAACTCTCCCATTTGTCATCTCAAAAATGTATACGGTTAATTAAAACTGCAAGTATTATGGATTCCAAGTTGATTTCATAATCAATTATAAGACAAACTATATTTTCACTTTCTAATGTACCATATAGAGGGATGAGTCCTACAATGGGTGAAAATCTCACAATTTTACAGAATCTTCTTCTTTCTCAGTGACCCATGAATTATAAACATCTTAAAAGTCATGTTCTCTTAGACATATTGAAATATAATGGCATCCAACCCTGATGTCTTTTTCTGAAATTTACACCCATATAACTACTCATCCATTCTGCTCAAATATCTATAATTATCTTCTTCAATGAAAGCCATATTGTTAAAATGCATTATATTCTAGTCAAATGGTAAGCTTGGTTCTACACAAACTGATAACCCTAGTAAATGCACTGGAACCCGACATATTCAAAATTGAACAAAGGTTCTCCACTTGCCACCATTTTCATACACCTCATGCCACTTTTCAAAATCTGGTGCTATTTAGCTGAATATCAAGTTCACCTACCCATCTACACAAATTAGAAACCTAAGAGCCAAGTTTTATATTTTCATCACTTTAAATTAAGTATCATGTTCTTTTGACTTTATTACCAAGTTTTTCTTTAGTCTCTCTAGCTTTTTCCATTTATGCACATGTCCTTTCTAGATCAAGTGACCATGATCACTTCTGAAAATCTGTAATGTCTTCTAGTTGCTTTGACCATAGGCATTCTGGTTCCCTTTTCTGTCTTTCATCCATCCAGGGTTTAGAGTGATGAAACAATATCACCCACGTTTAAAAGTCAGCAGTGTCTTCCTATTGATGGTCTCCTTTGGGACTTTGTTTACCGATGGCTTTTTTATAATCAAGTCTCAGTTGTATTTCACTTAAGCTTCATTCTCCAGATCTCATTGATCGCATCCTTGATATATAATCAGTTTATAGAATATTGTAGATACCAGATAAATACTGTTAGATGAAAATGTGTCAAGATTGTGGTCTTGAACGTCCTCCCAGCAGCTGGTTTCCCTGGTAGTACAAGGGTTAATTCTCAGCACTATCAAGCTATTGCCAGTCACTGCAGCATGAGTTCAATCCCTAGCCAGGGAGCTGATGCAAAAAGCACAGCAGACTAGACCTGTCTTGCCCACTGCTCCCCTCAGCAGTGTGTTTCAGTCAGTCTGCCTGTTCTGCTCCCCACTCTGTCTCTGGTGAATCCTCTCACCACTCCCACCACTCCCACCTCTGGCTTACACCCTAATTCTTGTATGCATAAGTAAACCTTAAGGGCCTTCCTGGTGGCACAGTGGGTTAAGCAACACAGTATGAAGCAAACCACAGCCAATGCAGCATGAGTTTGATCCCTGCCTCCGACCAGGGAGGGCACCCACATGGCCAAGCAGAACCCCCCTGCCTCACCCGCTGCTCCCCTCAGCAGTGTGTTTCAGTCAGTCTGCCTGTTCTGCTCCCCACTCTGTCTGCTGAATCCTCTCACCTCCTGTGACTCTTACCTGTACCCCAGTTCTTGTGTGCATAAATAAATAAATCTTAAAAATAAATAAATCTTAAAAATAAATAAATCTTAAAAATAAATAAATAAATAAACCTTAAAAAAAAGAAAAAGAAAGTCCTCCTGGCAAATGTGTGATTCTAAGAACTCTGTCTTTGAATGTAAACATTGCTTATGATATTTATTTAATGCTACATGACTTCTATTTTCTTTAGAAAATAATTTAGTTTTTAACTCATTTACTTATTTGTTAAATTATTGTATTTTTGGATTTTTAAAATAAAGTGTCTGACCCTTTATGATAGTAAGCCCATTGGTTTATTTTTAATTGTATTATATTTGTTTTAAATTGATACCTTATGATACATTATTTTGTCTTTTCAGAATAATACTTTGCTTTAATATATTAAAGAACTTAAAAGATACTTCTTCAAAGATAAAATGCAAATGACATCATAATCAGGGAAATGCAAATTAAAACCACAATGAGAGAGCACCTTACAACAATATGAATTGCTCATATTAACAAAAATAGCAACTATAAATGTTGGAGAGGATGTGGTGAAAAGGGACCCCTGTACATTGCTGATGGGAATGCAAACTGGTCCAACCACCATGGAAAGCTGTATGGAGGTTCCTCAGTCAACTAAAAATGGAAATACCAGAGATCCAACTGATAGGAATTTACCCAAAGGACACAAAAGCATTAATTCAAAAGAATACATGCAGCCTTATGTTTATTACAGCATTATTCGTAATAGAGAAGGCTTGTAATCAGCCCAAATGCCCAAAAATAGATGACTGAATCAAGAAAATGTGGTATATATACACAATGGAATGTTATTCAGCAGTCAAAAAAGATAAACTAGAGACATTTGTAGAAACATGGATGGACCTTGATGGCATTATGCTCCGTGAAATAACTCAGAAGGAACAAGAAAAATACTCGATGGTCCTTCTTATAGGAGGACTATAGGGGACCAAGGAAAAAAATAAGAAAATCAACAAAAACAACAAAATAAAACAAAAATAAACAGACAACTACAAATCAGAGACATTATGGAGGAAAGAAAGAGGGGCTGGGATCAGGTTAGGGACAGGAGGAACACAAGGGGCTGTGATGATGGTGCATGGGTGAATTGGTGGTGGAAATTCCAAGGGAACTACACCAAGAAAAGCAAGCAAGCATAATAAAAATTAAAAAAAAAGAAAAGAAATCTTTCCAATATGTATATTCCAAAATGTTAAAATCGATTTCTCATTCTATTACAAGCGAATGATATAAAGTTAGAGATTTCAGAACAAATACTACAGTTATATTTTGAGATTTTAGGAAACTAGAACATGACTAATTTTAAATATAACTCAATAAGATCATAGAGGGATTCTAATTATATCTACATTTTAGTGGTCATATATGTATAGATATTATGCCTTTTATTCTACTTATGTAATTCACCATGTATTTTCCTATAAAAGATACCTGAAAATAAACTTACTTTAATTTCACTTTAAAATAAGCAAATATACATACAACTACATCTTGCCAATAATATCTTCTAGGGAAATAGAATAATAATTGAATTTGTATTCACATGTTTGATGCATTTTTTTCATTAATCTTAAGTAGTCATAAAAAAGTATAATAATAATTTCACAAGTGAATGTCAAAATTGTAAGAACTTAAGGAAGGCAAAAATTCTGTTAATGTTTTGGACAAGAATTAGGGGAAAGGAGTGAAAACTTTATTTTGACTTCAGGAAAGACTATTTTTCTCTGACATTTACACAAGGGAATTGGGAATCCAATGTGATGAAACTGATACTGTAATTCTGTGAACAGATTGATCTGGCTCTCCCTTATTAGTTAGAATCTGTAGGAAACAAATATATTGATATTGTGGAATACAATACTATATATTATATAATATTTTTATAATAACATCCTATCACATCTGAAAAATATAATTACAGCAATCTATTAAGGAAATTATTACTACTATAAATAAAAATATATTACTCCAAACCTTGACATCCACTTGCATGGATACAGCAATGTCTATATGTAAAGCTGTAATATCAATAATATCCTTCATAAACACTATGTTATCTTATATATTTTTGTACATTAATACAGTCTATATAATATAATGTATAAAATATTTTTAAATAATTCTGTAAAATATATATATCTTATTTTACAAGTTAAGAAAGTATATGGATATTTAAATTCCTGGGATTGCTTAATTTTCTTTCTAGATGTATGATTAAATTACTTCCCCCAGAAAGATGAGAATTAATACACAAAGGTGAAAGTTTTCATTTTTTCATGTGATATTTATTTTACTTAATAAAAGATCACAAGCAAATTTTAAAACACTAAAAAACTAAGATTTAATCAATGCTCATGAGAAGATGCAATAGGATTTTAATATTAATCAATAAATTTTATTTTTCATACTTATTTTCAGAAACCTTTTTTTAAGTTTAGGATTTCTTTTAAAAAAAGATTGATTGATATGCATATAAGAACTAAGGTACAGGCCAGATATGTGGGGGGGGTCATGGGAAGAGTCACCAGAGACAGAATGAGGAGTAGAATAGGCGGACAGACTGAAACACACTGCACTGCGGAGGGGAGCAGTGGGTGAGATAGGGGAGATGAACAGCGCCATGTGGGTCACCTCCCTGGCCGGGGATCAAACTCATGCTGCAGTGACTGTGGATAGCTTCATAGTGCTGCATTTTAATTCCTTGCACTACCAGTCTTAAATTTAGGATTTCTAAAAGAAAAATAATGAGTATTTTATATAGCATGACAACATGTAACAAATCCATGATACTTTTGGTTTCTATTTCTCCTGAGAATGCAAGTGTTGTATAGTCCAAAGAGTGATGACATGTTTTCTTAGCTTAGCTTTTTAAAGTTCTTTCCCTCTTCTTAAAGGAGTGATTTTTTTATTTTTTGAGCCACAGTTATTGTTCCCATTAAATGCCTATAAGTAGATATAAATTGAAGACCCTTCAAAAAACAGTGTAACCAGTGACCTTGAGAGTGACCCTGAGCCACCAGATGACTATCTCTGTTCCCTCTGTTCCATTCCAGAGAACACTAACATTCGACATGAATTGATTGTCTCAGGCAGAGATCTTGCATAAGAAAAGCTTCGAACTTCAACATCACAGAGCCAGGACGGATTTATGACTCAACGAAGGCATTTCTATTCCCGATACACCATCTCAAGAGAAAAGTTGGGCAATTAAAATAAAGTTGGTCCTCATTAAGTGGCACCCATTTTCCCAAAATAATTATTGGAAACAAAGGATTATCTTGTATTCAGCAACATATTTTATTGACTTTTCATAAAGCCTATAATATATCCCACAGTTCAACTCACACCTTGAGTCCTATTAGATATGGTAGAAGGACATTTACCTCTTCCTTTTTTTCTTGGATGTTGTCTATAAGCATATTGGTTTGAATGGTGAAGTAAAGATCACAACTCTGAGAGCATCCACAGTCCAGAAAAGCCTTCCAGAACACCCTGCTAAACATCTCCAATCATTAAACAGCCATGGTTATAATAAAATAGTCTGCAGTTTAACCAATCACCCCTACTTTCTATTTCCTATCTTGCAGAATGTGACAGTCCATGTATGTAACATCTATATAAAAAAGAGCTTCCCAAACTTGAAATCTGTGGATGAATTTCAAAATAATACTGATATATACTTCCATCTGTAGAGCTCTTCATCTATTTGTGCATAGCAACATATACCAATCCTAATCATTCTCACTGAGATAGGTCATCCTCCTAATTTAGAAAAAACTTTATAATTATAAGCTTGCATACACATCCCTCCACCTTGCCCAGATTGTGTGGCTCAATTTGATCCAATGTTTATATTACCCTATAGAACAAGACTCAGGGTGAAAGAAAGAAAACATTCAGAGAGGGAAAGAGCTTTATTTTTAAATTCTGAGTGTCAGGTAGGTTAGCTTTACTCTTAAGGAGGATTAAAAAAACCTACAGCTCATATTCACCCAATTCAGAGTTATAAATGCTATATTTTAATCTCAAATTAGCATTTTGGCATCAAATAACTCTAGAAATCTACCTCAGAAGGGACAGGGAGGGTAGAAATCAAAGGTGGAGGGTACCTAGTGCACTCCAGTGGACTAAGGGTAGGTACCTCAGTGGCGCATTTATTTTGGTCACCTTTACATGAAGATATGTGATCCAGGCCTCCTTGGTGGTACAAGTGGTTAAATCAAAGCATTATGAAGCTATCAGTAGCCACTGCAGCATGAGTTCAATCCCTGGCCATGGAGCTGACCCACATGGTGCAAAACACCTTTTCTGTCTCACCTGCTACTCTCCTCAGCAGTATATTTCAGTCGATCTGCCAGTTCTGTTCCTCACTCTGTCTCTGGTGAATCCTCTCACCACCTAACCCCCACCCCACACATCTGGTCTGTACCCCAGTTCTTGTATGCATAAAAATAAATCTTTTTTAAAAATGCAATGATCCCCAGAACAATGACATTTGGAAACTGAATCTGTCTATAAATTGTCTACATTGAGACTGGCTCCAAGAAAATTTTGCAATAATTCAACGTTTTTAATGATAGTCAAAATCCTGATCATTTTTAGGGTAATTCTGATAATTTATTTTTACCTACTTTACAATAATTTTGGTTCATAATAGATCCGAGACAGTAATTAGTCACCATTCTGTTTTGGGAAGCATTAACCTAATATAACACTAGGTGGATGAAAGATACCCAGGAGGAGAGACCAATTTAACTGAATCTTAAAGCATAAATACTGTGTCCTCTTCAATGAGCAAGAAAGCAAAGTCTTCTAGAGGTTGGCTTCACTCTTCCTCTTGCTCACTGTACTTTTCTACCACTTCTAGTAGAACCTTTTTGGTTCTGGAAAGTTAATATTTATTATTGCTTTAAATCTCATAATGTATGTTTTCAGAGAAAGTTTCATTAATTTTTGTTTAACTTATACAAGTAATTTCTTTCAGACATCCCTCGTGTTTCAGAGATGAACCCAGGTTTTTTGCTTGTTTGTTTGTTTTTTCTTTTGCAGTCTGAGTACACAACTAGCCAGACCCTAGAGAATCCAATTCAATTTGCTGTTAGTCCAGAGACTCTTTATTTTAACAAGAACCCAAATATTTTTAGTAGAGATTTCCGATGAGAAAGGGTGGTTTAAGAGGTAAGTGTGAGCTAAAAGAAGTTAGACATTACCTCTAACCTGGGAGAAAGAGCCTTAGCAGTTTTATATAACCGAAAAAGACCTCTTGAAGTTACAAACAAAAAGACGATTTACCAATACCAACTCCTTCAATGAAGCTATGAAATTTAGATTCATGTAATTTCCACATTATGTTGTCTCCAATTTGTAGAATCCATTAAAAACCTACTAAAGAATCTTCAAAATTTTTCAATTCAATTCACTATAACAAATTAAGTGCATCACAGACAGGGAAAAAGAATTTGATTTTAAAGTTTAAATAATCAGTTCTGTTCCCAGTGAAAGTATCAGTAGTTATTTGCAATTTAACTGTTTCATTTGTAAGATTCCTGGGAGGTAAAAATATATTGTATCTGATAGCCTGCATACTAGCACCTGGTGGTATATATGACAATAGATTTTAATTTTTTAAAGTGGATTGAAAGAATAATCAAATTATTACATGGAAATGATGCTTTTCTTGGGGAAAATACATGAAAGGTTGACTGATTTGTGTGTGTGTGTGTTAGTTTCCAAGTTAGTTAAATTTATGAACGGATAATTCTTCCTCATTTTCTTTAATTACCAGTTGTTTTCCTCTCCCCTGTATTTGTATTTTTCACAGACCTTGTGTGATTATTCTGTGTTATATCCTGTTTTGTTGGCATTAATATCCTACATACCACTGATATTAGTCATTCAATATACAATTTAAACCTTAGCAGATCCTGACAATATTTGGATCCAGTTATGTTTTAGTTGAGAGAAAAATCAGTTCATTTATGTGTCTTGAATTTTGAAAAAGCTTCTCATCTTTGTCAGTACTTTTGCAAACTTTCAGAATACCGGCTGTGAGTAGTCCCACTGAAATTCCCAATTACTGGGACTATTTACCGTGTTAACCCTCCATTTGGCCTCATTTATAGGCGTCACTGTCTTGTCTTGATTTCTTGGGGACAAGGCAGAGTTGACATTTCCCTTGTCAGATTCCATTTATTTCAGCAAAGTTGCTTCATACATTAAATTTATTTCCTCTGGAGTTGTTATTAAGGTGCAGACCATGCACAGTAAGGGGGCATCATACCCTCCAAATGGGATGAAAATGAATTATTCAGACAAAAGATGGACATAGAAAAGGTGACTTTTCCAGTCCTAAACATGTACTTCATGCTATGGCTAGCACCAAGTTTTCCTCAGAAGTAGAAGTAACAATGTGATTGAGAGGTGGATGACACTTTTCTATTTATAAGTAATTTCACACACATGATTTACTATCCCTGACAACACTCTGACACAGGTTGTAATTTAATACACACTTTAGAGATGGAGAAAACTGACACTCAAAAGGTTATAAAAATTGCCCAAAGTTACCCAGCTAATGAACTGCAGAGCAGAGTCTAATGTGAAATCTCAAGATAAGAACTTAGCATTTCACAAGAATCCTAAAGTAAATAAAAATAAATAAATAAAAAGAAGGAAACATTGCTTGTGTCTTTAGTTACAAAGTAATCAAAGTATGGCTGAAGGAATTTAATAAATTGAATATGTAGCACTTATGAATTAAAGCTCTTTGCTTCCTTTTTGGCTACCAGTTCTTGAATTTGCTGGACCTTCTGAAATGAATACCTTTTGGGCCTTGAAATCAGTACCTTTAACATATATAATGCCAAATCTTTGCTCATCAGCCATTTGTACACTAAGTTTCAGTCATGTCACTGAAGTAACATCTAATGGTGCTTTCCTAAGAGATAAGGACTAAATATAGGTTTGGATTTGGTCAGTGTCTTAGTTTCTAGAGTTCTACTCTGCCTGTGTATATTAGTGTCACTCCAGTGTGGGGCTATATTGTGACGGTACTAGACCTATGTCATTGTATTGTTAGTGGCTATATAGGTAGTAAAACTGCACCTTTGAATGATGTCAGGACCAGTTATGATTCTATAGCATAACAGATTGGTACTGTTCCCTCTTTTTTCCCTTGGCATGCCCTTAAATAGCCTCTACACACCACTCTGAAACATCACAAATTTTTATTTCCTACGTTCTGGCATGTATTTCTAGTTAGCAAGATGTCATCAATAGAGCGGACGATGATGAAGTTCTGCAGAATCTTTAAGTGTTAACATTCCCTTTGGACTATATTTTGACAGAGTGTTAAGGTTAAAATAGCCCTGGAGCAAGACAAAAATGGACTAATGCATTCCTATGTAAATTCAAACTGCTTTTTGATTTTCCTTACTTATATGTATGGAGGAACGTATTTACTAGACCAATTACCAAGTGTCAAAGGTTATATTGATTTATTCCAGTAAAAATCTCACATTCAGCACAATAGCTGTACTTTGAGTTGCTATGTGTTTTAAGAAAAGGGCAGTTTTTTACACAAATACCTTTAATATAGTATATCAAATCTTGTTTACAATAGAGATAGAAATCCTATGTCACTTATTGCTTACCAGGACACTCATTGACAAGTTTTTTTAAGGTATTTTGTTGGAACACTTCCATAAAACACATTATTTTTAAGTTAACATTGATTTACAGCACTCACTATACGTCAGGTTGAAACCTCCTGAGATGCCACGCCATGTACGAAAATCAACTCAAAATGGATAAAAAACCTAAATGTAAGACCTGAAACTATAAAATACATAGAGGAAAATATAGGTAAAACACTGAAAGACATACACCTCAACAGTGCCTTCGAGGTGGCAGTCCCCAAAGCAATAAAAATG
>JAGFMF010011629.1:9696560-9784866 GCA_019455555.1 Galemys pyrenaicus
CAAATGATGTCAAATATAACTAATAAAAAAAAAAAGAAAGAAAAAAAAAATGAGACATAGAAAAAAAAAAAAAAAGAAACCTCCTGAGATGTATGTCACCACTCCATATCCACTACCAAGGCACCCATAGTGCTCCAACACAGACCACTGGGTCTCCTTCCCACTCTGCTCCACTCCCTCCATCCTTGCCCATCTAGTAGTCTCAATTCTGCAGTCATAGTTCTAATGCTAGTTTTGCCAGTTCCTTTGCTTTGTTTCTCTCTATTCTAAATGTGAGTGAAACCATCTGGAATTTGCCTTTCTCTTTCTGACTTATTTCTCTTAGCTAATCCTCTCCAAATCCTTCTATGTTGTTGTAAATGAAATAATTGACCCTTTCCTTTTTTATAGCTTCATAGTATTCCATCATGTTTATATAACACATCTTTTTTCACTCTGTCATTGGGCACTTAGGTTGTTTCCATAATTCAAGTATTTTATTTTTTTTAATATTTATTTATCCATGCATATGAGAACTGGAGTACAGGACAGAGGTGTGGGAGGTGAGAGGATTCACCAGATACAGAGTGTGGAACAAAACAGGCAGACTGACTGAGATACACTGCTTAGGGGAGCAAAGGTGAGACAGGAGAAGTCTACTCTGCCATGTGGGTCACCTCCCTGGCCAGAGATCAAATTTGCGCTGCAGTGGCTATGGATGCTTCATAGTTCTGCGCTTAACCCCTTGCACCACTAGGGAGGTCCCCTTTAATTCAAGTATTTGAAACAGCACTTCAATGAACACAGGAGAATATAAATCCTTTTGAATTCATACTTCTGTTTTCATTGGGTAGATACTTAGGAGTGGAATTGCTGATGTGGTATACTTTTCAATATTGTAACTGGACGAGTCTACATTCCTAAGGGTCTTTTTTGCTCCACACACTTGTCATCATTTGTGGGTTTTTGTTCCATTTTGATAAAGCCACTCTCACAGGAATGAGGTGGTGTCTCATCTCACTGTGGTTTTAATTTACATTTCCTTGAGTATAAGATGAGCATTTTTTCAAGTGACTGTTGGCCATCTGCTTATCTTTGGAGAATTATCTATATAGCTCTTTTGCTCCCTTCTTGATTACTAGTTCTCTTTCTGTTAAGTTCTGAGTCATTTGTGGATCTCAGTCATTTGAAATATGCAGATATTTTCTCCCATTCAGCAGGCTATTTTTCATAAAATATATTTCATATTTAAATCTAATATTAAATAAGTATTTGGGGTGTAACACAGCTTACAGTAGGAATGAGGTCACTCTATCCTGATTGTTACTTTCAAGGCAATATTAATGTCCACAGGTCTTTAAGCTTGAAAAATAAGTACTGTTCCCATCACCAGTTCACCCGTGTACCCTCACCATAGTCCCTTGTGCTCTTACTGAGACCAACATCAATAGTAAGCTGATATTTCTTAAGGATGTATTTACCTTTATGACCTACAAAAGTTTCTATACTTAGAACATGATTACATATAGGGAAAATGAATTCATCAATTGATATTAAAGCACCCTACAACTCTCAAGTCTATTGGGTTACTGAAGCCAATTGAACAATTAACTACTTAAAAGTGAATGTATGTAACCTCATCCCACTTCACACTTGGACACAGGTTAAGCAGTGTAGTCTTGGCATCCGTCCTTTAACTGTCCACAGAGTAATACAGAGAGATGCAGACTGTGCTGTAACTTCATCAGTTAATTAGTAAATGACATGCAAGGATAAAGAGGATGGTTTACTTCTTAATGGAACACTTGCTTTATTCTGTTTTTCTCCCATTATATATTGGATAACAGAACAGGGCATACATTATCATATGTCCAACATAATACATGTGTAATTGAACGTACAGTTGAAAAAAAGAGACTTTGCTCTTCATAACAAAAAAGAGAAATATTTCAAATCAGAGAGCAAAAGTTTTCTATTCTGCAAAGAAACACACTGAGGACAGCCTCAAGGAACTGTGAATAACAGAGGGATTTGTTCCAACAATTATATATGAGGTGTTTTGCTTGTGATGATATTTATAACAGCTCCTACAGGGGTGGTATAATTATTCCATTTTGCAACTAAAACTCAGAACTGGAAAATGACTCATTAAGTAAGAGGTAAAGCAAGAGGTAGAGCCAAAATTCCAAGTCTGTTAAATGTAGCTGTTCTTGTATAGCTTCGGTCTATTACTACTCCTTGAATTTCTGCAAACAGAATTGCCATTACATTTTCATAGTTTTGAAAATGGAGATAAAACTTTTCTTTAGTGATTTTTTATATAATAAAATAGGTTTCTAAAAGTTACAATCATAAAGCATTGGTTTCATAGAAATATTAACACATTATATGTGTTCATATGTGTATATATATACACAATATAAATAATTGTTATAGCATATATTATATGTGTCTTTGATATTATATCTTTGACACTAATACCCTATGATTTAACTAGAAACTTTGCTTACAGTGTCCGAATCTCCTAATATGTAGTCTTATTCAACAAACCTGTATTTTTCAATCTATACCAAGATATATTTAATGAGATAAATTTTGAATAGTTTGTTATTATTACAGAGATGATTCTCTGGATATGATCATTTGCTATCTTCTTTTTCTTAAGTCTCTTTAAATATGTTATTTCCCTTTAAGTATCTTGAGTCACATATATTTCAAACCAAAAGAAAATTAAATATCAAGTTGCATCAGATGAGGAAATGGGGACAAGGAATGTGATCAAGAAACTTACATGTGTGGCACTTCTGCCATCTTGTGGGTTTTCTGTAAATCCACAGACCTAATTTAACAGTTTTTTTTTTTTTTTTTTTTTCAGGGAAGCTTTGAAGGAATGCTTTGAAATATTTTAGGAGCTACAATGTTCATTACTCAATCTTACCATATTCTACTTCTAACAAAATGCAATTCACTCTCAAATAGTTCTGAAAAATAAATGTAGTGTCTCTTAGTATGTGCATATATATATATACATGCCTATGTTTATAATCTATAGCTATACTTATACCTCTCCCTCTCCCTGTATCTACTGGTCTATCAAAACCTATGCTTATTGAGAAGAAAAGCATAATAGTTAATGGCAAACAAATGGGATCAAAATGATAATAGATGAATCCTAGTAATACTCTGCTTAATTGTTTTAATTCCTTTACATTTCAAATTATTACCAATAAACACAACACTTTTTCATATCTTGTTATTTCATCATTTAAGGTACTATTAATGCATAACCTCAGTAATTTTCCAGGTGCATTCTGAATCTAACTCCTCCACACACAGAGGGCAGGGAGTGCAGAAGTGTCTCTTTAGACAGGCCACTTCAGGTTGATGAGAAGAAGTTTTAATGAGCAAGGGAACCTACAAGGTTTAGTTTGGACTGCAACAAGACAAGGTGAATTCCTTACTCGTCTGTCAAATTTTAAATGTTTGCATGGAGACCTTAACTGGACTTAGTCATAATATGCGGTCTATCTAGTCTCTCAACACTACATTTATATCACAAGGCTGTAGTTTTGGAGCAGCTTCTCGGAGAGGGAAAGGCAAACGGAGCACATATTCCCTGGACAGGGGGAAGGTTGGGAGCCTCTAATTGCTCTGTTACAGCTCGTGGTTCCACCAGTCAGTACAGCCTCTGATGACCTCCTCCTGGAGACACTGCTCCAGCAACTCGTTCCTTTACTCTGCATCTTCAGTCTATCATTAATCAACCATTTTGAAAAGATTCTCAAGATCTTACCTCTCCCTCTAGCCATTATATACTTTCACTTTGCCTTTTGCCAAAGTTCTTCTAGAGAATAAATGTCTACTTATTATCCATTCATTCCCCTCATTCTACCTTAACACAATAGTTCAAACATTAAATAATTAATAATTAAAAATAGACTTCCAATCATCCCGTCCAACCCTTCCATCACTCTTCCCATCTAATTAAGGGGAATTCCATTATGCTATTTGAACAGAATCTTCTGCACATGTTAACTTTCTCTTTTCCCACAAAACACAGTTCTATCAGCAAATTTTATCAGTTGTGACATCAAAACATATACAGAATCTTGACTTCTCAGCTTCTCTACTATAATCTTTTGATGCAATCAGCAGCACTTCTCCTTTGGGTTACTTCAATAGTTTTCTAACTAATCTCTCTTTCTTCTTTAGTATGAATTCTCAACATAGCACTCAGAGATGTTATTTGAAATAGAAATTCAGATTGAGTCACTGTTCAAATCAATTAACAGCTTCCTTATAAAAGCTTACAAAGTATTTTATGATCTGATCTCTCCAGTACTCTTTCCTGAGTCACATATTCCCCCATTATTTATCTGATAACTTAAATCTTGAACTCCTAGATTCCTCTGCCCACACCTGCTGTTCTTTAAACACATCAGCATGCTCCATCTCAATGCTTGTGAGTCCTGTTACCCTGTGCCCTAAACATTTGCATGGGCACATTTTTTTCAATCTCTAGTCAAATATTATCCTTCTAGTGATTGAGTTTAGAAACATAGTCTTTACATCATATATTCCAGTCATTCCCTCTCTTGATAACTCTATTTTATTTCTTTTCCTCATTGTACTCCAAAGTAGGCTACATATTTACTTGCATATTTGTTTATATCTATTTGCTCACTTCAGATAGGTTTTCTATCAGCGAGACTTTGTTTTTTTTATTAATTTATAGCAATGACTGTCCCCCCAAAAATGATATGTTGGTGTCCTAATCTTAAGTACCTGAGAATTTGACTTTATTTGGTGATAAATTAATGACATAAGGAATGACGTTTAAATATGGCATTAGAGTGGCTTCTAGCCCAACATGACAGAGATTTAGACAGAGAAGCAGACATACAGGCAGAGTAGATGATATGAAGAGACAAGAGAAGAAAAGTCACTCACATCCAAGATAAATATATGGAGCAAAATTGTCCTCACAGCCACAGAAAGAACCAGCTCTGCCAACACACTCACTTTGGATGTTGAGCTTTCAGAACTGTGTGGTAATAAATTTCTGTTCTTTAAGCCACCTGATTTTCAGTACTTTGTTACAGCAGCCTTAACCAAGTAATAAATTATTCTTGCCAGATTAAAAAAAATAAATCTTGCCATTTGCAACTGTGTGGACTAAACTGGGGGCGATTCTGCTAAGCTAAATAAGTCAGATGGAGAAAGACAAATAAGAGTCATTTATGTGGGAATGGAGAGGAACAAAAGAAAGGGTCTGATAAAACCAGACCAATAACAAACCTTAGAAATTTGACAGTACAACTGATGTTACCATATGGGGAGGAGGTGTGAAAAAAGGTGGGGAGAGGGCAAAATGGACCATCATGGAGTACTATGGGTACCTGATGGTGTATGTGGGGGGTAACATATACCTGGAGGGCGTGACCTTATACCTCTAAATTGTGTTTGAAACTGATGATACCTCAATTAAAAAATTGTTTCAATTGAATTTCATTTGACAGTAAAAATGGCTAATCATATAATAAAGGTTTTGGTGAATTTATTCTTTATTCAGCTATTCCTGTTGAGAGTCTAGCTAAATTACTCCACAATATTGCCACCCTCTCATCCAGCAGGTTTCCTTGAACTAATAGCTCTCTGTGAACACTTGGCCTAGATAGCAGTTTCCAGAGACAAATATCCCTGGCATGACTCCCCAGTTGTGCTTGTGACAAGCATTCTCTCCACCCCACTCCGGCCTGACCTCCCAAGATCTTCACCCTTGTATTCACATAAGATCTCCATGAAACTTACTCAGATTGGCTCTTTTGATCTGAATTGAGCAGCCAGAACTTTATCAGGAGGCTTTACCTTGGAAAACTAATAAAAGCTGGTGCACCAGGTTCAGCTTCGCCCTCCACCTCCACATTGCCCTAACTCCTGGTGTGGTCCCTGGAGCTGTGAGTGAGTTGTGAGTGAGTCCTGCTCTGTATCTTCTCTTGGACCTGTGAGTCATACCTCTCCCTCTTTCACCACCCCTTGCAGTTTTGTTGAGCCAGAGCTCTCCATCTGATACCCCATGGGCTCTACCAAATAAATGTTAATTTGACAAAGGTATAACACTCATCACTTAAATGAGACATACTTAAAATATATATTTCTTATCTCTGAAATTGGCATAAGTTATTACTGTTCATAGAAATGACAATCTTTTGGACCTTCATTCCATTTTAGATAGATATTGATTGATGGATGGATAGGTAGCAGGTCATGTTAAAGATTTTGTTTTCAACTTCCATCATTTTAAAATCTGGCACACAGTTAATGGGCCACACAGAATTTTCAAATTGTCAGTGATCATATTGTGGAAGCAGAAAGTGCATCGAGCCTATATGAAACTCCATTGAGAACTAGAAAATTGAATAGTTCGTGTACTGTCCTTTTTTCTTTTCTCTCTTTTATTTCCTCATGTATCTTCAATACAAACATTAGGATTTTTTTCTTAATTTTGATATTATGTATATGTATCTCTGAACCTAGCTTCCTGACCTTATAATCTTCATTTCTCTTTATATTGCCTTCACTGTCATTCAACTATTTGATTTTATGCTCACATTCTCTGAGAAGAATGCTTTCTTCATATTTCATAAGATGATATTGTACCAGTGCATTCACAGACCCAAATTAAATTTTCCACTCTAAGTCTGTTACACTCTAAGTATCCAGATAATTTCCCACATATTATTTTGTATTCCCTTAAGGTATTAGTCATTTCTAAATATCTGTTTTTCCCACCTTTACCCATTAGATTTTTATTGTGATTTATTTATTAACATGCCATTGGTTATAAATAAATTTTATGTTGTTGTCACAGAATGAGCAAGAAGGCACAAAGACAGTAACTACTACTTATTTCTCTTAAGGATAGAGAAGGAATCACAAGAAAATGTTTCTGTGTTATTTTGTGTTACTCATTTTTGTGTTATACATAAATCTGAAAGAGAGAGCTTTCATTTACATAATTCATTACTTATCACCTTGAAGCTTTGACTCCATAAACTTTTGCTTCTGCTATTTGCAGATTTGAAGTGAAAGACTTTAAGGTTTGAATGGTTGTTGTCTATGAGACACATTCAGGTTATTTATGCTTTTCATATCTAACAGCTGTTTTACAACTCTGCAAAGAGTAGACATTTACTGATAATTCAAATGAGTCTTGTACACAGAAATGTTAGACTCTTGTGGCCAGTGGAATGCCATTGATTATTGACTTGTGGATTGGATGGGTTTTGCTTCTGTTTGTAAATTCCTTTTGGCAGTCTCTCAATGAATACAGATGAGTGAATCTTTAATTTTGCTTTGAATTACTTGCAACCTTTTACTGATAGCCTATTAACTCATGAATTAAATAAAAACACAGACATATTCATTTCATATCTGTATGAGAGTCATAATTATGCTCTCTTTTAAAAGTTAATTTTTTAAGACAGTAAAAATAAAGTATTATATTGCCTAATGTAAGGACAAGTTGCTTTGACTTAAAGAAATCTGTTAGTCAGGCACTGTTTATAATCTCATCTACAATTCAGATATTAGACATTCCTTTTTCTAGTGGTCTCAAAAATGTGTTGAAAGATAATCAAATCTCAAACATGTCACTGTGATGGAGATGAACTAAAATCACTTTCAACATTTTGATTTTTTATGTATATGTTCACAAACATTTTTAGATGTTACTAAAAATTATTAAGTGAGATGAAAGAGTATTTAGTGACAAATACCCCAATTACACAACCTAACCAAATGCCAGCATACTTTTCTGTTGTTGCCAAAGATCTTTATTGAAATATTTCCAAGGAGTCATCTTTCCTTTATACCCCATCACAAAGCAATCAGCTCTGCACAAGAATTTTCTCATATGCTTCCAGTCTTATGTAGCTGCCGTGTTCATCCAGAAAACTTGGAATCTGCTCAATTTCCAGACTTCGGAGGTTGCTTGTATCTCACTGAGAATTTATGTAAGAATCTTCTAACAAAGATGCCGTGTTTCTTATACTAGTAGAATTCATCATAGTTTGTAGCGAATAAGTTTATACAGGTCTTCTTTCTTTTCTATGGCTTTTATTCTATTATTCATATCAGTAGTATTCATTGCAAAAACAGTGCAAATATATGTCACTCAGACAAGTCTGAAGAAACATCTTAACTTCTCAAAGCAACAGAATGATTGTCACATAAACACTGATATTTTTCACAATGATATTTACATTGATTATATTTATAGAACTCAATGAGCTATTTCTATTTAGTGGGTAATGAATGTCATCATGAACTCATCCTGTCCCCATCCTTTGCTCTCTTGTCTCAACTACTCCATTAAATCTCTGATATTTGTCAATTATGGCTTTCAAACATCTCACTGAAACTATTTTTCAGAGTGGTGTAGCTGCATGTACATCCTTGACTGGTTTCTTTCTATCTGATGTCTCAATTAATAAGCAGAAAGAAAGTGAGACCCATTTTTTATGTTTCTGACATAATGTATGTTGAGGTTATAGACCACTATTTGTCAGGGGTCCTCTTCACCCCAGACAGTCTAGAGAGGACAGCAATGAAAAAGAAAAGGAAAAATCAAGATGAGACTAAAGGTCAGCAGTCACCTTAAAGTCCTATAATTTCAGTTACCTACCCTGATCCCAAAAAAAACTGTAGCTCACAAGATGGCAAAGAGAGCTAAAGCACTGAGAATTCTTTAGTGCCTTAGGTCCAGAGGTTGAATATGGAGGGGGAGACTGAGTAAATGCTTGCTTATCCTCTCCACTATCATCTGGTTTAGTCACCCAGCAAGGTGAAAATGAATATGACATTCCAACAATAAGAAATGAATAGAAGATTGGAGCTAAAGATTTTAAGTGGTTGATTTTTGCAAATAAGCCAGATAACCAGAACTATATGCATTATCTATACAGGATGTTATATATTTAAATTATTTTTGCCTAAAGATCTCTTTTTGGTAGTGACAAATGTGTTGTTGTTTTAAACCTACTTTTTCTCAATATAACTTTAAAGGTTGTTAAATTGTTTCATATACAGTCAAGTTGAGATTTTAAGAACTCTATGTTTATAATAAAAGGTTGCAACTTGATTTTTTAAGTCAATAAACTGCACACATTTACTAACAAAGATTATAAATAATTTAAAAAAACCAAAATTCTTAAGCTTTTCAAATTTTTATCTCTTTGAATGCCCTAATATCATACTCTCACTAATTTTTACCTATTCACTTAAAACAGAACCCCGCCCCCCAATCACTTCAAGTATCACCAAGTTTACTGTAAAGGATATTCTAAGAAGTTGAATGCTAAGTTGGCAAACACTTAAAAGTATTGGAATGGTCATAAATTACGAAACCTCAAAGAAAATTTATTTTTAGAAACCATTTTTCCTACTGTCATGTCAAGGTTGGAACACAATGTTCTTTTCATTTTCTTAACCAGAGCAATTAAATTAAGGGGCAACCTTTGTTTCTCAGAAACCCGATACATTTTGTTCCCTTAATTTTCCACGTCTCTCTATTCTTTCCCCATAATGCATCTTTCATCGTCTGTTGATGACATAGATTTTCATTGCAACTCATTTCCGAATTCTATAAGCATATTACGAGACATTAAGTTACCAAACACAAAGGAAAACCAAACAATTCACTTTTTTCCCCCAGAAAATATGTCATTCTTTGCTGAAGGAAAATAAAGTAGAAAGTTTGTTTTCCTGCTAAGGATTTTAGATGTTAAATATACATACATAATTCCCTGCCTTTTGGCCTCCTTGACTTCAATTTCTCTTTCAATTTAGTTCACCCTCTAACAATGTGAAATTTACCTTCTTAGGAATTAAATTTCGTTATTTCACTTTCTAGGGTCCAACCTCACTAGACCCTCTAACATTTCTGATCAAAGGTAAAATTGCTTTGCATGAGTTATTTGCTAAGCATTTCATGAATTTCTCTTTTCATGTGGTTTCTGTAAGACAGTGTTTTCTGTTTTGTAGCTATTTCCCAGCCTTTTTTCTTAGACCTGTGAAGACAGACTGCACACTGTCCACACTTCTGCAACTTCAGCCTTAGAGATCCCAACTGCTCCTATGCTGCTAACTGCAGTGATACCCACAGATAGTTTCTGGAATCCTAAACACTTGCCCAATGTCACTTCTGTATTTTTAATGGTCCAGGTAGTATTTGAGGAGTACTCTTACAACCCATAGTAATCATGCTTAATGGAAAATTTATTTGCATGTATCTACCCATTTACCTACTGTCCCACAAATATATCTTCACTTTCTGTCTCCTTGTGTCCATCCTAAGGTTCATCAGCATCTTAATCTTTAGGCTTTTTAATATTGTAGAACTGTGGAACTGGAGAAATCTAAGAATCCACCCAAAGCACTTTTGAAAGTGCATAAATTTCCTCTATAACTTTGACCTCTGACCAAAGTATCTATGAATTCATCAATCGAGGGTTAAGTCTCGTGCTTAAAGACCTTTCTCAGTAGTTTGCTAGTTTTGTCATGTCGAATTGTTTAAAAACAACAGCCAACACACATCCTTTTGTGTTCTCTTTTCTTTTCTCACTACCTTTTTTTTGCTTATTTCCTAAATTCTGTCAATTTAATCCCTTCAGTATTTTTCAGATACAGGTATCTCTTCCTTTTACATGTCCTCAATTTGGATCTCTTCCTGGAGTATCATTGCTGTACTTCATGTACAAAAGCAAGAGGCCCTGCCAGTGAGTCCTAAAGACACAGTTTAAGACACTGAAGACAGAGTAGCTCACAGAATTTTCTTTCTGATTATATTAGTATCTTATTGCTGTTACAACAAATTGCCAGTAATTTTGTATCTTAAAACAACACATATATATTATATTATACCTTTACATGTCCAAAGTATTAAAATCACTACTTTCTTGTTTCAGAGGCTCCGGAAAACCCATTTGATTGCCATCTAGAGCTCTCTACACTCCTTAACTCATGGATTTCTTTTTCATCTTCAGAACCAAGTGTGATGTCTTCAAATAGTCAAGGTGTTTCTCTCTCATACCCCTTTCCTCCCATGCCCTCCCCACCCTTCTCTTGATGGAAAGACAAACAAAACATGTTTGAGGAATTTATGAAGAACTTGGAGGTTGTGTCTCAGAGAGCACCAGCGTGCACCCCCAGTTCTTTTTACTCCAACGGGAGTCTGCATAAAGTCATTTTTCTCATAGCTCTCAGATAATTTTCGATGAACTCCTGGAACAGAATTTTTTCTATTCCCTGGTTTCCAGAAGGAGATTATCTGTAGCCACAAGAATAGATCCATTACCACTGTCAGATCCTTCTGGATATCTACTATTTGGGAATGCACTATATAGTCTATTTTTCTAGTTTTGAATAAATTATAATTCTCTGTATTTAGGTATTATTTCTTTGTTTTCATATTAATCCTCTCAATTTCAACCTTTCTTCATATCTGAGAGCAAAGTTCTAAAAATTGGACTTTCTACAAAACTACACAATGAAAACAGTCTCCTGTCCACTCTGTTAACAATATCCCCCCCACCCCAAACATTAGATATTTTATGCCTTTGTTGATTAAAATTCTTTGATAAATTGCTATATGTCACCCTGTTTCTTAAGAGTACTTAGGGTTTCCCTGCAACCAAATATTCAGATTTACTGTCATTGAATTTATTCTCTCTGGAATTTGTTCTCCAAATTAACTGTAAGGACTTCTTTTGTTCCCATAGCTTACCTTATGAGAATAAGGGCCATATGAGAGCATTTTAGCCTCTGCTAGTCATTTAATTCATAATCCCAAAAGATGCATTTGAAAATTGGAATATCAATTATATGAGTTAAGAGTCATGGCACTCTGAAGTTTGTCTTCTTCTTATACATAATAATGTTGCTTAATGAAATTTGATAGTAAGCAATATAAATTTTTCCATGGCCTTTCTCAAGCCATGGAAATCAGAAGCTATGGGAATCAGGAATACACATTTATATTCATATATGAACTGTTTATTCATTCCATTCACACAAATATTTGTGTGTGTGTGAGGCAAAGTTCGATGTCATCATAACATAATCACCTGAAATTGTCTTCAGTTTCTTGACTAGGGACTCAGCTTCTCTATAGATGTTATTTCAATTGAGGTCTAATTTTTATCTTTATATTTTGCACTTTGTTACTCCTAAACACAATCAGAATTCCTTGCAAATTTCAGTGTTTCAAAAGTGCAGGTACAGTGGAACGCTCTAGTATATGTCTCCTGAGCAGTAGCTACTATATGACATCAAGTTCCTTGGCTGCTTTCTGTCAGTGCTCCAGTATGCAATAGATCTGTGAATAATTTTTATTTTTCTCTCGCCCTATTCATAGATCACAATACAAATTGCCAACATGTCATTTATTTCCTTATCTCTACCTACTTGTAAACCAGAACTGAATCCGAGAGCATATTGTTGCTATTTAGTTGCCCATGCTATTCATCAAAATGCATGCCTGGAAAAAGAGAAAACTCATTGCTGTACGAAATAATTCTTCAGCTTTTCAGACCTCCACCAAAAGAACATATCCAGAGTTCACAATATTTAGGAAATGTAAATTAGCAATTTCTACAGCTCCTCCTCTTAAACAGTAATAAGTACCCAGGGGAGTTCATAAGTATCCTTGGAAAATATATGGGAGGCTGGTGACTTCTGCACAAAATCTCCTGTGACTTAGGAAATGTCATTTAGTTAAAAATAGTATTCAGTGCTTGGACTCAAGGATACTTTTAGTTCAAAGTAATTTAAATGAGGTAAATATGATAGGCTATACAGTAATGCAGAAAGCCTAAACGCCACTCTCTAAAATAACAAAAATCCTTTATAGAATCATTAAAACAATCAGGTGAAATTGATAACCCCTTTAAAATTCTATAATGATATAGGAGAGAAGGAAAGAACTGATTAAAGTGTCACCTGAAATAAAATGCTAAAATTTGAAATGCCTTTTTTATTAATTATTTGGATACTGAATCAAGTCTTCATGATATGAAAATTATTTTTGTGTAACGTAAGTGCTGTTATTTTATTTTTATTGCTTGAATCTAAAGATGAGTTAAGATTGTCCCTTCTTTTCATCACTTTCCATGTGTCTAGTAAATTGAAACTAATCAGAGGTGTAAATAGAAGGCTCACTTTTCCAAGATCTTGAAATTCTTTGTAAACATTTTTTAATCACTGACTAATAATAGTTTGTGAATGGCAGAATTCTAGATCATTTTGTTAATCAGTAATAGACCCTTTTGATCGACCTGAAGACAGTATTTTGATGACTTTACCAAAACCCTCATGATGCAAAGGAAAAATACACTCCATTAACTCACTTTTATAGAAGAATTCCTGGGCCTCTCTGGTGGCACGAGGGGTTGAGTGTCACACTGTGGGACTCCCGCAGCCACTGCAGCATGAGTTAGATCCTAGGCCAGGGAGGTGACCACATAGCACAGCAGAGCCCTCCACTCTTGCCTTTCCCCCTGCTCCCCTCAGCAGTGTATTTCAGTTGTTCTGCCTGCTCTGCTCCCCACTCTGTCTCTGATGAATTCTCTCTCACACACACCCTCATATCTAGCCTATACCCTAGGTCTTGCATGCATAAATAAAATCTTAAAAAAAAGAATTCCTGGTAATGCTATATTGTTTAGGAATTTTATACATATGAAAGAAGATATATTTACTTACTTAACAATGCCTGCAGAATGCAGTATTTCCTTACAACTACACACTTCAAGCCATTATCATATGTACGGACAGAGTAAGGACACTGACCCATCACGAAGGGGTGGGGGCAATTGAGATAGAGCAACTGAAGTTATCGATCAAAAAGCAATTAGTTATTTATTTTTAAAATTTTTTTATTCTGCTTTTTCCCCTTTAATTGATATATATTTGACATCAGTTGTAATACCCATGTTTTTCCCACCACCATATCACCAGTGCACCATCACCTCAGTCCCCAGTGTTCCCAATTGCCCTCAACCCTCCCTCTCCCCCCTCCCCACCAAGTGTCCCCAATTTGTCCTTGTCTTTTCATTTTTGGTTTTTGTGTCTTTATTGTTATTATTATTATTGTTCTTATTCCTTTCCTTGATCCTTATTTGGTTCCCTTATAGTCCTCCTAGGGGAGGAACCATCTGCTATTTTTCTTTTGCCTTCTGACTTACTTCGCTGAGCATAATCCCTTCCAGTTCCATTCATGTTCCTATGAATGCATCTAGTTTTTCTTTTTTGATTGCTGAATAGTATTCCATCGTGTATATATACCATAGCTTCCCAATCCATTCATCTGTTTTGGGCATTTAGGTTGTTTCCAGGTCTTACCTATTGTAAAGAGTGCTGCTATAAACATGGGGATGCAGGTATTCTTTTGAATCAGTGTATTTATGTCTTTTGGGTATATTCCTAGGAGTGGGATTGCTGGATCATATGGAAGTTCCATTCTTAGTAGATTGAGGAACCGCCACACTGCTTTCCATAATGGCAACCAGTTATTTATAAAGACACTGATGAACAGACAGGGGAAAAGTGAGGGCTGATAAATTCTGGCTGTACACAGAGGCTTTGCCTAAATTAAAATTAACAGGCATTCCTAATAATATACCTTTGAAAGAAGTATAAATATAGACAACGTGTTTAAGTCAATTTGAGATATTTGTAGACTCCACATTCCTTTTTGGAAGTCCCCTCCAGGTGTTGGCAAAACCATCAGAGCCTCTGGCTCTGAGAAATTAGCTTCCCCTGACAGCGGATGAAGGCTCCAAGAACTTCCCAAGCCCAGACCCTCCCTTTCTGCACTGGCAGTCTGCAGACTTGCGGAGAGGGTAAACTTTCCCTGTTTTTGCTTCCAAGTGAACGGCATAACATTGCAGTATGGAGTCCCCCAATAAATTCATATTATGACTATGTGTATTTGTTTTGTGTCTAAGAAACCTTACTACTCTACAGTCCCTGCCCTAGCATTCATATCATTTCTGACTTTGAGAACCCTTTTTAAAGATTTATTTTTATTTATTTATGCATACAAGAATTGGAGTGGAAGGCAGAGGTGTGGGGGGCCAGCAGCAGTTTATCACCCTAGGTCCATTTAACCCATATCATGGGTTAAATGCACATGACCTAGGGCCCCTTCTTTGAGACAAGAGATTTAGCTCAAGTCATAACTCAGAATCATAAGTTTTAAAAATATTGTTGCTATGGCATCAATCAAAATCATTAAAAATTTCCAAATTTAAGAGAAAAAAAAATTTGCCTAATTCAATACTACTCAATTAAGTGCTGCCATTATATTATATTTTTAAGATTTACTTTCCATTTATTTATGCATAGACCGCCAGAGCTATGGAGGTGGGGGAAAGAGGATTCACCAGAGACAGAGCTGGGAGTAGAGCAGGCAGATCCACTGAAATACACTGCTGAGGCGAGCATTGGTGAGTCAGGAGAATTCTGCTGCACAATGTGGGTCAGCTCCCTGACCTGAGATCTAACTCAAGCCATAGAGGTGATAGGCTGAAACTTAACCTTTAGGCTACTAGGTAGGCCCTGAGAACTCCTTTATATATTCTTTAAAGAGAGTATCATGAAGCCTTAGAAATTTTTTCATTTATTTTTATTTTCAGTAAAACATCTCAAGGAATCCAAATGCAGAAGTCTTGATTATTACACTCTTTTTAAGACTTTAAAAAATAATTTAGTTGCTTCTCCAAGTTCAAATTCACTAATTAGTGTTATTAATATGTTTGTGGGGTTTTGTCTTTGTTTGTTTTTTGATCATCTGTGCAATCTCAAACCAGAGGTGGCCTGAGAGTCAAGCATACATCAAAGAATAATTGCATTTATCCTTCCCACTGAGCCAGCTGCAGCTATTACACAGGATTTAATATTGAAAAGGCTGACAATGGATGATGTAAACACAGAGTATGCAAAAGTACCATCACAATATATGTGAGATACTTTGGATTAAAGGAATTCTAGATACAAGTTTCCATATATATATCAATCCATTTAACCCATATCATTGCAAATGACCTGGGGCCCATTCTCTTGTGACAAGAAATTCAGACTTATATATGTGTGTGTGTGTATGTATATATATATGTTTATATATGTATATACACATATACACACAAAAACTGCTGTGTTTTCATTACAAGTGCTAATTAATGATGTGAAGTAAGAGACTTATGATTCTGAGTTATGACTTGAGCTGAATATCTTGTCATAAGAGAAGGGACCCTAGGACATTTGCAATGAAACAGGTTAAATGAACTGAGGGTGGTGAGCAAACTGCTGGATATTAATGTGTAATGTATGTTTACACTTAAATTTATCAAACAGATTGTTATGTAGAAGTTAAAGGATTATGTGCTTATATTTGTGGTTATCATGATGAAATTCTGGAAGGCTTAAATATAAATATATGACTACAAGTAGAATGTATGAATTAGTATTTTATATAAAAACAATATCCCTACCAGAAGTATGATAGAAATAGATGTGGTGTTTGAATGGTAGATTTTTTTTTCCATTTATAAACCATTAAGAAAAAAAAAATCATACCAATCTCCTCTCCACTTGTATTAATGTTGTGACCTGAATGGCAATCTTCAAAATTACCTTAACCAACTAAAACTTTTTAGTATATTGAGTGTCTTTAATAAATGTTGCCTTTATTTAAGGATATTAGCATTTCACCCATAGTAACATCCCAGAAATCCTGTTTTATACTCCAGTATTATCTTTGAGGAAAACTGATAAACTAAGTTTAACAAATGCTTAAATGGAGTAAATAAGTTAGAGTCTCAATAGCTTGTTGTATCCAATCTGGTCTTAGTAATTCAAATTGTGTAATAATGGATATCAGTTTTCTGTGATAAATTTATTTTCCTCCACTTCCTATTTCTTAAAAAAATAAAACTAATTTATATTCATGGGGAATGGAAGCAAAGAAATACATATTGTGTTCTCACACACATAAATAGTACTACTGATTATTGGAACAAAAAACCCCTGCTATGAATGAAGAAATTTAAATTTGATTGAATAAAAAATAGTTACTCATCATCTTTATGATATGATGTTGACAATTCCATCTGAAGATAAGTAGATTGAATTAGTGGTCTATTGTATGACCATGAGAAGGTGGTAGATTTACTAAAGAGTCAAGCACAAATGGTGTGATTCTAAAAAATTATGTGAGCTGGAGGCATTAGAGATGTATCTCAAACAACCAAAAATTTTCTTTTCTCTGTCAGTGACAAAATGAAAAAAAGAAGAAGAAAGATTGGTCTTCTGGTTTCTAGAGAAATCACATGACACGTCTGAGAGTTTTAGTAGCCTCTTTGCACAAAAGGACCAGGGGGAAAAATGAATTATAGTGATGTTATATAGAACAGAAGACACCACTGGAGTTTCCATGGGCTTAGTCCTATAGCTTACCCAGTCTATTCCTCGGGATGGTACATCCCCAGTGCTCAAAACTTATGAGAAGTGTCAGCCACTTACATTGGTGCTGTTGAGAGCCTTTTGCAAAAGCTTATATCTGCCACCAAGCAATAACGTCTGGGAATTTGGAGTAGAAAGTTGCCAGAAACTGTTGCCACACAAATTCCCTTTGAGAGATTTTATGTTTTAAAGTTCAATCATATCCAACCAATAGAAGATGCACCAGAATGTTGGACTAATTCTTTATTCATTCCTGCATACAAATGTTTCAGTCAAGTCTCCACTTTCTAGATGTTACTATTTTAAAAACATTTAAAAGAAAAAATAATATTCATGCTAGGTCAGATCCATATCTGTCTTCATTTACTTAGGAATTGGGTTTTGTGCTGAGTGATTAGAGACACAAAGATGAATAACAGTCATTCCTTGCTTGATCTGACCATAAATTAACAGAAATAATAAGTACACCTTTGTCATATATTTCATATTAAAGTGGAAAGTAGCAGATATAGAAAATATATATCTTTTTAAGTTTTATTTATATATGCATACAAGAACAGGGGTGTAAGCCAGAAGTGTAGTAGGGAATTAGAGAAATCACCAGAGACAGAGCGGGGAGCAGAACAGGCAGATTGACTGAAATACACTGCTGACGGGGACAGAGGGTGAGGCAGGAGAGGTCTGCTGTGCCAAGTGGGTAACCTCCCTGGTCAGGGATCCAACTCATGCTTCAGTGGCTGCGGATAGCTTCATAGTGTTGAGACTGTAACCCCCTGTGCCAGGAGTCCCAGATATAGAAAAATTAAGGTAATATATAATATTGGTATCTTGATATTAGTTGGAAATCTCCAAGAAATAGAACCAATAGGATAATAGGAAATTACATATAATACATGCCATGTATACAAACTCACACATGCATAGATTCATACATACATTCAATATTTATTTTACTTTCTAGAACAAAAAGGGCATTTCATTTGTTTCTTATTTGGGATTTTTAAAAATTCCATTTCTAATATACCTATCATCAATATGTATCTTATTAGTAAACATTCTGAATAGTCCTTCCTGACAAGTGTCAATTTTGTTTTGTTTTTTACTAAAAATCACAACTTGGCAAGTTTCTGTAAAGATTTTTTTTTATAATAGGGGATATTTAAGATATCTATATTGGGAACTAATTCTTCAAAAATTTGATGGTATTTGAATTAAAGGGTCAGAAATAAAAAGGATTTGCTCTAAGTTAAATAGAATTTTAAGGAAATCATTAAGTCAAAATAAACTTTCTTTTTTTAAAATTTGAAAAGCAGTTCTCAAACACCTTCATGTTCCCATTTGATAGAAATCAGGTTTTGCTGCTCTGTTTTTAAATCTCCACTTCTAGAAATTTCTTTATTGTCTTCAAACTATGTATGAATTCTTCATTTAATGGAATCCTCTTTATCTTTCTAAAGTGATGAATTTCACTTAAATACTACTTACATGCTATTGGTAGATTTCATTTTTTATTATGTGCCTACTTTATAACAAATAATTTTATTAGCAAAACAAAATGGAGATTTAAAAAATTAAATAAATTTGCCTATATTGTTAGAAAACTCTGCAAGAATCAGTCTTTATCTTTGAACCTAAAACATAGTCTTTAACATTTTTAAGAAAGTATCTAAATCATTTATTCATAGTTTGAAGACAAGTTAATTAGTATTATATTAAGAATCCTGATATTAGATTGCTCCTTTTAATGTTCAAAAACATGTAGATGTTTTGTGCTTCAGTTTAAGCAGACAATAATCCATTTCTTTTCTTTCCTACTTTTCTAAAACAATGTTTTAAAAGGTTTATCACACTCTATGACCAAGTTTACACCTCTTTCAATGTATGTTACCACACTACCTACCATCCAAGCAAAGACAATCCTTCACCTAATCCACTAGACCCCTATTCCCACTTATTTTCAATATCTCAAATACAATTTCCTTCTCAATTTCAATTTATAAAACAAGAGATAACACACACTATATTTAATAAGTACCAATTGCATAGCATACCTAAATACAATTAGAATGAGCACCAATTGCATAGCATATCTAAATACAATTAGAATATCATTTGTAGCAAGTAGTCATCATATAGTACCATTTATTCTACTTCATTATTATACTTGAGAAATTAAATTTAACAGTCACTTGTGAACAATTTATGAAAAAAGAACCAATTGTCTTATTTACATTTTGTTTTCCCCACTGAGTTTTCTGTATCTGCATTCATTTCTGTTTGGAGGTAAAGGAAAGAAATGTAATTTTTCCTAAGGGATAAAATAAGTAGTTAGCAATGCTAGGTAACTTCTAAATTTCCAGGCATATAAATTAGATTATAATAAATTCATAACACTTCAATATAGAGTTATAATTATTGAATTACCATAGTATGTGTTATTACAAATTCACCCATAGTTAAGATAAAAATAATTATAATACAAGAGCCTACATGGATAGACTGAGTCAAGATGTGATTTTTGAACATGCAAAAGTATTACCATAATAAAGACTTATAATAGAAATTGAAATAATTTCTTATTTATAGAGAATATATTTTACCCATGACTTAATAGGTTGTCATGTTATCCTGATTTTATCCTTACCTTACTGAATTTGAAGTGTTGAAAATGATTAAAAATAGCCGCTTTGCCATAATTGATTAAGTCAGGCAGCTATTCATATTTTACACCTAGTGGAGTAATTTTAAGGATAGGCTAGGAAAGAAATTTAATACATTCTTCAAACCATATAATACAAAGAATGACATATTAAATTAGTCTTATTTAAAAAAAATCTTACAGTTTCAAGTGTATGATGGTTAAGAGATGTCCATACGTGCATTATTATTCCTCTAGGTGAGAGACAGAATAAAATCTTTCTTCCTTGATTCTGAGTAGGGCCTTCGAGAATTGTTGACCCGAAAGAATTCAGTGTCTCTGACCTTTTAGGAATAGCAAAACTAAACCAAAATGGATATTGCAGTCTGAACCTGCATCTCTTGAATTACGTTCTCTAGAAGCCTTAAGCTATAGTGTATGGACTCCAGTATCCCTGAAACTGACTTCAGCCTGTTAACATGAGCTCATTGCAACATTCAAGCCATGATTCACCTGACAGTGAAGCTGTGTTATATCATCTGGACTAACCCTTCTGCTAAGCGAATCTAAAGAGTGACCTCTATGGATCACTGAAGGCCTATTCTTACGAGAACTCCTTATTTACAGAATCATGCTAAGCAATAAATTTGTTGTTGCTTAATGCTTCTGAATTTGGGGGAATTGCTTAATAGGACACCGCATTTCCATTTTTGGAGATTGGGAAGTGATCCAGGTAGCATTATACACTCTACCAGAAACCCCTTAAAATATCACACAGGCCTCAAATGCACATCAAAATTATGTTTCCATATTCTGAATTTATTTCCATAGATACAGTTTAAGGAAGTTATTTGCCACACAGGCAGAATGTCAGTAAAGTGAAGACTTAGGGCATGCACAACAAAGGATGCAAAATTAAGCCAAAAACTCACACCTTTGAACAATGTAAATAAGAATAACAAAGAAATCTCTGGAACCAAAACTGAGAATATGATGTTTTTTCATAAGACTGAAAGTGACTTCCATAAAAATAGATTTGTTTTGTATAAACTTCAATTGAAATTAGAACTTTTACCAAGATTAGGACTTGAATAAGATTTTGGAAGGAATAATGGTGTTTTACATGACCTTAATTACAGTGTTTATAGACTAAGCTCAATAATATTCAAATTACTGTCTATATATTAAAATTTATACATTGCAATTAAATCCTGTGAGGTCACTGGGTAGACCCAGCTGGGAAACTATTTTTAAGCTGTAGTTAATCATTACATTTTTTGAACAGTAAGGATAGAATGTATTAGAATAATTTTATTTTATTATATATATTCTACTTGTAAAACATTGTTACTTTCAAATTTATACTTCTCTTTCTTATTTTTGAAATCAAAGAACAATTCTATTCTAAACATAAAACAAGCATTGGTAAGCCAGCACACACAAAAATAGGAGCTGCCATAAAGAGAAATAACTGCCCAAAGCATTCCAATTCAAATGAAAAATAAATGTGCTCACTAAAAATATTTTTATATTCTGGAAAAAATTTTACATGTAGAAAATATTATATCTTCACTTTTCACATAAGAAAAGCTGTAGTTGTTTGATAGGGTTATTGATTCCTCTTTATTGACATTGTGAACTTGAATAAAATCTAAGATGACTGAAAAAAATGCAATCCTGACCCAACTAAGTAAAACTTTCTATATTTGTGATTATTTACTCAAAATGTACAAAAATGTCTCACTTATACTTAGCTAATGTTGTCGATTTATGAATTACTTACAATTCACTGTGTTTTAAAAATTAGTTCAAATCACTGTCATTTACCAGAACACTTGTTAGGGCTCAGCGGAGCCATTAAAATTTATACAAAATGCCACACATATGACTGCTGATGTTAAGTCTATACAATCAATTAACAAGTTCTTTAAGAAAGAGACTCACTTATCAAGCTAAAGTATGAGTTGGAACCTATCGTTTTCAAGTCAAATGATAAATTGTAATTATTGAAAAAATGACATGTTAAAGCACATAATAGGGACAACTGTATAATAAACGAGGGCATAGAGTGGGAGAAATGATCTTACAATCAGGACAGATAAATAAAATCATGGAAAAGTGAAATATAAATAACAGTTGAGACCATGACTTTCTCTGTTTAGCTCAAACGTAGAGAAGAAGATAACTTAGTAGGTAAAAACAAAACAAAACAATAAAAAAAACCACGTAGGTTACTAGAGTACCCATGCATGATTTTCAGGCAGGAAAATAAATTGTTTTAAAAAATTCCAAAACACTTGGGTAATACAACACATCAGAGAAAAAAGACTGAATTACTATAAAGGAACAAAATGAAATTGATGATGATTCTCAGAATCAACAGTAACAGAAACTAGAAGTCATTAAATTATTCTCTTCAAAATGCTGAAGAAAATGAAGTGTTAATTTACAATTATTAACTTAGGTAAACTATTATTATAGTTACTTAGGTAACTGTTACTATAAGACTCTTGAGAGATTCTGACAAAAAAAACAAGGATTTCTACACTGGAGGATATATACACAGACAAGACTTGCATACAACTTTAGATTTGTTCACTACCTGAAGCCTCTGATCTGTTCTAAATTATATTAATTTTACCTGTGAATCAAGTATCAAGTAACTACTGTAAGCTGAGTACCTGTGCTATATTTCCTAGAGCCCCTATAGTATATAGTTCCTTTAAAAAATAAGTTATATTAGTTGGAGGCCTCATCTATTCCATGACACATCAGATTAAGATTATTCACAATACTTTCATATTCTTTTCAGGATGTTCAACTTCTATTAACTTTTATAAAGACTGTCTGTTCTGTATTAATATGTACATAGGAAGAAATTTGGTATTTGAAACAAGACTATAGAATTTCTCTTATAGTGGGGACAGACTATCTATTTGTCTTCTTCTAGTTCTACTAATACCATTTGACATCCTAAAATGTAAAGTTCTGAAGTTTTGTTTTCTAAAGGCAGAAACTTGGAAGGAAGAGTGGTTCATTAATTTTTGACTTAATATGCAATTCAGTATGGTGAAAGTTATATAAAGCTGCTTCTTTCTAACTGTTGAACACACATATAGTGACAGTCTTGAGTAATCTTCACTCTGACATCTGCACCCAAATTGACCAGACACTGAGAATTGAAGTTTGTTGATAGCTCTGGTTTTAAGAATAGACTGTCTTCCTGATTGGAATCATGGTATCACCATTAATTTGTTATCTGACCTAAGAAATGTTGTTTATGTTTTTAGATACACAATATACCTTTCCATTTATGAATACTTAGTTTCACTTTCCCCACCTTTAAATAAAATATGATCATATTTGCAAGTTCCCTTAGCTTCTGTTTGTCTCAACAGGTCTTTATTTTTCCACCATACTTGAAAGAGAGCCTTGCAGGACAGAATATTCCTGACAGGTAATTTGAATCTTTAAGTAGTTTTATCACATCATTCCATTTTCTCCTCCTATTGCCCATGGTGTTTCCTAAGAGAAGTCCAAAGTATTCATGATATGATGGGGTGCCTTTATAGGTTATTTGCTTCTTCCTCTCAGCCAGCTTCAATATTTGTTGACTTTTTTAAAAAAATTATTTATTCATGCATAGAAGAGCAGGAGTCTAGGCCAGAGGTGCAGGGGTGAGAGGATTCATCAGAGATAGAGTGGGGAGCAGAAGAGGTGGATCTACTGAAATACACTGCTAAGGGGAGCAGCAGGTGAGACAGATCAGGTCTGCTGTGCCATGAGGGTTAGCTCCCTGGCCAGGGACATAACTCATGCCACAGCGAATGGTGATTGCTTGATAGTTCTCTGACTTTAGCCCCTGTGCCACCAGGGTAGCCCCTTCTTTCTTTGTCTTTAACTCTTGGGCGATTCACTACTATTTGTCTTTAAGTACATCTCACTATATTACTGAAATTCATGTGCAACAAACAATCTCACGTAGCCAAAGTAATGCTGACAAAAAGGAAGAAAAAGAAAGGTGGGATCACAATGTCAGACATCAAACTATACTGCAATGCTATAATAACCAAAACAGTATGATACTGGAATAAAAAGAGAAAAAGTACTAAATCATGGAAATTCATTTTTCACACTGTAATTATTTATTAAATATTTACAATATTCCAAATACTATTCAGGTGGTGTGGATAGAGTGAGGAACAATCAACTCCCTTCCTTCATGTAATTTGCATTCTTTAAATTGCAAAATGTATTGGAATTTTCTGCCTTTTTTTCAATGAAAAAGAATGTATGCCACTTTTTTCAATATTTTCTCTTTTTTTCCTATAATTAAAAAAATGAAATAAACCTTGTTGGTGATAAAACAATGATAGTATCTAATCAAACATACATTGCATTCTGAAAGTGTAAACATTATTCACAGAATATATGCCTGTTTCAAAAGTTGGCAAAATAAAAATAACAGAAAAAAATTATGATTCTATGTTAGAAAATTATTCTAGAAAGCTACAAAACTTGATTAATAAAATGGGTCTGGATTCACTCTGTGTGGTGGGCTATTTTATCAAGATTAAATCAAGAAATTCCAGGATTTTATGGAGAAAAAACTTGCTATATGTTATTTGTTTTTTATTTTTAAAGACATTCAACATTTAAAGCTATTAATCAATATAAAAATGATTATGAAAAAAATTGGTATTTGCTAACTCAGATTATGGAAACTTTTTTGTCATTAAGCAGGTGGGGTGGTCATCATCATTCTTTATTTTCTTGGACTTAATATGTATTTTCTCTCTCAGAACCTGAAGCAAATTATTATAACTAGCCTTAGGGAGAAGAATTAGGAACACCGATTTATTCTCCATGGCATTTATTAAATTTATAAACTCAAATGAATCTCATAAAAGCAAGGATTATAATTTTTAAGTCATCATTTTTCATAGATTGAATCACATTAGATCTCCCTCAAAACTCTATTATAAGAATAAATACTGATGAATTTGATATGTCTTAATGTAATTAATGACCTTTTGAAAATTTTTATTTTCTGTCTTGACTTTTATTGCTGGGACATAAACAATCAGAAAGTCCCAGTTCAAAAGGTGCAGAATGTGTCCATATCATATTCCTTATATATAATCTTTAGTCTTTGTTAGTCATTAAAACTTGAGCTTATAATTATTCAGTTGAAAGTGACTTAAAATTCAAGATTCTGAAGATTTTTGCTTCAAATGGATTCTTTTGGAAGTTCTTAGATGAAAGACTTAATACTAACAAGAAGTTTTTGTAATAAAGCTAGATACTTTTAAAGTGCATTTTTGGCTATTTGGTTTTAGTTATTCAATGTATTTGCAAACTGGTTTCTGTCAAGAAAATCTAAGAAATATTCATAAAGTAGTAAATTAATGTACATAATATAGTCTTCCCATAAAAAGTTGTATTTCTAATAAAGCCACTGGATATTATCTTTGCTTGTCACAACATTTCGGAAATGAGTATCGTAAAAAGAGTTTAAGTGAATTCTACATAAACAGTTAACGATAAATCAAACTGGCATAAGCTGCTATTAAGAGACCAAAAAAATAATAAAAATGAAGACGCTTAAATGTGCAAAGAGTGTTTTGTTTCTCAAAATTGTAGTGAAAATAGTTATTGTTTAAAACACATGCAGACATTTTTTAGTTATAGGAAAGAAAGATTTCTTAAAGTAAGCTTTCACATACAGTCTAAGATTTCCAATGACATTGGCAGTGTCCCTCATGAAACCAAGGATCCTCGGTACACTGAAACAAGAATGCAGCATAGCTTTAACCTTATTTCATAGGTTATTATTTATCGCCTTAAACTTATTTCATTATTGCATAGTCCTGGAGTTGTATAGCAGAATAGAATCTACATGAGAAGGTGCAGGGTTGATTTATTCTCCACTGCTTGGAGCTCTGGTTGGAAATCTAGAATGAAGTATATGAAACCAGCTGATTTTGATTTTTTTTTTTTACTTTTAAGTAAATAATGTGGCTAGATAAAAATATAAATGAATGTGTCTTGTAATTTCCCCTCCTGTAGAATGAGAAACAAACAAACAAACAAAATGTGTAACTTTACTGAATAGAGAGTTGATTGGAATTTGTAATGCATCTTTTTTTTTTTTTTTTTTTTTAGAATATTGGCTTGTTTTTTTTTTTTAACATTTTATTTATTTGTGCATAAAAGAGTTGGGGTACAGGCCAGAGGCATGGGGGGGAGGTTGGTGAGAGGATTTATTAGAGACAGAGCAGGGAGCAGAACAGGTAGATCCACTGAAATACACTGCTAAGGGGAGCAGCAGGTAAAGCAAGAGAGGTCTATAGCACCATGTGGGTCCCCTCGCTGGCTGGGATAGAACTTGCACTGCAGCTGCTGTAGAAGCTTCACAGAGCGGTGCTCAACCCCTTGAGCCGCCAGGAAGGCCCTGTAATGAATCATTTTTGTCTTTGATGATCATATACATGTGAGATTTAACTAAGAGTAGCTTTTGATGTTACTTTGTTGTTTGGTAATTAGTAAATATTTATTGGAGATTCACTGATAAAATACAATTCTTATTCACAGCATATGATATTTTATTGTTCAGTTTAATAACATCAAAAATGAATTATTGGATTTGTCAATTATGCATATTCTTTTTTTTAAATATCAGATCATCTGTGCTTTGTTTTTTTTTTCCAGACAGACACATTATTGTGCTTAAGTTATTGTCAGAGAGAAGAATACTCAAACTCAAGATCTGGCTCAGATTATTTTTATTTTTAATATTAAAAAACCTCAGTATCCTGGTCTATAAAGTGGAAAGAGTTCTATATCAGGATTATTCTAAGGATTAAATAAAATGTGTCGTAAAAGACATTAAGAATGACTGTCTTTCCTTAGAAGTTTAAATTAAGTTTTACTTAAAGTAATAAACATACTTATTCACAACAAAACCATAGAGGAAGTAAATAATAAAAGACAACAAATATGGCAGGTTTCCACTACATGTCAGTTTCTTTTAAAAAGGTATTACCTTTAGGAACCTTCTTGATAGCACAGGGGTTAAAGTCTCAGCATTATCAGGCTATTGCCAGCTACTGCGGCAGGAGTTCGATCCCCCACCAGGGAGCTAACACACATGGCTCACACACCTCTCTTGTCTCCCCTGCTGCTCCCCTCAGAAGTGTATTTCAGTAGATCTGTCTGTTCTGTCTCTGGTGAATCCTCTCACCTTTTGATCCTCTGGTCTAGACCCCAGTTCTTTTATGCATAAATAAGTAAGAACAAATCTTTTTAAAAGGGTATTCCATTTAGCATATTTTTACTATTTTTTTATTGAGGTGACCTTGGTTTAGACACTGTACTGCATTCAGAGGTATGGGGCGTCCCTCCTCAGATGTATGTCATCACACCCATCCCACCACTGAGACACCCACAGTCTCCAACCAATGTCCATTGAGCACATTTTAAAATAACCATTTATCAAATTTTAGCCGGTAATAATTTACATTCAGAAACAAATGAGTTTCTCTAAGAGTAAGAAATAATATGTATAATATGCTTCTTGCTGGAAGGAAATTTATCATATTAGGTACATAACTTACATTCATACAACAATTAAAGGGCACAAATGAAAGCACACATTTGAATTATAAACAGGGCGAGGATCAATTAACTATGCTCTGATGAATGAAAAAGTCATCAGGAGGTTAAGTAGTTGAGATTATGCTTGGAGTTTGTGAATCACTGTGGATTCACTTGATTCCCAAAAATCAAAGGGTAAAGGGCTTCTAATCAAAGGACTGTTTACAAATATATCTCCTCAGATATTATGGAAAATTAACACTTATCTGAAAAAAAAAATAAAGTACTAGTTAATCAACAACCAGTTAAGTCAATATATGCTTAGAACCTACTATTTGGGGTATAAAATATTTTTTTTTGTAATTATACTTGTATTATATATAATAGGCTCTTTTCTATGCAGTTTTTTCAAACAAATATTTGAAATATAATTCAGTCTACATTATTTATGAAAAAATTGTTTTGTTTTGAGCAAGAATGACCTCTTTTTTTTTGAAATTTAGATTTCAAATGCTGAATATACTTCAAAGAAAAGAGACATGTTTAATGATAAATAATTTTGAATAAAATCCTGACTCACTTAAAATACTTAATTACCAAATAAATTCTGTCATTAACACTGTTTTGTCCTTGTGAAGGAAAAGAGTATTTAACATAATATTGGATAGTGATATTGTGGTGAACATACTGTAAAAATAATCTCACACAAGGTTTTAAGTAGCAAACTTACAGGAACAAATGAGGATATTTACTTATATTTAATTTTTCAGATATGTGTTATTAGTTTTTATCATTCATCAATGTATATACTCACAAAGATCATTTTTTAAAACATTTTTTTCTGATCAATTCCTCTCATAAGTAAAACTGAATGGTGAGATCCTACACTTTGAAAATACTAAAAATGATGTAAAGCCAGTGGTACTTCAATAAAATATTTAAACAGACTCAAATATTCTTAAGTAACAAATGTAAATATGGAAAATGTTATGTATAATATACAAATTTAAACTATAGAAAAGAGAAAGTATAATTGAATTGATATCATATGCAAATATCTTCATAATTTGAAGACATTTTAGTTGCATTAGTAAATTAATTTTGGAAGTATAAGGTCCCCCCCTCTCCCTTTATGAGAGACATTAATCAGAAAAAAAATCATTAATCAGAAAAAAAATTGAAAAGAGCAATCTTTATGAGTAACTGAATTAACTGTGTGTGAAGTCATCTTTATATATATATATAAAGATTTTTCACTTTTCATATTATGAAGAACTTAGAAATGCTTTGCTGTATACATCACAAAATAGTTTAAAAATTCTCAGAAAACAACCCAACTCTTCTCAGTTATTGCTTCATTTGGAGAGCAAAGGCTTAGTTTTCAGTCACAAAACTTCAGTGATTTTATATTGTCAGCTGTATCTGATGAGGTAAAAGTGTCATTTTGAATGGTTATATCTTCTATTGTGGTTTATGTTTTCACAAGGCTATTTGACTCACTTCACACTTCTCCACAAACATGATCAATGCATTTTAAGTGACTAAGACAGTAATTGTATTAAGGGAATTCAGAAACTAACTTTGAGTAACCTTGAAAAGTGAATAATGAGGTTTCAGATCAAGGAGAAAGCACACATTACACTCGTGTAAAGTAAATCACACTTCAGGCTATTGTGAGCTGGCTTTTTAAAAATATATAAATATAATTTCTTTTACTGCAAAGGTCCTAACTATTTTGCATCCTTTAATTTCTCTTATCTACAAAAGGAAAGGATTTGCAATGCATTGTGTGAATTTAAAAAAAAAGGATCACCCTTAAAGTCTTCACATAAGTCAAATAGCCTTAAAGGGAGGCTACAGTTTCTGATATTAAAATTTTCTCTGTAATTCTTATTTCCACTTACCAAATGATATTTTTCATATCATTATTTCCCACTTCTAGGATACTTTTTTTTAATATAATTTTTAATTTACATATATTTGACATCAATTGTAATCCCCATGTATTCCCCATCACCATATCACCAGTGCACCATCACCTCAGTCCCCCGTGCTCCCAATTGCCCTCAACCCTCCCCCTCCGCCCTCCCCACCAAGTGTCTAGGATACTTTTAACTGGTTTTAATCTGTATATTAAAAAGAACTTTTGAAATGAAAGCCAGAAACTAAAGGGCCCTAGATGAAATCTAGTTATATATGGACCACAAGGAAGCATTCGGTTATTAGGGAACCAGTCTCATCTGCCCTGTGAAAGACAAACTTCTACTATGCTCAGACCACTTACTTTCATTATGATGAAATTTCACCTGCTTTCAAGTAACAACTTTTCACTTTTTAAAAGGCAATATACCTTCCTCACCACTTAGTCAAACTAAATAAGAGTGATTTTTAGCAATATGTCAGTAAATTGTGAATTGTTTAATATACATACTTACTCAGAATATATACAGATATTAAAATTGCAATTATATGTTTTATGTATTTTTTTCTGAAAAACAGATGAAATTACAGATTTAGGACTTTCTGTTCCTTAAATCTTTTGATTTCTTCTCTAATTGTATCCTAATTTAAAGAACTATTGTTATTTTATTAACATTTCACAAAATGTTAATAAGTGTAATAATAGGAATGATTACACTAGACTTTGTATGTAGAACTCAAAGCAAACTGGCATATATTTTACAAGATGTTTATGAAAACTCAGTGACAAAATTAGCTTTTCATGCCTCTTCCTTAATATTTTATGTCATTTATAATGCCTCTTCTATATTAATACTATTAACTCAGCTTACAGAAACTTTCTTAACCTCTATTATGAATCGTGCTATTTTCCTTTGCAAATTGCAATGTGAAACTATTTTTGAACCTAAAAATAGAAAAAAACAAAGAAATTGGTGAACTTTCTTCCCTAGTGGATGTGGAAGTAATAAGGAGTTTTGCCCTAGGAAGAAGCATATGTAACTGTTCACAGTCTGTCTTGAAATTTAATTTAGATCTAACTTGATAGGAAGAAAAGCAGTGCTTTTTCCTGAAATATTCAAATTATTCTATATAGTAAAATGTGTTATTAACCTTTATTTTTTGCCTTTATTTTCCCGAGTTTTAAATATCTATATTTACATAATTATAATTTTGCTTGTTACTCTACAAATGTCTCTAATAGTTTTATCTATCTTTAACTGGAGATATGCATATTTATCTTTTACCTAAAAATATTAAGGGTGTTTATTTAAAGGCTGATATCCTCCATTTGTCTTGAGAATAGTTTTATTACGTTCATATCTGTGATATTTCAAATGTGTATGCTTTAAATGTTTTTTATCTTGACTTTTGTCAAGGAAAATAAGTGGACATACATTTTACTAATTGTCCTTTTCTTTGCACAGTCACATAGTTTAAGTAATGAAAAATGTGTCCTTGCAGGTAACAGTGTTTATCTCAGTCATTTACAGCAAGACAATCAATCTCAGCACACAAGTAGCATCAAATGCTTTGAACATACATTGCAGATTTTCAACTACCTGGTATTGCATATTCACCGTGCAGATTCTTTGGGTAATTTTTACTTTATACATTGATGCCTGTGATTGGGTTAAAATGATGTTTTGTATTTCATTGATTACAGGTCAGTGATATGGTCTGGTCTTCCTGAAAAAGCTCAGCGGTTGTTAGCCTGCCAGAAATCCCTGGATTTAAGCTTTGGTTGTCCCATAAATCCTGTAGCTTCTAATCAGTCAGCTTTCTCTGCCAATCAATCTTTTCCCAGTTGGTTTCCCTTAGCTCTCACGTTGTGTGTTATAAGCTGAAGCTTTGACATGGAGTTATGCTCTTAAAATTAAAGTTTAGATTCCCTCCAAAGTAGAGAATAAAACTGAGAAATCTAGGAAGAAATTTTGTCAATCAGAAACACTTATCCTGCTGATTTTTAGCATGTACTGAATAATGCAAGGTCTGGGTGTTAGCAGAACATCATCTATATCTTAGACCTTATGTATTTGCCATTAATGTTTGTAAAATGTTAAATATTTTAACTCTTTTGGATCCTGCACCCCAAATAAACAATTTTAAAATCTATTCAGTAGATTTTTCTTTTGTAGAAATAAAGTAATTGTAACACAACCAGCTAAGTAGATGTCACAAGTATGATTAGAAAACAAGCACAACAAATGAAAGAGAATGAATTTGTTAAACAAACCCACACAGAATAGACTGAAACATAGTTCTCCATACATTTATATTAGAAAATACTTTGAAATAATTTATCAGAAATAGATTTATTAGAATTAATTTATTTAGAATTATTTATTTTAAATAAATAATGATTTTAAAATATCAAATGTATATTTGAATATATTATACTCCATTTTTCAAAACAATGACCTTGTAAATATGATTAAAATGGTTTGTAATTTGATTGCATATACACATAATTTAATATGTTCTACACTGTTGTGTTATATTACATAATTTAAATAAAAAAATAATTATACATGAACTATAGTATGATTTATAAAATCATAATTTTATAAAATTTATTTATAAAATCACAATTCATAATATATCATAAATAATCTAAAATATAATATGCATTTATAATGTAATTATACATTATCTATTGAAATTATAGAATAAGTTTAACCAAATATACAGGACCACTGTTTATATAATGTTATATAAAATATATCATGAAATGACTATAGCTTCTACTTCCAAACCTCTAATAGGAATTAATTTTTCAAAAGTAATTGCTTAATGAAAAGCAGATCATTTCCTATAACTGGTTTGACAAAGAGTCATGGCTTCACCACTAGAAAATTTTATATTTCTTTATTAGAAAATGTTCAATGATATATGTGACCATCACCTAATCTCATATCCTATCTATTTTGTTCTCCACCTGAGTTGTGAACTTTTCTATTGACTTCAATTCCCTGTACTTGACTGTGTATTTCCTTTTGACAAAGCATACATATTCCGTATTCAATCCCAGTCCATTAACCTATAAGCTAGTGTTAAAAATAACTTTACTTAATTTGAGATTCTTGTATCAATAACTTACTTTGGAAGGAGATATAACTTGTTGAATTTTTCTGGTTGTCTGACATACATCTAATGAGGGACCATTGTTCTGCACTCAAAGTTATATCTCCATTAACTTCTGAAAAAATCTGCTGGATTAAACAAAAAAGTAAAGAAGGAAATCAATTAATTAACCTATTAAAAGAGTGATGACAGTAAGATAACCATGGCACTCTTAAATGTATAATATCTTTCTTTGAAATATTTTCCTGCAAACTGAACTTATTGAAGAGTGATAAAATACATATATCATTAAAATACATATATCATTAATTCATAGTAGATTTATTCCTAAAATGAGTCAACATGTTACCTCTTTCTAGGCTACTAGCATCTTACCAGGGCGGTGCACATGTTCTACAATATGAAATCCTAATTGTACAATTGTAGATATTAGTTGCAAGTGTTGCATAGATATAAAATCAACTCAGTACCGTTTGGATTTTAAAACTACCATGGGAAGAAAATATCGCTAACTATGGGACATTTGCTTGTTCTAGTAATAATAAAAATATACACATTTTAAAATATCTATGGCTCTCAGAAATCACGACTTAAATCAAAACACTCTTTATATGTCTTAAAGACTCCTATCTTATTTCAACTGCTTAACTCCAGTATCTTCAAATAAATGAAGCCATACCTGTTCTTTTTCTTGTGCAAGCTATCTGATGTTCTGCCCTCTGTCTCACATCATTAAAATGCTTTTCAAAATTCTATTTACTCCTTAGAATTTCTTCTCTGCACAGTTCCCATTTTCTCTGTTTACTAATGATTTATCTGTTAGGTGATTCCATATTATTTATTATTTCCATACTTTATACTGAATGAGTTTATATACTTTACACATTTGAACAAAAATTTAAAGGAACAGAAAGGTAATCAAATGCATTACTAGTTTTTGTTTGATAGTAGTTTTTTAGTTTCAGTCTTCATCTCTCACTGTGTATAGGAATTCCTGCAGGACTAAAAGCGTGTGTCTTTTATACTATAATTATAAACTTAGTATATCCCCTATGCTGGCATTAACTCCTGGAAGAACTGATGGTAATAATTTACATTTGGATATTATTATGAATTAGCCAGAAACTGGCCATATTTAAGGGAAATCAGAGTGTTCCATAGATGGTAGAACTGCAAGTAGGTCTTACTCACTATTCCTTAGACCTGGAACGTGACTACCCACACATTCAAGAAACAACTCTTACCTCTGAGACAATATGAGATAGTAAATTGCAGGTCTCTATAGACCGTTAGTGGAAATGAAGTAACAAAAATCAATGAAATTAAACATGTACTGGAAAATAAGAGAATCAAAATGAGTATAAAAATGTCACATTGTATATGGAAAAATCCATGAGGTTATTTTAAATGCAAATGGTTTCACATCTACTTTGTACTTGTTCTGTCAGCGTCATGCATATATTTTAATGAATAGATCTGGAATGATTCCTTCCCTATATTTTAATAGAAATTAAATTCTATTTAATTTGATGGTAGCTATAGTATTATATTAGTCTTGGCACATTAAGTAAGTTTTCTGAGCTAAGGAGAACTAAAGAAAATTGGTAGTTTAAAATCAATTAAGAGGAAAGTACCATAGGGATTAGCAATTGTGCTTTTGGCATAGTTTTTAAAGCTTAATTGACCTTCTTAAGTTACTTGTAGTATGGTAGGTTACTTATACACAAGGTAATAAGAGGTGGAAAATAATTTTAAATTAGTTTTCAAATAATAAATAAATTAGATGCAATTGTTGAGATAAGTTATTTCAGAGCTATAAATCTACATGCTGAAGTGTATTTAATGTCATCATCTTAAACTTTTAAATATGTTCAGGCATGATTTTGAACACTACATATTACTACTAGTAAGCTTTTAAATAAACGATCTCTATTGTGATAAAAACTGTTTTGTTCATCTTAGCATTAAGAATAGATTCCTTAAGATATAGTAGGCCTTTAATAAAGACCTTTGATTTTTTCAATAGTTTAATCAATGCACAGGTAAATAAGTGAATTTTTCAATGGTACATAATTATGGTAACTCATAGAACGATATAGATTAATAAGCTCAATAAATTATGTAATAAACCTCCTTACCTTTGTATTTGTTTAAGAGTGTGAAACATCAGAGCTAAAGTAAGGGAGTGGATGCAGTTTGTGATTTTCTCTACAGCTTTTCTTCTTTTGGTCACCATTTTGTTTCCTTCATCTAGAGTAAGTATGACAACCTGAAATAGTTGAACAAATGTTTGATAAATGAGGGGATAAATAAAGGACAGATGAATAAAATTAAGATTTATTAGTGGTAACATTAATTGATGTTTGTTAAGTGTAGATGTTAACTGAAAACTTAGTGCGCTTGGCTTTATTTCTTAATTTTTAAGAAATAGGCCAAGTTATCACCTCTCTGATATCACCCCTCCTTAAATGGATCATGTTCTTTCCATGAACTTGAAGGCACACAAGGCAGTGGTACATCAACATGCCTGCTTTGTAAGCTCAAAGATCAGAAGAATGGCATGTTTATTTTATAATTATAACTATTTCATCAAATATGATCTTCAGAAGGATATGCCCATTTTAGTTGAAATGAAGAAATTTCAACCTTGTTATTCTGTTTATATATTTAGAAAAGCTGTCACAAAAAATAATTGCGTATGGTCAGAGACAATCATGACATCTACATTGTGATACCTATTCTCATCTTCCCTTTTGTCCTCAATTTGTAGCTGAGAGCAAAATCTACATCAAGATAAAGACTGCCATTGTCAGCCTCCCCATGGGTCTCTCACATCTCTGTCTCTCTCAGTTGTCTACTTCCAAGTTCCCCAAGTCCCTGCTACAAGTCCAAGGCTGAGAAACAAGCACAGAGTCTTCACGTGTATCTCTGCTCCATGTGCCTCCTCCAGGTCTTCATTCTTTCTTTCTTCCTTCTTCTTGTCTCCCTCAATCTCCTCTTGCCTGCTCAGCTCCACCTTCCTTTGGGTGGAACAGGGGCCCTAGCACCTCCCCTTTCCCAAGCAATTATCTTGTCACAGGCCTTGCTGTCAATATGTAGCACACCACAGATACCAATACATGGAAGTCTTTAGCTGTCATATTTTGCCCCCATTTTTAATAGTAGACAGTTTGGGGGCTTCCCTTGTGGTTCAAGGAGTTAAGCTCAGCACAATGGAGCTATCAGCAGATACTGCAGTATAAGTTCAATTCCTGACCAGGGAGGTGACCCACATGGTGCAGCAGACCTCTCCTGTCTTGCCCGCTGCTCCCCTCAGGAGTATATTTCAGTCAGTCTCCCTGTTCTGCTCCCTACTCTGTCTCTGGTGAATCCTGTCAACCCCTGCGCCTCTGGCCTGTACCCCAGTGCTTGTATGCATAAATAAGTAAAATCTTTTTTAAAAAATCTGAAAGCTACTCCTTATTGAATATAACCCATTTTAGGAATCCGATATATGCTTTATATAATTAAGATGATAGAGTTGTAAAGTAGCATTAATTATGTATACCATTATATCATTTAGAGTTGTAGAAATGGATTCAAAGAAATTATTTAAATTAGCAATATCACATATAACTATATCACATATAGCTGATTAACGAGAGGTTCCAATTCAATTCTGTGTTCAGATATGTCATCTTAATATGGTTTAGTGTCTCCCATAATCTATTAAAATTTGTGCCCAACAACTATTTTCTTATTGTTTAACACTTAGATATTGTACTTCATTATTACACAGAAACAACTCCAAATTTGGAAAGATTATCCCCTAAGGATAAATTAGAGAAACCAGGAATGAACTCAGACAAATAATAGTTATTTTTTTTAAAAAAGCACTAAAATAATAGATACTAAAATTATAGTTTTTTCAACCATGGTGATGGAACATGTGGACATCCCTATGCAATATATTGAGCCTAGATATAGACCTTGCCAATTACACAAGGAACAATCAGCTGGAGGGATACCTCCAGTCATATACAGTGTTAGAAGCCAAATTTTCCACAATAAATTTTTTTTAATTCTTTAGTTTTAAACTTTCTTTCTTTCTTTTTTTAATCACAGATACAGTCTCTAAGTGTTGTTTCCTAAGTATTAGAAACATTGACATTTTATGTGGAGAAAGTTGAGCATGAAAAGCTTTTCTCCTCCCAGTGTGGGGCTTCATTGCTAAGAATGTCATTTCTCTGAGCAGTTGTGTCCCAGTGTCAGCCTGCAGGAATGTATTTAAAACTGAGACACACCAGGGTAGTTTCTATGGAAGCAGAATTTAACCCCTAGCAACTCATACATGGTTCACATCCAGTACAGTCTTCATCAGAGACAATGGAGACAGATGACCCTTCTTAAGACAAGTAGAGGACCAGTTACCTTTATAGCCATTCCTTTATTTTTGGGAATGTTCCTTATGACATGTATTTTTTATTAATATTTAAAGTATATGGAAAGGGCCTCCTTGGTGGTGCAAGGGGTTGAGCGCCACACTGTGGGGCTCTGCAGCCACTGCAGTAGGAGTTGGACCCTGGCCAGGGAGGGACCCCCATGGTGTAGCAGACCTCTCCTGCCTTACCCGCTGCTCCCCTCAGCAGTGTATTTCAGTCTATCTGTCTGTTTTGATCCTCACTCTGGTGAATCTTCTCACCCCCAGCGCCTCTGGCCTGTACACCAGCTCTTGCATGCACGCATAAATAAAATCTTAAAAATAAAATAAAATATATAGACATCTCTAATTAAATTTTCCCTAGATCTATTTATCTTTATTTCTGAGTGACCTATAATAAACATTGTATTACACTAACAAATATTTTCTTAAGAACTGTCCCCATAGTCCCACTCACCAACTTTTGCATCTTCCCAGGGATTTTTAATACTTGACTTTTTCCAAAGCCTCAGGAAATATTTTAATGATTTAGAAGAATGATATTCACTTAGGCAGGTGAAAAATTCTGTTTCTTTGTTTCTAGCAGAGCCAGAATGTTTGAAATCGTGAGAGGCAATGGGTTGGAGACTGTCTCTACATTCAGGTGCTTTTGGCTTAGAGAGTGTGAGGGCACCTGCATATTTCCATTTCTCTATCTTTTCTTTACTCATCTCTGGACTAGTATAGTGATCCAGTGTTTATGAAATTCTATCATATGAAGAATTCAAGCGTTTTGAACAACCAATCACACTTAGTTTATCTATGCACCTTTCAGAATTTACAAGGTTAATAAGTACAATTAAACAAGGAAAATTTAAGAACTATTGTCCCATTATATTTGGATTCTATTTCAGAAAATATCAGATGAAGTCAAATGCAAAGTATTTCATTAAATAAAAATGAATAATGCCTCAAAAAATGTCATTGCAGACATTGGAAAATCTTAGAAATTGTTCTAGTTTAAAGGAAACTTTAAAAATGTGATAACTAAAGATAATATGTAATCACTGCCTAAATACTTTGTTGAGAGATAAAAGCAAAGCTATAATGACTTTATGAGAGCAACTGAAAATTCCTGAATATAGGCCTTACTGGTGGCACAAGGGGTTAAATCTCAGCATTATAAAGATATCTGCAGCCACTGCAGCACCAATCCCCAGCCAGGGAGATAACCCACATGCCACAGCAGATCTCTCCTTTCTCACCAGCTGCTCCCCTCAGCAATGTATTCCAGTAGATCTGCCTGTTCTGCTCCCTACTCTGTCTCTGGTGAATCTTCTCAACCCACTCCCCCTGCACCTCTGGCCTGTACCCCAGTTCCTGTTGCATAAATAAAAAAACAAAAGAAAATATTTGAATACAGGCATTAAATTAGACAAAATCAATGAATAAAGATAAAGATTATTTAGTTTTTTTGTACTATGATTAATTTTAATAGTAATCTTATTCTAAGAACAATAATAATAATAACAACAACAGCAATAAAGACACAGAAACCAAAAATGAGGAGACAAGGACAGACTGGGGACACCTGGTGGGGAGGGTAGGGGGAGGGTTGAGGGAAGATGGGAGCACGAGGGACTGAGGTGATGGTGCACTGGTGAGATGGTGATGGGGAATACATGGAGATTACAATTAATGGCAAGTATATGTAAATTTTAAAATATTTTAATAAAAAAATTATGGATCAAAAAAATAGTAATCTTATTCTTAAAAAATATACTTTTATATCATTAGCACTAAAAGATTATACAATAACTTCTCACATTATTCAAAAAATGTATATACAGATGCATGCACTATAATTTATATTTTTATGTATGCATATATAAGTGCACATATATGATACAGTCATTTTCATAACTTTAGGAATGTATGTGTTAACACATATAAGAAAGCACACAAATGATAAACAGTACTAAATATTAACAAGTTATGGCCATAACATTTGTATTAAAGCTTGAAAATTCCCTGATTCTCTTTGAAAGTTGAAATACTTTAATTACAGTCACTTAGATACTTCAAACTATATTGAATTTATTGAAAAAATGATATTTTTCTAGCAGCACTTAAAATGAATGGATATATTATAGAAAATATGGCAGATAATGCTATACGTTTTTTATTCTGTTGTGAAAGTATAATGTGAGATAGCATGATTTTAAGAATTTAATTAGTAGAAAATGAATCAAACAGATATCAAGAGCTTCTAAATTTCCAATCTCAGATTTAGACTCCTGATCATTAAGAAATTATAAAGTATAACAAGTTATCACCAAATATCTCTTCAACTATATATCTCATTAACATTTCCATTTAGACCCTCCCAGGAACCATACTTGATAAATTTCATACTGGCCTCATTTTTTCAATTTCTAATATCACTCTTCTTTATTTTACTGTTATCTCAATGATAATCTCATAATACTTTTAAATGCTTACTGTTCTCCTGGGTTTACTCCTTTCCTCATATTCTAAATCCTGATATCAATAAAAAAAAAATCCCAATCAATACTGACAACATGCTTGTTTACATTCTGGGAATCTCATTAGTCCTACTTGTCTTCACTAGATAAGAAAAATCATAATTAAGCAATGAATGTGTCTTAATAGCTACAGTAAACACCATTCATTAATAAACACTACAATTGTTTTATAACAGAAGGCAGAAACAAACTTAATTTTAAGTATACCATTGAACATGTGTAGAATTCTTGATTTAAAATTATACATGAATAGGAGTTAGCAAAGGGTTTCAGAAATTAATTAGGACTTTTACATTTCTTGGAGAATTAATTTGGGAGTTTTGCTCCTATATCTGAGGAGGACTAAGTACAAAACAAAAACCTACAACTGCAGAAGGTATTGTTGGAACTTTTAATTAGTGCTGTAGAAAATTATTCAGAGGTCCCATTATTTAGTGTAATGGACAATGAAAGTTGAATATGATGGATATCATAAAATTTTACAAGAAAAAGTTAATTTACAATAGCATATCATTGCTGAAAGACATATTTTAAAGCATATCAACTGGTTTGATTAATAAAGAATTTAAAATCCTCCAACTGTAAGAAATCACTCTAGGATAAATGACCTGTGTTCTTGAGTTTTTGACAAGGCAATGTTAAAGTATAATGTAACATCAGCAGATATTACATAAGCACCCCAAAGCATCTACTTTTTTTTTTTTTTAAGATTTATTTATTCATGCATACAAGAGCTAGGGTACAGGCTAGCGTCCAGGAAGGTGAGAGGATTCACCAGAGACAGAGCAGGGAGCAGAACAGGCAGACTGACTGAAACACACTGCTGAGGGGAGCAGCAGGCGAAGCAGGAGAGGTCTGCTACTCCATGTGGGCCCCCTTCCCAGCAGGAGGCAGGGATTGAATTCCTGCTGCTGTGGCTGCTATTGGCCTCATAGTGCTTGTTGATTAATCCACTGCACCACCAGGGGGCCCAGCATCTACTTTTTAATTATTTTTTAATTCCTTAGTTCACTTAGTGAACAATATGATAACAATGAGCCATTAGATTCTTTGAAAATGTGGAATGTATTTTTCCAACTTGTTAGACAAGGCTTAAGTTTTTCCACATCTAAAGACTTCCATTTCTCTTTCTAAATTATATTTATGTCTTACTAATGTATGAACAACCCACTCTGTAGAATATACCCCAATATCCAATCTAAATGTAATAATTCATTACTTCCTTATCTGTTTTCAGAATTCTTTATTTGTAACTACTCTATTAATGTTAAAACATTATAAAATTATATATGTATATTTTACACAATACATATACTATATGCAATATACACACTAATCCCATTGAAAACCCTTCCACCTCTCTACTCGTGTGAAAGCCTTAAAGATACAGTATACAGGTTCTTCAGATTCATATTTTCTCCTTTTAAATAGCACAATGCCTTGAACATAATAATTACAAAATGAGTTTAATGCTCTAATAGACTGAATTTGATTTAGAATTCAATATGTCTATGATCTAGACTCAGCCAATATAACAACTTGTATTAACCTACTGTTGAGAATAAAAGAAAAATAGTTGAGAGGGAAAAATATCATTATACATTACTATATTCTATTAATGATATAAAATACCAATGTTAAATATAATTTATTTATTACAGTAATAATTACAAGAACAGATAAACATAGAAATTATCATTACAGAGCAAAGAAATATGTTCCTTACATCCTCCTAGAGTTATCTTCCATATAAAACACATTCATAGTTTTCCTAAAATGACAATCATTCCATTCTCTTTCTCCCCAGGAAAAAGGCTCAGGTTAATTAAAGTCCACATCATCACACATTTTTTTTTTCAGTATAGTAGTGAACTCTATGGAAAAAAAGGCTGTCACTGAAGCTATTATGACAGTGGAAATTTCCTCTATGCAAACCATGCACTCTTGCCCATCACTGACACAGAATTCACCTCCTGTGTGCTGGCAAACTGTTTATTTTTTTCAAGTCTAGAGATTGGAAACATGGATATTTATTGCAGTTAAGGAACCAGGAATTTTAAAGAGGCAATTTCTGGGAGCTGGTTGAAAAATGACCTCATTCTCTTTCAAGTTTATTGTCAACACGATGCTGTGCTACTACTCCGTACTCCAAGATGCATAACATGGCTCAGTCTTTCTGCACTGGTTTCAGGGAGATGATTCTTAGTAAAGAAGTGTGCTTGAATGTTTGATTTTTTTAAACATAATGATTGGCCCTTGTATAATTCATCCACATAGGAAAACACTGCTATAAACATCTAAAAATATATCTAACTTAAACCACAATATATTTCTTCACTGTTTTTGTGTTTTGGAATCAGTAGATAATTTTAAGCTCTCGAAAATGTTAAGGAATTTATTAGCTAAAAGGTCAATATTTTGAATATCCTGAAAGTAAAATCACTTCTAGAATTTCTAGGAAGGAACACAACTCAGGTGACACCTTGATATTGGTCTAACAGAATTTTAAACACAACATCCAGTCAGTTCATGGTTTACCAAGACTTCTGACCTACAGAGAACCAGGAGTTAATGAAGGGTGTTGTTTTAAGTTACTAGATTTAAGGTAATTTGTTAGAATGGCAATGAAAAAATTACATGTCCTTACCCAAAGGAAATAAATTATTATTGGGGTACTATGAATCTAATACCTTTCCTGAAAACAAAACTAAAGTGCCTACATTATCAATTGAAAATGGTTTCTGAGATTTAGCTCATGTATTACTTTTAAAATATTACCACTGCATAATCTCAAATACCAGAAAATATCACTCTTGTGTGGAATCTACAAAAACAAAACAAGGAAACTGACAAAACTAAATCAAAACAAAGCCTAGAAATATGATTTAAGAACTGAGTCTAATGCGGTGGGGGGAAAGGTTGTGGGAATAAATTAGAGGGGAGGGGGCACAGTGGTTTATGATAAAGCGACATGAAGTCTGGTGGCAGGTGGGGCATGGTGATGTACATCTGAGGAGGTATGTGCCTATTCCTCAGCATCACATCACAGTACAATAAACTAATGTTGCCTCAGTAATATATATATAACAAAGGAAATGTTCCCACTTTATTCTTTTTTATTCAAAATCAAGAAATACATAATATGCTTTGCATAAATAAAAAATGTTCATAATACACAAATTTGAAAGATTGGAATTTTCAATTTTTACTGGATGTCTACCTTCTATTCTTTTATTAAGAACTTAGTTTGTACCATGCTCTGTGTCACTACTTACCTCATCTCATTTAAGAAGGTAATTTAAGGGAATTTTAATGCACTGGAAGAAATCGAAGCTGAGAAGTCACAGAAAACTTCACATTAACACTCAAGTCTATATAGCCATTGGACTGCAGCTCATGACTTCAACTTTCTCTTTCTCGGACTGGAGAACCTAGTTTTAGTCTCTGTGGTATGTCTGGTCCTCTGAGGTGAAAAAAAAAATGGAGGAAAACTGCAGAGGTAATTAAAATAACATTGCTTACATTGTTTTTCTTTTCAGAGACAAGTTTCTTTTCCTCAATTGTTGCTGCTGCTGGGTTATCATTAAGTGATTCCGTGGAATTAATAAGACATGCATGGAATGCTTAGATCTACTTTGCTGAGAGATTTAAACAAACATTTAAATATTTGTAAGCAAGGTGACACTAGAGAATGCATAGTCTCTATATTTATTCATGAAAAAATACTTGCTATTTTGCTGAATTGGAAGGGTAACAGCTGCATGTGTTCATGAAGTTCAACCATCACAAAATTAATCTATGTGGTTTGTTGGAATAGTCTGGGCGTTTTCTTTTATACTCAAATAAACACCTTGTTGGGATGAAGTTTGAGTGGAATTTCCAGTTAGTAGAGTTAGATAACAAGCTGCCCTAAAAGTTCCTGGCTTATTTTGATGACTGTTGATTTTTGCAGGAATTACTGGTTTTTTTCCTCCATGGGAAGATTTGGGAGATCTCACTCATCAATATGTATGCTAGACAATGTTGGTTGTCTAATAGCACTCAACCACCATTGCAGGAGGAAGTCTCATGAAAAGCATGAGAAACATTATGGACTAAACATTTGTTTGATTTTTCCATAGTATCTAAAATTCCTTTCAATATGATGTCCTAGCAAAGAGCAAGTGTTCCAAGAGGAAAGGAGGAACCAGACGTGCCTCATTTTCTTGACTTACATTCAAAAGTTCTACAGCAGCACTCTGTCACTATTACTAAAAAAGGAAGGGCTTTTCTGCCAAATGTGCAAGAATGCCAAGGATATGTCCCCAGAGATTGGAGAAAGAACACATTTTTATGAGCTGGGTCAGTAAGTAGTAGGAGTCCCAAGACTCCTATCAACCTCGCACCAGAACAGGGGTAACATTTATGTCATATTTTGAAAAGCAGGGTTTGAAAGAACAAAAAAGTCCATTTCCATTATCTGGGAAGTGAGTTAGGGCACAGAAATGGATTTGGCAAGAAGTAACTGGGGAAAACAGACATAGGGACATGCAGAGCTGGGTGAAGACACTGGTCATGGTGTCTCTTGCCTATATATCAGCTTGTAGACCAATCCTTCTTATGTGTGAACACCTTATGTGTGGACAAAAAGCTTGAGCCAACTTGCTGGAACTTCTTTATCTGGAGACATAGAACTGCTCAAAAAGAACAAGTTAGTATTGATATGTTGCAAGATGTCACATATTATTTAACTTGTGAGAATGGATAAAAAGAAGCAGTTAGGCTTGGTTATCAGGTAAGCTTGGGCAGAAAGAATGTAGGCCTAGTTTTGGGGTGGATTTCAGCTTTCAGGGCTTGGGTTCACCCATATCTATAATGTTGAGGAAGTTATAATGATCTAGCCAGGTTCAAGGAGAAGATTGTAGCTGTTACCTCTCTATGGAGGAATGTTATCATTACTTTGCAAGTGAAACACATGGAATGAACTATATACTTGAGACTGTCTTTTGAATAATATCTCACACTGTGAGGCTCTATAAGCACAACAGAGGAGCTTGACAATGAAGAGACTGAAAAGACTTTTGACACACACACTGTGTAAGGTAACAAAAAAGGAAAAGACTTACCAAATATAGTGGAAATGTACTGACAGTGAATCACAATCAGTAAAATATTCCCACAAGTCCCTTTCTTATTGTGAACTTGGTGTGATTTGTCAAGTGGGCTAGATCTTGGTGTCTGGTTATTCAAGCACTACTTTAGGTGTTAGTGCTGGGAACAGATTTTGGCGATACTACTGGAGTCCATAATCATTTTGACTTTAAGTGAAAGAGATTAACCTAGACAGTCTGAGTGGGCCTGATTTTTTCAGCTGCAAACTTTCAAAGTTAGAGCTGAAGCTTACATGAAGAAGGAGAAATTCCATCAGTGGAGAAGAGCAGCTTAGTCCTGTCTCTGAGTTCCAGCCAATCCTTCCTGAAAACCTGTTCAACAAATATCAACTTGGTCTACAAGATCCCACAATAATATAAGCTGATTCCTTGAAATTCCTTATCAAGTCATCTCTCTCTCATTCTATATATGTGTGCATGTGTGTATATCTATATACTCACATATGTATATATATGTGCAAGTGTATGTTGTATACATATTTAAAAAAACTGCCCTTTTATTGTTAATCTGTCTTTCATTTCAGGTTTACTGGTCAGAACTCAAATGGGTGTAGGGAAATCCTTTTGCCTTCCTTACAGAATGAAACACAATTAACTAGTTGTTTCAGGGGTTAGTTCCATTGTTATAAATCATTTACATGATTTTCCTGATTTGTAAGACCAAGCAAGCACATTTTTGAATGCTATCTGAGAACAATGTGTCATTGTTCTCAAGCATTGCAAGCAAGAAAACAGAATAAAAGCTACATGTCATGGACCAATCCCATAGAGTAGAACATCCCTGGCCTTCAGAAAGAGTTTCATATTATTAAGTTGTTGAAGTTTCAGAAAAAAATAAACCTCAAAGATTTTGAACCACCAACACTCTGAAGACCTAAGAACCTTCCACTTCATACTTCACCGTGTCGTGAACTTGCAGCAATCAAAAGTTTAAATTTAATATTGCCTGGAAAACAAATGCAATTCCTCAAAGTTACAAGTTGAAGTAAAACTTGAAGTGAATAGCAGAATTTTTCAAACAATGAACAACAGAAACATAAACCTCAAGTAAGCTTGAGAGAGTAATGACTGAACGTAAACAAGCTTCCCCGTCCCAGATACCTTTTTTCCTGTGATTTAAAGCTGAAGTTCTAGCATATAAAATGGTTGCTAGGAAATTAGAATCGAGTCCATCTCAGCAAGAAAGAAGTGCTCTGGGTTCATAATTACATTTGAATAGATTACTTGATTTTTTTCCAAAAATATTTTTATTGATATGTCCAAATCTTGACTTATTTGTATTAATTGGGATCTGATTTTTTTCTCATCTCTTGAGATTCTCAACATTGGCGCATTATAAAGCACTTATTGTCTAAGAGACTTGATGTCATTTTAGTGATTATTTATTGGAGAAGGCATTTTATGCAGATTTCTATATATTGACATTATTACCATATTTCACTAATTGATACAGCTGCTGATGTATTAAACACAGCAGGTCTGAATATGAAAGGAGATGAAGCAAATTTACTAACACAGTCAGAAAAAGGTTTTCCATCGAGGAGATAATTTTGTAGATTGTCTGAGATTTATAAAAATATATTTTTGAAACTATCAGATACAGTTATGAAATAAAATATCTGTTTCTCCCAGTTCATATTTGCTTTCAATGTATAATAGATCTTGCTAGGATCATCCTTTCCTATCTGTTGCAGCTGTGTTGCACCCAGATGTGGTGGCTGGTGAAGGTGCCCCTTCAGCTGAGTCAGGTAAGCCCCAGTGTCCTACAGAACCGGGAGCCTGGAATCCTCTTACAACCTAAGAAAAGTACTTACTCATATCCACAGAGGTTATTTGACTAAGAAATTTGCTCCCAGTAAATATCAGATTAGTAATAACTCAATATTGCATACATTTCTAAATGACATTTGGAAGTCTGAAAATCGATCCCAACATATGCCTGTAAAATATTTCTTTTTAAAAAAAATATTTTATTTTTTATATATACAAGAGCTGGGGTACAGGCCAGAGGTGTGGGGGATGAGAGGTTTCACCAGAGACAGAGTGGGGAGAAGAACAGGCAGATCTATGGAAATCCACTGCTGAGGGGAGCAGCGGGTGAGGCAGGAGAGGTCTGCTGAGCCATGTGGGTCCCCTCCCTGGCCCTGGCCAGGGTCCAACTTGCGCTGCTGTGCCGGGGATGCTTCACAGTGCAGCGCTCAACGGCTGCACCACCATAGAGGCCCAAAAATATTTATTTCTATGCAATGTTTGTGAACAGTGAAAGAAGTTTGGAAGCAATTTCTCAGAGTGAAATATAAAACAAAAGTCATCTATAGTAATTCTAAAGCGGTTTATTTACTATTATGAGATTCTTGCTTTACACTTAATTTAAAAAATTCCATTTGTTAAAAAGAAATCAAACTCTAAAGAATACTCCAACTTTATTATAGAATGACTCGCTTTTTCCTCTCTTCCTTTTTCCTTGCTTTTTCTGTTCAGGGAAGACTAACAACTCCTCTCTGAAAACTCACACAACAGGAAACACAGTAAATCAGCCATTAAAAGGAAGGACTCCTTTCTAGCACAGATCTTAGCATTTGTAACAGACTCACAATTCAGGGAAGAGGTGAAAATCCACATCATCTTTTCAAATTTTCTTGATTGGTATTATCAGTTCAATATATTACAAGACAGTTGTCAAAAGTACCTTAGGGAAAATATCTCTCTTGTTCAGAATAAATGTGTCTATTTCTATCAACTGTATTCCTATAATCCCTGATAAAGTCTTTAGGTTTAATCCAAACTAACACCATCAAAACAGTCTCTTTACAAGCAAGAGTACTCAGATTTTAGAGAAGTGTTAGAAGGCAAACTCACCTGCCACTTTAAAATTTGACATTTTTTTAATAAGTGTATGGCCAGTATATATATATATGCAAAGGCTTCAATACCAACAATCAGACAGTAGAAAACAAGTATTCTCAGAAAATTATGCTCTATATTGTCAAGTTTGACAAGAATTAAGAACCAGACACAGTAGCCTAAGAGGTGTGTGTGTTTTCGATTTACTCTTTATAATGGAGAGAAATTGTGATGTGATTCAATGGAATTGAAAGGATGCCTTTTTGGGGTAATAATGGTTTTAAATTATTTTGAGAAGAGTTATAGTAAAATGTGAACTGTGTAGTAATATTTTCCATGATTTGTTTTGTTATTATATTATGCTGCTTGATTTATTTCCAATTGATTTGCCTCCATTTGCTAAACCTTGGACAAAACTGCACTGACCTTGAACAAAGTCAACACTTAAACCTCTTTCTTAATGGTCACGTTTATATGATGACTACAACTAGAATAAGTCCCTTAATTGCACATTTAAACACCAAATAATTTAAGGTACCTACCTCCTCTGAGTCCTCAATACATTTCATGCATCCTCTTTCAAAATTTTTCTAATCAGTTTTTCCAGTGCTTTCCACTACAAACGTTTCAGATATTCTTCATTTTCTATAAGCTTCTAATCATTAGATTTATCTTTCTTTCTATCCCTAGTCCCTACTTACAAACCATAGTCTAACTCATTTTAAAAAGAAGACATAAATCCATGCACCCTAATTTCATGACCTTCTATTCATAATATCAAGTGTTGAAAGCAACCCACTGCCTAAGGGCAGACAGTAAGACAAAAATGATGTGGTATATATTGGCAATGGAAAATTATTCAGCAATACACACACACACACTTTCATGTAGCAACATGAAAGACCTAGAAGGTATTGTGCTAAGTGAATAACTCAGATGAAGAAAGGCAATTACTATATAATTGTTCTCATAAGTACAAGATAAAAGAACAAAACTTATAAAAAACACAAAACAAGTCTTAGACTGTAAGAAAAAATTAAACTGGTGTTCTTTTAAGCCCTTGCAAAATGGTACATCAATCTCTTCTCCATGAGATCAAGTGAAAAGTACTCTTAAGTTGGCGATCCCCTAGAGATAATATATTTGTTTCTCTGATTGTTTTCAAACTTTTTTCATTTGTCTTTACTTTTGAAAGGTTTAATTATGATGCCTTGCCATGGTTTTCTACAGACATATCCTCTTCGGGATGCACGCAGCTTCTTGAATTTTCAGATTTATGTCTTTTGATGTAGATGTTGGATTTTTGTCAGGAGCCTAAAGGTGTGTGGACTCTGTTTGCTTTTGCTTCCTATCCACATGTTCCTTCTTTTTTCTAATTGTGCAACTTCATTTGTTCTACCTTCAATTTCATTGTTTATATCTTCTATCAATTCCTATAGACAATTGAACCCATATAGAAAGATTTCTATCAGTTTATCTGTACTATAATTTCTATTTTCATAGCTCCTACTTGCTCAAGTTTTGTTTTTATTTTTTCAGGAGAATTTGTTATTTATTCATTAAGAATTTTCCTAACAGCTGTTTTAAAATACTTGCCAGATAATTCTGGTTCATCTTGGTATTTGTATCAGTTGATTGTGTTTTTTCAATCTAATTGTGGTTTTCCTGGTTCTAGGTAATAGGTAATTTTCAGCTGTCTACTCAAAATTTTGTCTATTATTTTAGGACACTTTGAATCATACTTAAATAGTTTATTTTAGGATGCCATCATTCTGGCTAGATTGGAATACTGGCCTAATGTTGGTGGCTGTGGTTCAAATGACAATTTAACTCTCAGAATGTTTATTTTATTATATTGGTGGGCTTGCTTTTCTGATACAATCGGGACTCAAACTAACCCAAACTAGGGATGCCCAAGGGTGTAGAAGAAGATTCCTCAATCCTTTAGGGATGAAAAGATCTTCCTGACAGGTCACCACAAAGTAGTGCACTACCCTTCTACTCATGTGGCAGGGAAAAGAAGGTAGGATATTTTTCTCCTTCCCGCTTGCAGCTAGCCTCTGGAGCCCCCACCTGCAGCCCTGCTTTCCTCCCAGGTTTCATTACTCACACGTCATATCATGTAGGTATAAAATGTGATTGGGAGCATAAGCACAGGGCGTGCATAGACCAAGAAGGTCAAGAGGTGTGAGCAATGGGCACATGCCCTATGATTTATGAACACCTAGTCCAAGAAGCTGGAGGTCACAAGGTATGCATAACTACAAGTAACAGTGCAGATCATTATGGGAGAGAGAGAAGAGAAACCAGAGAGGGATAACAGAGATTGTGGGGGGCTGGGGGCTCAACCGCTCTGACTGTCTCCCTGCCTGTGAGTCTGGCAGTTCTGCCTGTGAGTCCAGTCTCCCAATTCAGCATTGAAGGCATATTAGAGATACCTGAGGCTCCATATATTTCTTCCATTTACTGGAGTCAACCATGAACCTGCCTGGTGTGAGATGATTGCATACAACACTAGAATTAGACCTAGTGAGGTCGCTTGCATTGCCATATCAGATTTCAAGTCATATCAGGTCTGACTCATCTTTGGAGTAGGTAAGGGCTTTGTCACTATGTTGCCTCAATAACTGTGGGGTCTCTAACTAGTTCATGTTTTTCTTTCCTTCTTTTAGAGTTTTCCTTTGACTGCCCAGTGTATTATAGCCGGGGTTTGCAGTTCTATTTTGTAGAGAGGAGCAGGAACAAACAAGTCTGTGTCATCCTGTCCAGACTGGAAGTGAGTCATTTTAATGTTTATACTTAATATCAAAAAAACCATTTCTGTTTATTGTAACCACTACTTTAAGAGACACTTTCACTTAGTAAGGCTATTCATGAAAATATCTTTGTATCATGCAGGGTCCCTCAAGGAAACAGAAACTACAGAAGTTAAAATCAACAGAGGGAATTAGTGACATGGGTTTTCAAGACTGCAAAGAAAGAGGAAAAAATGAAATATCAGGAATGCATTAAATAAAGACAGCATCTACCACCACCACCAAGACAGAGTTTAAAAAAGGTGGGAGTGTTTGGGGTTATCAGAACCTAAGATTGTGAAAAAGATTTTGAGATACATATTTCTTAGGGCAGGCTTCTGCCTGGTTATCACTGGTATTTCTGAGTAGAGGGGATTGAGCTAATTGAGAATGCTAAAAAAAAAAAAAATGGATAATAAAATCAATTTCTGCTTTATTGCTGCTGAGAAGAAAAGCATTACTAGGACAAAGCTAACTGAAGTCTTTTACATACAGAAAGGAGTCCGTTTCCCTGCCTACCCCTATCTTTCTATTTCCATCTAGTTCTCCCTATGCAGTACTTACTGATTCTCCTGTTAAAGAGAAATGTAATTTGCAAGACCCAATCCCAGTGCAGAACAAAGAAACATGGGATTATAGCTAAGTAATAGTCACATACTTTATTATCTTTTGATGGTTCAAATGTGAATGCATGACAATTCATTATGAAAATTAATAACTAAATCATTTCTTTCAATGGAAAGAAATAGGAAAGCTTCAGAAAAGCATATTATGTCCAATGATCTTCTAAAATAATTTTTTGCCATGATAGACTGTTTATGAACTACCATATGCTTCAGCTTTCTTCATTTATTTATGCAAATATTTGTGAAGTCATTAAAGTAAATTCTGTTTTATATTGTATAATTCATTTTAATTAATGATACATAAAATTATATTCTGAATAGATGGACATATTTTATCAGACGCTTACTAAGTGTACCTACACATGCATTAAGAGAATTTCTGAAACTAACATTCTCTAATGTTTGATGCACGTATTAAATAATGTCTGAGTGATAGTTTCAATTTAAAGATATACTCAAACACTCTTAAACTGAAACTTTATTGTTATAGTTGAAAATGAAATTAGAACATCCTGGATAACATAAAAATCAAATATTGCTCTACTATAATTTTTTTTAAGGATTTATCCAGAGTCAAGAAGTTTTGAGAATTCCCCTAAGTCCTTATCTTAATTTGAATAAATTCAGTGAAAAGCTAAAAGTCAAACTGAGTGGTAAGCTATTGTGTGTAGAATAAAAATATGCATAATAGTTTACTTCTATGTATCACATGTAATATATATGTTTTTGTATATAAAATCAATTCCTAAGTCATTTATTTATAGGTGTTATAAACAATAGTAAAATGAGATACATTAGCTGTGATTTAGTAAACCTGAATTTTTCAAGGATGACCTATCTATAGATAGTAACCATTTATATTAGTGGTAAGAGTTCAACTTTTACTATTCTTTGCATAATAGAAGCCCTTAGCCTTCCTTTCTAAAATGCAAGCCTTTTTCTTGTCTTCCTCATTCGCCAGTATTTCCTTATGGTAGAGTTTCAGACTGCACATAGTGAACCCTCAATAGACATCTATTGAATGAGTGAATGTATAAATTAATTTACTAAAAGCCTTACAAATCCAATAAAAAAAACACATGGAAAAGTCATTTAAAAATATTATCTTTTATGAATATGGCACATACATGCTTCAGAAAATGCAGTTTGACCACTGCAATTACTAAGATTATATTTTACTTAATATGAGCTATAATACATCTGATTTCACATATAAAATATTGTGAACTTGCTTTTTTTTTTTTTACATTTTTATTCTGAGGACTAAAATATATATAATGGGAGCATTTGCTCAACTCATACTTTGGTTTCAATATCCCTGCATCTATCTATGCACAATTTGCCTTAAATTCTCACTGGCTGTTCATCCAGAGCATATCTACAATTCCTATGTACTACTCATTGTCCTTTCTCCTACTTCTTTTTCTCCTTTTGATTTGAGAATGCAGGAGCTTTTTACCTCAATGGTGTACCTGTGGATAAATCTTCCTGCTGCTTATCCTGATATAAAAGGACAACGTAGACAGATATGTTCAGGCAACCACTGAATAGATAGATGTGAAAATCAAGCTTTAAAAAAAAAGGTATTTTTATACTCTATACATAACTTATGTGAATAAATTTTAATGACTCATCTCTTCCTTCTATACATGTTTATTTACCATGTTGATTTTCTTCAGTAGTACTTGAATACTGATGTTAAATCAAACCCACTATTGCTTAATCAATGTGGAAAGCTAGCCAATATAAATAATATGCCCTTCCCCTCAGTTTTCAAGGACTTTCTGAATTGGTGATGTGGGTTTTTTCAACTTGGTAGTGAAAATATAAATTAATGTACCACTGTATGTTGTTCTACTTACCATGCAGATAGAGAAGGTGGCATTTTCATAAATACTAGGAATCGACTAGCTGTTGACAGTCTTATTATTGGATTAACATCTAATTCTCATCAGGAAAATTCTGTGAAGACTTAGGTCATCTTTTATGCTCTGAGAGTCCATATCCTCTACAGATGCATTTGTCAAGCTAACAAGAGTAAGAATGAATTCTCCCACGTGGCCTGTCTCCGCATGTTCCCACAAGGACCATTCCTCATAGCCCTTGGCACAATGTGACCTATGGATGGATTTTGTGCTTTTATTTGTATACTTTTTGTGTTCTCACTGAAGAAGAGATGGTAGTGGAACTGATTTCTCTTTTTACTCCAAGAATTAAATTCTGTAATTCATTCAAAATCTTGTCAGCTAAATTTTTTAAATGACACAAAGCTACAAATTAGTTCCTTCCAGAAGTTTTTTCTTTAATTTTGTACTAAATGATAAGTTTGCTAATTATATAAATAGCAAATTATTTATAATTTAGTAAGATACATCCCTGTATGATTGTTTCTGTGGAAAAAAAATCCGTGTAGAATCCTCATGGGTAATGGAAATTGAAACATGAAAGAAGTTGAGAAAAATTTATTTTATTACTATTATTATTATTATATTGTTGTTAATTAACTGGCGATGTGTGTCTCAGACCCACACTAAGTGATTTGTCTGAGCATGGCTATCACAGCCAACCAATGTCAGAAAAAGGAACAAGCTCATGTCTCCTGATTATTTATGCACTCTTTTCCAATTCATCTGCATTTTAATTATAATGTATATTTTTAATCATTACCTGTATGATCAACAACTAACAAAAATAAAGCAGGTTTTTTAAATTTAATTTAAAAATTATAATTAAAAATTTATATTTAAAGAGTTCAAGCAGGGAATATAGGAAAACATAGACAAAACAAAAACATAGATAAAACTTGTAAACTTTATAAAATAGAAAGAGAATTATATATATATATCACACAATATTTAACTGCTACTCTTTACCCTCCATAATCATCAAGCGAGCTAATTTCCTCAGTGACTCTATATTTATCTATCCATTTATTTATCACTGTTAGTTTATATATATGTGTTAGTTAACTAACACATAATAGTTATGTTAATTAACACATAATAGTTAACTAACACATAATAGTAAACATATATATATATACACAAACACATATAGATGTATCATAGTTGGTCATTTTCAATGAGAATCAAGACTAATACAATTCTCATAATTTTCAATTATTATTTTAAGAATTAAAACACCTGATCTCCCATGCTGTTTATCTAAAATTATAATGGGCAATTTATATTATTCCTATTGTCACCCTTTTAATTTAAAAAGGGACAATCAAAACCCAAGACATTCTATAAAGCTATGTTAAAAGTATATCTATGCTTTAATTTATGCTTTTTTATGCTTTAATAATTTTGAAATTTTAGACATAATATTTTCAAAATGTTGTGGTTTTTAGCTTTAAGGAATAATTATAGGGTGGAAGTTTTAATGAAATTCTATTGAATTAACAGAACTAACAAATCATTGTCCCACTTCCCTTACTATTCAAACATGTTACTCACTAAAAAAGTATATTTTATAAGGAATAAAAACACTCAGGATTATTAGGACAGTGACAATTTCATCCACTGCTACCTGCCATGATAGAATACTCACACAGAGAACGACTGATTTTACAATTTTTTATGGTTATATTCCTCTCTTGGGTAGGTTCCTTCACTTTTCCAACACACCTCCTTACTTTTCCCAAAATGTGTGATTTGCAATAGTCTTGCTATGCTTGGGTCTAGAGAAACAGTGAGGGAATAGAAAAATAAATTCCCTTTTAAGTTTTAATATTAGTTATGGTTTTAAGAGCATGGATTTTAGTGCCAGACCTGCCTGAGTTGGAAAGCATTCTTTAGTTACCTGCTGTGGGCTCACGCTTCATTGACTAAGCCTCTATTTCCACGATGGAAACTGAAGATGGTGGTGTTATCTACACTTAAAGTCAGTGAAGAAATTAACAATGGTGATGCTGTCAGTGCTTTCAGCCTGGCTTCTGGCAAAGTGTGAATTCATCACTGTTAGTTGCCATTATGCCTGTGGTCTCTGAGGCAAGTGTTCACTGCAGGATGCACTTCTAACTCAATCTTATCCAGCATCAGGCTTTGTCTGCACTGCTGTCATTTGTCCTTTTTATAAACATCCATCCCAGGGATTACTGCTTTTTTTTTTTTTAACAATTTGTCAGAATCAATATTAAAATAATAACGTCCACATTTCTATGAAGGTTAGGAGCAAATTGAAGGCAATTTAGTTCATCCTCAGTGAGAAAGGATTTTATTTAAGTCATTCAAAGAAAAATCAATTTTAATCTTATCTTTGTAGTATTTTCTACTAGAATTTTATCAGCTCTTGGTAATCCTCACCACATCACATCATTTATGTGTTACTCTTCACTCTGCTCTCTGCAGGACTCGAGTGGGTAGAGATTACCTGGGTACCAATCTTCACAAGGGGAGCAGTTAGGTATCTATGTTACAGCGTGTATTCTCACAAAGTCCTCACCTCCGAAGTAATCTTTGCTTTTCCTTTAAAACGATTTTAAACAGAATCTGTTGCCTTTCTCTGAACTCTCCATGCATTTCCCACAACAGCATTAATTTTGTTTTTTTGTTGTTGTTGTTTTTTTTTAAGATTTATTTATTTATGCATACAAGCACTGGGGTACAGGCCAGAGGCGTGGGGGGGGGGGTGAGAGGACTCACCACAGAGAGCTGGGAGCAGAACAGGCAGATCAACAGAAGTACACTGCTGAGGGGAGCAGCGGGCACAGCAGGAGAGGTCTGCCGCACCATATGGGTCACCTCCTTGGCCGGCAGCAGGGATCGAACTCGTGCTGCAGTGGCTGCGGTTTGCTTCATAGTGCGTTGCTTAACCCACTGCGCCACCAGGGAGGCCCCAGCATTAATTTTGATTTGCGAAAACCAGTCAAGGTACTGCTGAATATGAAACTTGCATCATGCTTGCTCTGTGCCTGGCTCCTGTTTAAGAATTCAGCACTGTCTTTGCTCCCCTTGGGGCGGCATCACTGATCATGGTTAGTTTATTATCTGTAATGGCACCTAGCTGTGTTTCTGCCACGCTTGCATTCCTTGTATTTTTGCATTGAAAAATTATTTTTCTCTTCAGATATACCACTTTTATCTTATCTTGACTGCATTTTTCCATTCAATAAGGTCACTTTGAATGGTGATTTTATCTTTTTTTCACCACCTTCCTTTACCCTTCTGTTTAATACTATATGCATAGTAAATGAGTAAAGAGAATATTTCATCATTCTAATTTCATACTATCTTCTGTTAAAAATTCAAGTTTTAACACACGCCACACGATTCTACTAAGAATATCATTGATGTTGAGGTCATTTCAGTCAACTTTCATTAACTAAATAGAGCATGGAACTCATGGTTTTCATATCTTTTAAGCCTGGCACTTGAAACTTTCCATTAAGTTTCTTCTTACTTAACAAACACAGTTTACATGCATTAATGTTTACCATAGTCTAATATTTGTTTCTAACATATGAGATTTATCTTCCACTCTTTATAGCCTATAAGGACTAATCATAAAGATGAAGACTCAAATGTGGCATGTTAGTGAGGAAAGGGAAAAACCTGTATAAGAAAGAGTACTATGCCTTTTATGCTTGCTCGATCAAATTCATTAGTACATTGTGCAATGGGCTAACTACTCAATGACAAACAAGATGAAATACATGGTGTTGTATAAAGATTATATTTTGGAGATAAATAATTAGGGATGCAATAGATATGATATAATCATTTATAAAGGAGATAACATATTTCCATAGATCCCATAGAAAAGACAAGTTACCTGAAGGAAAGCAAGTGATTTAATCATAACCATCTTATTAATTGTAGGTTCTATTTGTACTTGAGGCTGCATTCTCTTTTCCTTCTTTTGGTAGTTTTCTTTCTTTCCTATTTTTGTACAAAAACAGGTTTTGTTCATTATACCTGAGAATAGGTGTGACTTAGAAAAAATAAAAAAAAAACAGATGAGGGCATCAGTGATCATAAGTTTAACCAATGCCCAGGTAATAAGAATTATACCAAATGTTGTTAAAACCCTAAAACCTGGCATGAGTGTTTCTCCTGAAAAAAGCACCAGGCACAAAAAAGATTTTGACTATGATAGCAGCCTCAGAAAATTCTCATGTGACAGATTATTTGGAATTACAGAGTCCCTGACACCATCATCATCCCAGGAACTATTGAAAAAAATGTTGCAAAAATGAACTCTAATTTAATGAGATTAATCTTCTTTCACTCTAGAAGACTGGAGATTTCAGTTATAATTTGAGTTATTAAAATTTATTTCTTTTTCATAGGTAATTGGCTTACTTTTATCAACAGCAAAAGAAAAAAGTAAAGCTCTTCGAGTTTTTATATTGCTCTCACATTGCATCACAAAAGATGCAATATATTTTACTTGTTTATTCCTTTTTCATTGAAAGAATAACTTAACAGTCATCCAATCCATGGGTATAAAGGAGTTTAATAAGTGACAGAAATTAGTGAGGCTGTAAACTCATGAAGAATTTTAATGACCTCAAGGCTTGTGAGTGGAGCAGAAATGAACTATGCAGATTCTTCCTAACAGGGAGAGAGGATACTTAGTTCTGGTTAGTTTGCAGAATGGGGATGCCAGCCAAGGTTGGGCACATGCTCTTTTATTTTCTTTTTTATTCCAGAGAAGCTGAACATGTGTATTTTTATTTCTAAGTTAGTAATTTTAAAAATGCTGTATTGTATGCAAATTTTACCTCAAATAAAAATAAATAATAAAAAACACTGTGTATGACGAAAAACACCTTGTCTATAGTTTGCATCTAGTTTGTGCATTGCATTTCTTGTTCTCTGCTTTAGAGTATTGATTTTTAAACTTAAATGCAGTATGGAGAGTTTTTTTACAAATATTGTGAGAATGCCAAACAAAGAGGAAGCTGCAAGGTCTCCGGTTATTGTACCGAAAAAGAGGTTTAGTATTCTAATCTCCCCAGACCTTTCTATACCACTATGGAAACGTCCAAGGGTTAGAGATTGAGAGCCAAAAGAATTGAATGTCAATTTAAGAGAATGAAATGAATAAATTTTGAATAAATGATGAGATGGAAACAGGATTTAATCTAAAAACACTTTGGCATTCAATCACTTCGATGAATATTAAGTTGAAACTTAATTTACATTTAAAGAACACATGTGGCTATTAACTGATCACAAATTAGCTACTATTGAACTCTCAAATCCTTTAATATTGAAACAGAAGTTAGTAAAATATGTTTTAAAAATATTGTCACTAATGATAAAAAAATTTCCAAATTAAAGAGAAATATAAATATTTTGCCTATTTCCATGCTACTCAATTGAGTGCTTCCATATATTATTATTTTTTTAAGATTTATTTTTTATGTATTCATGCACCAAAGAACTAGGTGTACACCAGAGGTGCAAGGGGTGAGAGGATTCACCGGAGACAGAGTGGGGAGCAGAACCTGTGGATCTATTGAAATACACTGCTGAGGGGAGCAGTGGGCAAGACAGGAGATGTCTGCTGCTCCATGTGGGTCAGCTCCCTGAACAGGGATCAAACTTGTCACAGTGGCTGGCAATAGCTTGATAGTGCTAAGACGTAACCCCTGCACCACTAGGGAGGCCTGCTTCCATTATTTTAAAAAGATTTTGTGCTAGATTGTACTTTTTTTTTTACCTTTTTAAACATATTCTCTTAACTTTCCCAATTTGATCCTCCTTGTAGCCTGACAGGAGAACAACAATCTTCATTGCTATTTCATTGTTAGCTTTGCTTTTCTCATTTGCCTCTCTTTCCAGGGACACTAGAAACCTCATTATCTCCTATATTGTTCAAGAATTTCATACTTTCTCACTCAAATTCACACCTGTATCTACCTTGTGATTATGCATTTTTCTAGTAATTGATTGTCTTTGACCTCATTCTCTTAGACCCCCAAATTACCAAATATCCTATATAAACTATAGAAAATAAATTACTATGATTTCAAAAGCTACCATTTAGTTTATTGTACTGTCCCTGCAGCCTTATGGAGGCAATGCCACTAAGAAGCTGCGTATTGGTAAACTCAGTGACATGTATTTCAAGCTGTGGCATATGTTTAAAAGATTATCTGACATTTAAACTTTCTTCAAGGTGATGCTACTCTCAGCACAAACTTGATCAAATCTCTGAAGTCAAGATCACTTCATAGGAAAAGACTTTGAGTCCTTGCTATAAAACTTTAAAAAAAATGAGTACATTGACTATAGCCACAATAGTGACACATTTCAGCTGATTTAATTTGTGTATTTCCAGTAAAGGTAGGATTTCCATGATAAAGAGAGAAAATAATTTCCTCATTATGGCCTCCAGTGCTATAGCATATGAAAAAAAAATTTCAAAATGAAACCTCTTTCATATCAATTCCATGGATGGTCTGCTGTCTTACTGTTATACTTACAAAATAACAGAACTGGGAGCCTTATAAACAATAGACATGACTTTTTCAAACTATTAGAGGCTAGGCAATTCAAGATCCCACAGATTCATTGGCTGGTGAGGTCCCACTTCCTGGTTCATAGATAGCTTTTCTTCTTCTATGTTTTTACAAGACAGAAAAAGCAAGGGAGCTCTCTAGAGTCTCTCATAAAGGCATTTATCTCATTTATGGGGGTTCACCAAAGGTCCCCACCTCCAAATATTATCACAATTGAGATTAGTTTTCAACATATGAATTATTGAAAAACACCGAGACTCAGTGTATAATTATCACAATAAAATAATCTGCCAATCTGTTTAGTCTTAAAAATTGCCTCAAATATGCATTTTTTTAAAAAACAGTGTATCCAGCCATTTGACTTGGGCATTATGTTAGATGGCATTTTTAAAAGGCATAAAGAATATCTAGATCTGTATTAACAACTAAACTCTTTTTGTTTAAAATCAATTGACATTATTATGACATCCTTAAATTATCTAATCTTTCATTATAAAGGTAACATTTTTTTTCAAAAGAAAATAATGATACTGTGAAAGTATTTAAATATTTAACACATTCTTTCCTGCCGTGATTCAAAGTCTTTTATGGAATGCGGCCACCGAAGGTTGTCAGCTCTTGCCCACAAAAAGAGAAAGGAATCACTGTGCCTAAAATCATGAAGTTCATTGTTCAAGAAAGGAGACACCAAGTGTACGGACAGGTATAGCTCAGGGTTCAGAGCTGAGGGTGATCCTATGGCATGGTTGCTCCAGAAGGAAATGCTGACAGTTGCCTTGGGAATTACAATTAATGGAAATAGACCTCAGCCAGTAAGCAGAGTGATGAAGGACATGCCAGAGCTCAAAGCCATAACATAATTAAATATTACCAAGTGATCAGAAAACTGAGCACATTGACATCATTGGGATAGCATGAGATTAGAAAACCAAGTGTAGACATAATTTATTAATTTATGTAATATTTTTTATTGAATTAATTTTGATTTATATCATTGCTTCCATTTTAGAAGTATAGGAGACCCCTTAAGGCATTGTTGCCATAGTGGGCCCAAAGAACCCACAGTCCAGTACCAGGATTTAAGGGTGATCTGACTGTGACATCTGTCACCCCATTGCTCACCAGGACTGATTCGGCGAATCTGCCTAGGAGGCCAATGTCCTCATCCTCTCTCATCACTCCATGCTCCTTTCCTGAGGCTGGCTAGGTGGAAGAGTATTGTCTCCCCATGAATAAAGATAAACCATTCTTTGGTAAAGTGTATGAGTAGCTTCACTCCACTGCTATAACCCCCAAATAAGCTTTCAGGGTTCATAACCTAACACCATAGACCCTTGTGACTCCTCCTTGGTTTATTCTCCTCCCTCTCCTTATTCCTTCCCTCCCCCTCACTCTGATTGCCGCATTCCACAGTTAAGTTTCAAAGATTAGTTTTTTAACTGGGTTTACGTGACCTTTGTTTTATTTATTTATTTTTTTAATATTCCACATAGAAGTAATGACATCTGGGATTTGCCTTTCTCCTTCGGGTTGATTTCACTTAGTATCAACTTAGTATTATCCTTCCCAGTCCAATCCCCGTTGCTATGAATGGCAAGAGTTTATCTTTTTTGAGAGCTGAGTAATATTCCATTGCAGTCATATTTTAAAGAGCCTAGAAATTCATTGCCTAGGAAAGGCAATGAATCGTTTCTCAAACCACACTTTACTTTGTAGGTAATAATAGGTCACTAAATTTAACACCTTCTAATTTGAAATATGTATTGGCTTGCCTGGAATGTTAAAAAATATATATCAAAATAAAGTTTAGAAGTGTAACCCTGGAAATTGTAATTTAATAAATCTGGATGTATTATGTGATATTTAAGAATTCAGTATTTTTTATCATAATTATTATTTTAATAACCTTCACACTCTCTGCTGAATTTGAACTGCTGGCTAGGAACCACATCATTTCAGGATTTTTTATCAAGGGATTAACATAATTAGATATTCATTTTAGGAAGCTAATTTTGATATCTATATCAACAATATATCATGAAGGAATTAAGATTAAAGGCCAAGAGACTAAGAGACTATATCAATTGATCAGAAAGACATGATACATATTAACCAAAACCTGGGAGTAGGAATGAAAAATTAAGGAGGTTTTTAAAGATAGTATCTCTCTAACATATGGTTCTTTAAATGTCAAGAATGAGTGGGACTGCTTATTTAAGGTAATGAAATTTCTGATATGGACAGCTGGAAATTAATTGTGCAGAATTAATCCATCTTGGAAATATCTAATTTGAATTTGGCATTTTAAAAATGCTTTATTTCTGCTACATAATTAGATATGTGTATTAGATGAGTTTGCCACAAGTTATATATGGGAATTATTTATTACAGGTTTAAATTCAGGGAGGGAAAAAGAAGCTGAATTCCCCAAACAACTAATAAATATCAAATATCGACAAATCTTTTATTCAGTGAAATCTAGACTAAATCAAGTCAACACCATTCACTGTATTTACAATTCATTTGATTGCTACTGTTACAGGGCAGGGTGAGGGACACCGTGGAACCCCAAAACTTACCTGTCTAAATAAGTTCAGTCATCTTCCACATCAAGACAAAACACACGCTAATGCATAAGACCTTTAATGGAAATCGGAACTTAATAAATTAGTGTGTAATACAGAAAAGGGAAGTATAAGTTTCCAAACCAAGCACCCAAAGTTGCCCATTCCCTTGTGGATAAATGCCCAGCCAAACAGGGATGGCCTGAAGAAAGCAGAGCCACTGAGGCCCGAAAGCCTGCCACATTTAAAAGTCTTTTTTAAGAGGGTAGGATGGTGCATGAAGTTTAGAAACATTCAGTGAAAATTTAAATTGATATACATGTTATATATATGCAATTTAAAAAAGTTAGGTATAAATTCTTTAGAGGTCTCCTTTTGTGTAGCATTTTGAATAAAAATACAAGAAGCCCTCTCAAAATTAGTTATTAGATATTTAATCCTAAAACTATATTTATCAAACTACTAAGAAAAAGATGAGAAATAATCTTTTTATTAAAAAACCAGGTTATCAGGAGTTAATAAGCATGAAAAGGAATTCTAGTATCATGAGAAATAATCTTTTTACTAAAAAATCAGGTTATCAGGAGTTAATAAACATGAAAAGGAATTCTAGTATCAATCAGTTATAAATATATGCTTTTCTCCATGAATTCTATCTAGGTTTTTTAAGGTATTTCATATATATGAAGTCTTGCATAGCTTGATTTAAGAAATATGCAGCGTATGCACATTTCCCCCAATGCCTGTAGGCACTGAAACAGAATCTTCATTATCTGTATTTTGATCTTTCTGTGTTGAATTGTTCACTATCACAGATTTGCATTAAACATAGGCAACTCTAAAGTAAAATACATAATGATTCCAAATACTGCATTTTCGCTACAATAAGTTTAATGGATCAATCTCAGATTCTCTGTAGGAGGGCAAGTGTTTCTTCCCCTCCAAGTGTTTCTGAGGATCTCAGTGGTGTGACCAAATTCACTGGCACATCTGGCAGCAAACAGCCCATGTGCTGCAGCCCGAGAGACAGAGCTTCACTTCACACTGAGCAATGGAGCAGGGCAGGTGATGACAAATGCCCCTGCCAGGCTTTGGGACAGTCAGCAATTGTTAACAGAATTAGATGCTCTTCCAACTTATCCGGGTTCTGCATCAGAAGAAATATTTAGTGCTAACTCCCATTGAAAGGGCAATGTCTGCAAAAACTATAACTAGCAGTTAAAGTTGTTCATGCCCTCTTTTAGAAATGCATACTATAAATCTTCTTTACAACGACTATGTTGTGTGCCAAGATTCTAATCTCAGATCTGCCAATCAAACTGAATAAGTGCTAATTTTAGACAGAGTTTAATTCTTTATGCAAAGAATTAATGTGAGTTGTTCCTCTGCTACTATGGTGTGTATTCCACTACTTTGTTTTGATCCAGAAAAAGAAGCTCAAGTGTAAAGCAACAAAGGCAAAATAAAAGTGGTAATTGTGCATTTCGTTCAGAAAATATACCTACATTGCATATATAGATCCCATTGTTTTTCATATGTAATATATCTATACTTAATACACTTTTCTATCCTTCCTGTAATATTTAGCTCTAATTATCATCTCCCATAATTCCTATCTAGCACAATGTATCCTTATCCTAAAAGAACTGAACTCATGTTATTTAAACAAGCTATTGAAAGTGGGATACAACTTGAATAGAGAAGTTGCAAAATTAAGATTAATTTCTCATCAATGTCAGTACTTTTTAAACAGCATTCATGATTTGGTATATTTACAGGTGCATAGAAGTGAAGTGTTGTGATTTGAGCCTAACTGGTTATTTTGTTTTTAAAACTATAGTTTTTATGCTTAGTAAGCAAGTAATTTGATCAAAAATATAAGAGGACAGATTTAAGTATTCAGTGAAACAGAGCTTTAAAGTGTTATTTATTTTTCTTTGTGTAGATAGTACCTGGACTCTCTTACTGAAAACTTCAGGGAAATTTATTTTACAAAGTGTGCTTGAAAATACATTTGTAAACATAGTGATCAATAAAGCAGTGATACTTGAGATGAGTCAGAAAAGTGAAGACATACAAAGGGATATTTAAGGCAGAAAATGAGTCTAAGCAAATGTATATGATATACAAAAGTTTATGGAATTTAAGCAACTTTAGTTAATGTGGCCAAAACACAAAGTTCTAGATATAGACATGGGAAAGATGTAATTATAATTAGAAATGGAACCAGATTATGGGAGGAATTTTACTACATTCTATGACATTTCTATTTAGTAATACAGTCACGATTATTCTAGATTTATTCAGGCAAGAAATCTCCTAAATTTGCATCGGACGAAGATCATTGGAAGGGCCTAAAAGATAAACCAGAGATAAGAGTTTACAGTCTTTTTTGTTACACTACATGATGCTTCACAGATGCAAGAAGCACTAAAAAGTTAGAATCAGTGGAACTAGGTAACTGAGTGGATGTGGGGAGTGGAAGTGTTCGAGGGTCTAGAATGACACCCAAGTTACTTAGATGAGTGACTGAAGAAGACTGTCATTCTCAAAGGTTGTGAATAAAAAGAATCAGATTGGGCTAGCAATAACAGGTTTAGTTCTGTATGACCCATGGTAGTAAAGGAAGAGACAGATGTAGGATTAAGCTCAGTTATATCAAGTGATTTGTTTGATCGTTCTTGGTACTCTGGCAGATATTTCTTCCAACTTTAACTGAAGAATTTGAAATCCTAATTCTACCTGTTTATTTTGTGATACACACAAGTGAATGCAAAATCCGTGAAAATAGGGAATTCATTGTGCAAAGCTCAATGCATATATCTATAGCAAATATTACATGCTGAATAAATGAAGAGCTAAAAGCTAAAGTTAAACAGTTCATTTTTATCAGTTTCCAGATGACAGTAAAGGTCTAGATATAAATGAAATTATTCAAGATTAAGGAGTCATTCTACCTTGCAGGTACAAGGGACGGTATTATCACATTAACATTTTTCCCAGATATTATAGAATATGATCAGAAGCTAAGTATTAAGGAGGATAAAGGATTGAAAAGATATTCTATTGGGCATCAGACTGTGCTGGATACTTCCTATCATCTATCATATGTCTATCTTAGTCTCCAAGAACTTTACCATGATTTGTTCTTGAAAAAATATTTCAGTAATAACTGCAACTTACATTATCATTGATAGAAATTTACATGCGTTACATAAACCTGGGTTTGGCCAGAAATAAGGAACAAAATCCCCCAATTAAAACGCCTGGAGAAACATGTTGTAAAGAAATTATAACTGATACTCATGCCAACAATGCCAGAACATCAGAACAGAATTCAAGGTTGACAGCTCTGTCATCCTTTGTGCTCAGTTTTGTATTTTGACTTATGATGCTACTTGGCTTTATGTCACACTTGCTTTATGTGATTCAGACATTACCTATGTGACTATTGTTCTTTATCTACCTTGGAAAATGCTCACAATTTTTCCAAAAGCTACACTATGTATATTTCTGACTTAGAAAAAAAAATCCTGCTGCAGAATTTCAGAAATTATTAGTTATTTCAGAAATTCTTCATGATTTTCCATTAAATAAATGCTAATGTTTAATGTAAATACATCAACACAAAAATAAAACACCATAAGTAAAGATAGAATAATTTGTCATTTCAATAAAATACTGACTCTTCAATAGAGATCAAGTTCATAGCTCTTTTGTTCTTTAGGCTTGGCGGGGAAAGGACAGCAGGCCTTTATCAAATTGTCAGTTGTAAGATAGTGTGAACTATGTCACACCTAATGTGAATAAAAGAAATAACTTTTTAGAATCACATAGGTATACACTATTTTTGTCTTGGTTTTGTTTTAATGGTGTTATCGCTTTAACTGCTACTGAAGATACTTTAAAGTAAATCCACTCAATATTGGTCTTTCCCACCCAAAAAAAGTTTAGATAAACTTAGATAAAGTTTAGATAAACTTTTTTTTAACTTCAAAACTTATTTTTAAAAATTGATAAAATTACTATATATATAGGAGTTGAATTTGGACTTGAAGAAATAAGGGAGATCAAACTCAGTGAAGATATATTTTAGGCTTAAATTAGTGTGTGTGTGTTTAAGTTTAAAGTAAAAGAAAAAGAAAACATCATGCAGTATACAATAAAGAATTACAGTTTCCATAGAACTCATATGTTAGTTTGCCCTCCAAAACTTAATTCTCTACAACTGAAAGCATTTTGTAAACCTCATCAAGATTTGCAGTAGGTCAAGGAAGTATCTAGTAACGGTGAGATACTAAAGCACTTCTAGTGCTTAAGTGAAGGCAGATTTGACTTTATGTGTTTTATATATTACGCATTCAAGAGAATCTCATTGCTAAATATTTTTTTTAAATACTGATCTAAATTATTTGAAGTAATACTGTACAAGCACAGTATAAAAATTTTAAAAAGAATTTATAGGCCTATGTTTTATGAATCCATTTCTGTAGTGAATGAAAAAAAAATCGACTCATCCTTCAAAATTTTGTACTGTTTAATTAAAGGACTTACATTGAATTTGTAGACCAATACAAAATTTTTTATGGCCTATTAACACTGAGTAAAAACATATTCAGGGACAGTGCTAGGAAATGTATAATACTTATATCCAAATGTTAATTCATTATTGTTTTTTCAAATCTAGTAACCCTGGAGTTGGCAAACTTTTTTTCTATAATGATCCAAAAGTAAATATTTTGATTTTGTAGGTCATATTGTCTCTTTATATTTAAATAATTGTGAGAAAGTTATTTCAGGCTACCACTGTAGCCTGAAAACAGTTCAGGCAGCTAAATGAATTTGACAGTATTCTGATGAAACTATTTACAAAAAACATGACAGGACCTTTTTGACCTATGAGTATTAGTTTGATGACCTCCATGGTAAGTTCAATATTACTCACATTTTTAGGGTGAAAGAAGAAAATATCACAGAAGTAAATGAACAAGTTTATTTACATAGCACTTATGTCCCCTACACATTCTTTCTCATGAGGCCATGTCTCTATTAAATTTTTATGATGAACAACTCAAGTTATGTCAAAACATTTTTAAATATTTTTATGTGAATATATTTATTTTCTTTGGGGTTTCTGTGGCATAAAAGTGGTCACATAAGTGAAAATATACAGGAATTGAAAGTGTAGTCTAGATGATGCTATACAAACCAGAATGTTCTTCCATGATATTTACTATGCCTTAAAAGGAATATGAAAAACTTGAAGACATTTCACTGGACAATAAACACTTCTTTTATTACAATAAATATGGAAATATGACACACAAAATGTTAGAAGAGTCAGAACAAATTTCCCAAAGGAGAAAAGGTGTTGGAATTATTTAATTGTGATTTTCAGCATGGAAAACAGAGTATTAGAGCAGTTTCTAGATTTCTTTGTATAGGGAAGAATATCAATAGCGAATTTTGAGATCTTCAGCCAACAATCACTTTTGCTCTTTGATATATAGCTATAATACTAGATAATGTTTTCTGAAGAATATGGAGAACAGTATTAATAAATATTAGGAATACTATAGAACTGAGAATGATATTCTATAATTTTGATTGTATAATTAACTAGAGTGAAAATTTATACAAGCTATAAATTCATTGCTCTGACTTTCACATCTTTCAGCTATCAATGAGCTTTTTGATTCATGGAAAATTACTCTTTCATTCAAAAAACTACATCTATGGAGGGTGTGGGGTGTTGCTTATAAAACTATTCAACAGAAATGCACTTACATGCACACATCGGTAATGAATTCTATGTGTAACTGTAGGTCTATGTATATAAAGCTAAACTTTAGTTCACAATGATATCTCCATCTCCAATCCATTACCACAATGACTATTCTAGACATTGTCTTTGCATATATGTACATGTGAGAAAACTATGTCCCATCAACTGCTACTCATTTATTCAGTTGTTTAGTTTCAATACAATACACCTATATTGGTATGAGAACTGCTAACACAAATATCCAGAAGAAACAACTATACCAACTAAAGCACAGTTGTTGGTTTTCTGTTTGTTTGCTTTTTTTTTCCAGAAAACATATTTTATATATATTGTTTACAATTAGAAGCAAACCAAAACCAGAGATGAAGCACAGTTTTGGAAGCACTGATTGTTGTTTTAGGGCAAAACTCTAAGAATTGGGGGTTGGGAGATGGTCAGGCAATTTATTTTAGGCAGGGGCCTTTATTTCAGTGTCACAATCTCCATTTATTTCCAAAGTAACTTAAGGCTGCACCACCCTCTTCCCCCAATTCCTCTCAGTGAAAATTGTCAGAGCTCTGTAATTTAGCTCTTTTCTCTTGTCATGATGTTTATTTTTTTCCAAAATTTCAAAATATTTCAAGATTTCTTTCAATTTGAAACATTAAGACTCACTCTTTTTGATATAGATACCTTGTGGATTTGACAATTTCATACTTCCATGTGTTCAACAGGAGAGTATCATCAAGGTGTTCTCTCTCTCTTTAAAAGCCCCCTTGCATCATTCATTCTCATTCAATCCCCTCCCCTTCTTTTGAAACCCTGACAACTACTCATCTTTTAACCCAAAATCCCTGTTATTCCAAAAAAGTAAAGCCTTTTAAGTTTCTTTCTATCTCCAAACCTACATATTTTACCCACTTACAGTTTTGTGTTCAACTTGAACTTTGCTTTTCCTTTAATGTCTTTTCTTTCAATATTTTGTTTTTTGTGACTGTGTTTTGAATGAGATAGGAGTCTAGGATCATGCAATCATATCATCCCTGTTGTCATACTACTGGGTCAGAAATTTCTTTTCTAAAAGCGTACTTGTTAGTAAACAGATTTGTTCACCTAGTGAGGGAAAATATGTATAAAAAAGGAATGTGTTCTTTCTTGAGTTGGTTTGTAGAAGGACAGTGATGTGATTACCTTGCTACTAACTACTAAGATTTAGAAGATACAGGAAATATAGCAGCTGTAAAATATAAGATGTTCATTATGCCAATTTATAAATAATGGGAGAAAACCCATTGTGTTTGGCAACATGATAACTATAATAGATATGTAAAATATTTTACTACAAAGTGTAATTGTCCTAAGTATTACCTTACAATTCTGAAGAAATTATTGGCAGAGAAGACCTATTGGGTTAACTGGAACATCACTTTATCAGACAAAACTGTTTCCTACAGTATTTTTCCCAGGAAGCTGTCCAGTTTTAAATTATACAACCTATTGGTCTTCATAAGTGACTTGATAGCTGAATAAAGCATTTTAAAGTGATACTGATGATGTAAATAATAGCTAAAAATAAGCTGATTTTATTTTCCTCTTTCAGCACATCATAGGCACAATAATTACAGTCATTAGCATACAATCTATCATTCTGTTAACATTCTATCTGGAGTTGAACCTTGAGGTCTAATATTTAAATATTTCTTTTATCCTTTAAATATTGCCAATGCAGCCTTAGCTGCAACATTTTTAAAGACTGACTCTGCACTCCCTGATGTTACTTTTTATTTGTTGTCAGAAATATGCCAAACATGTTTAATTCCTTTTTAATTCCAGTTATGATAGCGTTTTTAATATGCCTTCCTAGCTAGGCTTTCTCTTTCCCCTCACCTTTCCCAAATTTTATGGTTCCAATTTCCCACATCACCCCTAAACCAATTCAAACTTTCCAGGTTAAAAATAATAAGAGGTGAGTACAACTATTAGTCCTTCTGAAACACAGTTCACAAGTATCCAAATAGTTTTCCATTATTAGAGAGGAAGAATGTTAATTATTTCATCTCTAAGGATCACAAATCAAACAACTAATAATTCTAAATTATTACACTTGCAGATAATTTGTCTCACACTGAATTTTTTAAAGAAAAAAATGCATTTTATGAATGTTCAGGTATAATCCCAAATCATAATCAATTTAACATGGACCCCTTTTGATATGCAGTTTTTAACATTAAGTTTGTAAGATATTCCCAATTATCCTGACTTACTTGCATATTCTATTTCTTTTAGAACTGGTCCCACAGAGACCTCAAAGGATGAAGTAGAACGATGTGCTCCATAATAACAAGTTATGTTGCTACAAAATGTCTTGACAGAGAATGTGACTGACATTTTAAATTTCTAGAAACGTGCATCCTGCATAATTATCTTTCAGTATGTATTGAGCAATGAAGATGTTTACTCATCAGTGCCAATGACAGTTTGCTATCAGCGGGTGTATTTCCAAACCACTCTGCAATTGTACTACTACGGAATGCAAATAACCTCACAGATAGATAGAGGGCAGTGAGCTGTTTTTTTTGTTACCCATTTTGGTTTGTACTTGTGATAAACAGACAGTTGCTGCAGAGGGGTTACTGAGAAGATCCCCAGCAGACCCTCCTTTTTGGATCTTCCTGAATATAATTATCATCGCCATAAGAATTGCTAAAGAGGGCCTCCCTGGTGGCACAGTGGGTTAAGCAACACACTATGAAGCTAACCACAGCCACTGCACCACGAGTTCAAGTTCGATCCCTGCCCCTAGCCAGGGAGGGGACCCACAAGGCGCAGCAGACCTCTCCTGCCTTGCCTGCTGCCGCCCTCGGCTTGGCAATGTGTTTCAGTCAGTCTGCCTGTTTTGCTCCCCACTCTGTCTAGTGAATCCTCTCACCTCCCATGACTCTGGCCTGTACCCCAGCTCTTGTGTGCTTAAATAAATAAATCTTTAAAAAAAAAATGCTAAAGAAGGGAAGAGCGTAAAAGGATTGATGCAAAAATTGTGATCATCAAATCAAAACTAAATCAATGTCATTAGAATTGAGTTATTTTGCTGTAAATGGGACCACTAACTTAAATTTACTTATGTAATTATTCTAAGTATTAACTTAGTGGCTATAAAATCATTTCAGGAATATTAATATATTTTTAAAAACATATAGTTTTGGAAAGACATAGAAATTTGTTAATAAGATTCTAAAATAACATATGTTCATAAATTGTAAATAAATATCTGTATTATTTTCTCATACACAATATACACATATTGAATGTGTTGTACTCACATTTTAAATGTTGTCTTAATTTTAACTTATTTCAAGTTATAGCTGTATGCAAAAACTTAGATCTCCATGTCTCTTTTAGTCCATTGAGGACACAGAGTGCATATTAGAAAGCACAGAATTTATTTGAATGACTGTGATCTTTACCAATATTAGAAAATAAATATTGAAATGCAGTATTTGAAGCTAAAAAGATATTTTCTATACCCATAACCAACATCACTAGCATATTCCTCTACCACACTGCTCCACTCAAATAGAATAACTGTGTTTATTATGTATGCAGGTGGCATGTAAACTTTTTCTTTGAAATACAAGATACTGCTTAATTTATCTATCTGGTGATTAAGCTAGTAAGCCTTTATTATTAGTCATGTGGGTGCAGCATCTTCCATTATAGATAAACATTTAATTCCAGATCCACATATCCCACTTCTCCTCAAAATTTCTGCATACATAATAGACATTTTAAACTCTGATGTTCAAGAGCTAACACAGCATTTTCACATTTGACCTTATACTTCCAGATCTTAGCTATTGACAAGTTCAGCCTTCAAGACTTCAAGGTTAAACATTTTGATTTTTTACTCTCACAGTCCACATTCAATTCTTTAGCAAGTTTTACTTTCTTTGCCTTCAAAAGATATCCTAAATGTAACCATTTTTTTCCATATCTTCTACTAACCCTAGTCCAAGACACATCATCTCTTCCCTGGATTACTGAGCTATCTTTATTGATTTTACTCATTTATTATTTCCATAATCCTAGCTATCCCCAAGTTAATGGTCAGAATGATTATTTTCAAAAAATTTTTTTGAACATTCTTGTTTATTTTTTTCACAATATAATACCATCACCATTTTCCCAATAACATGTGCTCATTTTTTGTCTCTTTATCAGTTTCCAAATATACCAAACTTTTTTCATTATTACTATATCTGATATGATCAGGTGTGAGTTGTGATCTTTGACATTATTATAGTAATTACATTAGGGAGCTATGAACTCTATGTTTTGCTCCATCTCTTCAGTTCTCCCTATTCTCTGGTATATGGTAATATTGAAATTAGACCAATTTTTTACCTTACAGTTGCCTCAAAACATTCAAGTAAAAGGAAGAGTCATATGGCTCCAACTTTGAATCAAAAGCTAAAAAACAATTGAGCTGAGAGAGGAAGACAGTTGGAATTCCTAGATATGAAAATCTGGTCTCTTGTGCCAAAGAACTAGTCAAGTTGTGACTGTGAAAGAAAAAAAAATTTGAAACAAATTAATAATGCTGCTCCAGTGAATACATGAACAATAAGGAAATATCTCTATTACTGATATGGAGAAAGTTAAAAGTCTGGGTAGAAGATCAAGTCTGCCACAACATTTTCTTTTTAATGTCTTTCCATTTTCTTTTTTTAAAGATTTATTTATTTATGTATACAAGAACTGGGGTACAAGCCAGAGGTGTGGGGGGGTGGTGAAAGGATTCATCAGAGACAGAGTGGGGAACAGAACAGGCAGACTGACAAACACACTGCTGAAGGGAACAGCAGGAGAGACAGGAAAGGTCTGCTGCTCCATGTGGGTCACTTCCCTGCCCAGGGATCGACCTTGTGCTGCAGTGGCTGTGCTTGCTTCATGTCATGGTGCTTAAGCCCTTGCTCGACCAGGGCATGGTGGTGCCATATGGGCACCTGCCCCTGCCACATTTTCTAAAGTCAAAACCTAATTCAGAACAAGGCCCTAAATCTCTTTGCTACTATAAACACTGAGCAAGTTTAGGAAGCTGCAGAAGTAAAGCAGAAAGCTAGCTGAGATTGGTTCATGAGGTTTAAAGAAAGAAGCTGTCCCTGTAGCTTTAAGGTACAAGGTGAAGCAACCAGTCTTGATGGAGAAGCTGCAGCAAGTTATCCATGTCTTAACGTTGGGTACTGGTTAGATGTCTTTTCTTGACTCTCAGGCACCTTTTGGCTATACCTTCACATGGCAGAGAGAAGGGAAGGAAGGGAAGGGAAAGAAAGGGGAAGGGAGGTGAGGAGAAGGGAGGGGAGGGGAGGAGAGAGGAGGGGAAAGGAGGGGAGGAGAGAGGAGGGGAGGGGAGGTCAGGGGAGGGGCACGCTGGTGGTTCGTCTTATAAAGGCACTAATGCCACAGTGGACCCTTCATTCCCATGACCTCATCTAAGTCTATTAGTTCCCAAAACCCATATGCAAATATTTTCACATTGTGGGATAGTGTTTCAACATATGAATCTGAGAAAGAACACAAACATTCAGTCTATAACAACCCCTAAAGCTTCAAGTTCTCTTCCTACATCAAAGGTATTATTTACAAAGGCAGGGATTTAGGGATGATACATGGGTTTCAGGGGGCTACTCCTCTTCAAACCTTAACACAGTTAAGTCACTACAAAACATATGACGGTCTTAACTGATCCAAGATATACTTGTTATTATAGATTTTCCCTCTTTGTCCATGAAGAATCACTTTTGTTTTGAGAAAACTCGTCCTAAACTTTGTTTCAAATTCCTTTGATAATTTCATTCTTTTCTTCTAATAACAGCAGATGTAGTTTCATAACTCAAAACAGTAAACTTCTACTTCACCCTTTATTCAAGCATTGAAGGCATGTCAACAATTCTAACTGTGGTTACATTGAGAATTTCAAGAATATGTGTTTCTTCTTAAAACATACACTGATTACTAAAAGCAACACTTTGCTAAAATTGAATCTGGTTGAAGAAAAAAATAGACCCTTATTTTTTTTAATAATACTAAATTATTCTCATTTTGTCTTTTTAGAATTTGTTTTGCAAAATGACAAGTGAAATAAAAGATTGACACAATTATCCACATCATTCTGATCAAATAGACTCTCATTAAATAAGAGCAGATGGTCCGGGGCACTTGAAGGCTATGTTCTTCATCTACAAGCTATGAAAATAGATTGCTTCTTTAGTGCATTTATTTTAAAAATCTTTGCACCTCCTCTACCAGTAAGTTCATTTGAAATGTTAAATAGAAACATATAGTTATGAATCACATCTTGAGCCATTTAAAATTATTAAAAGATATTTGCACTCATCAAGTTCGCATGTATAGTAAAATAAATATGCAACAGAAATGTGTTATTTGCAGAACCTTCCATCTCTTCTGCATATTGTGCTGTCCTCAAGTCCCTCCAGGGGGACGAACAACACACAGGTACCAATGGATATCAGATAAAGTTGATGTCTCACAGAACACACAAGCAAAAAATTGTTCTCCAACAACAAGCAACTGTCCCCCAACAAGGTTTTGACTATAACAAAACAAGAGGTGACTCTAGCTTTTATTGTGGTTAGAAATTGGAACCAGGGTGACGATTTCCCTGGGCCTGGGTTTACATGATTTCAATTTCTCATAGAGAGAAGTAGAAGGATTTCAGTGGTTTGCTTATGGGCCTGGCCAGATGTGGTCAAAAAGGAAGGAAGTGGAACAGGGCCTTAACAGTCAAACATCAGAAACAATGTCAGATTCTTTAGTATCATAAATGTCTAACTGTGGTTGATGTTGGAAGGATAATTTAAAAATAAATTCCAACAATTTTTATAAAATTTATACATTTATATGATCCTAACTTTGGAGAGGCTTATAAGAAAACAATGATAGTCTCAAGATCCATGTAGGCATTTATTGCAGTATTATTATGCTATACGAGATTCAAATATCTTAATTCATGTGATAATTAAATTTTAAAATGACATTTTATAGTCCAAAAATTATGTGTTCCCTATATTCAATGTCATATAAATTTTAGATATTTAATACTGGGAATTTCATAAGTATATTATTATCCAAGACTTTTATGGGGTTATAATCATGAATGAAGTGAATATAAAAGACCCAAAGTGAATAAAAGTATATGGTTGTGCCTTTAAAAAAAATGTGCATAGAAGACCTAGGGTGTAGGCCAAAGGAGTGGGGGATGAAAGGATTCAATAGAGACAGAGGAGAGCAAAATAGTCAAATTGACTAAAATATACTGCTAAGGGGAGAGCAGGTGAGAGAGGAGAGGTCTGCTGCGCCATGTGGGTCCCCTCCCTGGCCAGCAGCAGGGATCAAACTCATGCTATAGTGACTGTGGTCTGCTTCACAGTGCATTGCTTAACCCACTGCACCACCAGGGAGGCACTGGAAATATTTTCTCAAAGAAAACAAACTTCAATCAGCTTCTGTAAGGTAAACACAATATTGAGATTTATATCTGGATTTCCCACAATAAACCAATAGTGCACTGCTAAAATGTGTCTAACTTAAGACAAATGTAAAAAGGTCCCAAACAGTGGGAAGACATTATCTATATAACTGTCTCAATAGAGGAGTTATAAACTTGTAGTTTGCATCTTGCAGCCCACTATTACACCTGTTTTGTTTTGTTTTTGACGAGTACATAAATGTAACATAATTTCACATAAATTGCCACATTCCTAACTTGCCAAAAATAATTGGAACATATGTCCAATTTCATCTACATCCACACAAAGGGACTATATCTGCTATTTCAGTAGTAGGTATTTTCCCGTAAATAAGGCTTAAGTGTTCCCATCTTCTTACTTCCTACAATTCTACATCCTTGTTTTCTGCTGCCCACAGTTGGTCTTAAAATTTAACATTTGTCGGGCCTCCCTTGTGGTGCAGTGGGTTGAGCAATTCACTATGAAGCAAACCGCAGCCACTGCAGCATGAGTTCCATCCCTGCTGCTGACCAGGGAGGGGACCCACATGGCACGGCAGACCTCTCCTGCTGTGCCCGCTGCTCCCCTCAGCAGTGTACTTCTGTTGATCTGCCGTTCTGCTCCCCGCTCTCTGTGGTGAATCGCTCACCCCCACCCCACACCTCTGGCCAATACCCCAGTGCTTGTTTGCATAAAAATTAACATTTGTCTTAGACTGCTGCAGTTTATTAAAAATACATTAGGCAGTTTATTAAAAAACAAAAATTTATTCTTATAGTTTTAGAAGTTGGAAGTTCCAGATCAAGATATCAGAAAATTCAGTGTCTGGTGAAAGCCATCTTCTATGGTAGGCGGCATATCAGGTGGGGAACTCCCTGATATCTGTTTGATAAAAGAATCAGTCCCTTTCCTGAGGACTAGAAGCCCTCCCTCCAAATACTATGCCCAGGTCCTTCTCAAAATCTAAAAATATACATTAGCATATGTGAAAGAATGATTGGGCTTGTTTCCTCCAAAAAACTTCCCTTAATATTTTTAAGTATTCACATGAGTACATTTGGAGATTATATATTCTGACAAATAATATCTCTATATGTCAAAATAAACCATCTAGATTTATGATTAAGTAGGCAGGAGTAGGGCTGCTATTGCTTTTAGAGATCTGAGAGTTCCTGAACCTAGACAAGCTTAGAAAAGACAGATTTGTTGACACTTGTGATAAAGTATAAAATACAAATTCCAAGTAATCATAGAGCTTTAATCCGGTGGTGAATAGAGAAAATAAGAGCAAAAAAATTCTATAACTTTATGTGATAAGCACTAAAACAATGAAGAAAAGAAAGTGGATAAATGTTGGATTATATTGGATGATGGTTGTTTTAGGTAGATGGAATAAAAAAATTCCTCTCTGAAGACAAAACGTTTGAGGAGAAATATGTTGGCTTGTTAATATTCATCCTTATTTTATCCTGAATATACTGAAAAATCAAAATTCACTTTATTAAATGATCTATGATTTAAGTAGCATCCCATCTAGCATGAAGAGAGTCACGCAAAAGATTGTATAAAATGGAAAGTTTTTATGACCGGAAAGAAGATGAGAAAAGTTCCTCAGTAATAATAAAAAAAAAAGTTCAGGTTCCAGCTACCTTCCCTGAGGAAAAGGCAGTGTAGTTTTCATACAGATAAATACAACAGTGATGACCAAGAAACTCTAAGATTGATTGGTTTAGAATTTCACTTTAAGAAGAAGCTAAAACTGCAATTTAGGTTAAGTATTGAGTCTTGCTGGACCCGGCATGAACAACTCCATTTTGGGTCTGTTTCTATTTTGAACAGTACAAAAGAGGTATTCTGGCTCAGTGAATTATCTTCACAATAAATAAGTCTATTACACTCTAACCCCCTTGCCTCAAGCCATTCCATTCTGGCCATTCAAGGAAACCCAGTCAGAAAGGGTAGGAGCCGCTTTTCCAATAGAAGGTCACTCCAGAATTGCAAGATGAAGAAGAGTTACTTTTTTTTTTTTCTATTTAAGGGGAAATGGTTGGAGTTTCTCTACCATACTGAAAGGATTTTCTCCTTACTCTTTAGTTAGGTAAATTAAATTTCTCTAGGTAATTAAAGTTTTGACTTTCATAACCTTGTGATCTCCAAGTTCTGGGGCCTCTTCCTGACATGACATAAATAGATAACGCACTAGTCTCACAGGCAAGTGGAGCTTAACTAGTCACTTCATCCAGGCTGCAACAACTAGTCCCTCTCAGAAAGATAAGAATAGTTGTATAATCCATTAAGATGAGAGCAAAAAACTAGAAAAGTGACTACTGTGAAGGGTCTTAGGAGGCTAATGTTTGCTACAGAAGCTCTTGGAATTTCAAATTTTTTCTACAATATATGAGTGTTTGTGAAAGGATAAACACATGAATAATTTTGGGATTGGGGGGGTGTCTGTCTCAGACAGAACTCTTCCACTTGAGATATTCTTTACTGAACACAAAACCAAAAACCAAAGGCAAAACTTAAAATGGAACTATCCTGAGTTCCCATCCAAATAGAATGGGGAGACTCTGGAGGGTCCACCACAGGTGTGTACAGATTCCTGGCATGATGGGGCATGCCCAGATGCTTTCACTGTGGACAAGAAAATGAAACAAGGCTAGCAAGCTAAAGACCACCCAAGGCTGAAATTCAACCAATCACCACTTAACCAATTCTACCAGTCAGAAAAGCACTGACTGTAAACCTCATTTACATAGAGTAGACCTGAGGCCTTTTAATATATGTGTGTACTTCTCCCTCAAGATGACCCAGACACACAGCTGAAGTGCTTCTTGGTTTTGTGTCTTCAGGGCTTCAGTCTCAAAGCCCCAGATAATATTTTTCCTTTGCTTAAACCAACCAGACTTTGATTTTTTGGTCTACATAATTTATCTCAATTAAATGTGTCTAGTTAAAAGCTACAGACAATCTGATTACTTTCTTGGTAGTCTTTTCCACAAAAATACTCTTTGAAACAAAAATCACTACTGGAAAAACTGTGCCTAAAACTTACTTATGCTACTGTTAAATGTTGGCCTAAAGATTTGAAATTTTGCAAAAAGTAAATTGATAACAATATTTTACATGGTAATTGTTAAATTAGCCTATTTGTTAAATTAGCCTATCATTGGGAAGAAGATATAATTATTTTCAAAAGGTCACACTACATTCTGGGATGGATCATGGATGCGTAGATCTCAGACAAACAAGGCAGTAGCTATAGAGTTGAAAAGTAAAAATATCCAATTATGGGAGCCATTATGAAAATTATTTTTTGAAAGTATTACACAAGGTCATTAATCAAAATGCCTCAGTAAGGATGATAGAAATGAGTTAAGAGCTAACTCCACTTATTGTTTCAATAGCTATTTATTAAATGCTCCAATATTTTGCCTTGCAGTTAAGCTACCAGGTGATACAGAACATGACAAGGAAGGCCTCCCTGGTAGGCCCTCCCTGGTAGGGGTTAAGTCTCAGCAACTATGAAACTATCAGCAGCCACTGCAGCACAAGTTCCACCCCTGGCCAGGAAACTAAGCCACGTGGTACAGCAGACCTCAGACCTCTCCTGTTTTGCCTGTAGCTACCCTCAGCAGTGAATTTCAGTCAATCTGCCTGTTCTGCTCCCTACTCTGTCTCTGGTGAATCCTTTAACTACCACCCCCCCACCTCTGGCCTACACACTTACTCTCATGTGCATAAATAAATAAAATAGATCTTTAAAATTAAATTTATAAATAAAAAGAAAGTGACAAGGAAAGCACTCAGGTTTCTGACTTGGATACTGTAATTCCTTTTACAAGTACAGATGAAGAAACAGCAATAGTCCATAAGATTCTGAAATGGCTCATTGTTTCTCTTAAAGTTTTCCTTTTGTGTAATACAAAATGGGAAAGCAATTTATTCATAATGGAGTTCTAAAGGAAGGGATTATGAAACTACACTAATATAGCAATTTATGTTTAATATTTTAATGATTTTTAGTCCTAATTGTAATAAAATAGTATTTGACTGCACAAAGGATTCAAAAGCTGTTTTAGGTGCTGTTAAGATTTGGGCTTTATTCAATTTTCACAAAGATTTAAGTGCATGCAGTTCAACCAAAAAAGTCTTAAATTTCCCATTAGCTTGTGTAAAAATTAGACAGGTTTCTTCCTGACTCTAAACTCCTGAATTTCCTCTTTTTAAAGCATTTATTTTAGAAACCATTCAATTGTAAATTTGCTCTCTGTGACTTTAAGATGTAAATCTTCTCCCAGACTCTTCTCATTTTTATCACCAGAAATGTCTTTCTCAAGGATTGGGAGCTGTCCTGTGAACCACCTAAAGAGACTAAGGGGGAACCTCCCTGGTAGCACAGGGATTAAGTTTCGGTGCTGTCAAGCTATCAGCAGCCACTGCTGCATGAGTTCGATTCCCTGCCAAGAAGCTAACCCACATGGCACAGCAGATCTTTCATCTCATCTTCTGCTCCCCTTAGCAGTGTATTTAGTAGATCCCTCCTGTTCTGCTCCCCACTCTGTCTCTGGTGATTCCTCTCACCCCCACACCTCTGGCTGATACCCTGGCTCTTGCATGCATAAATGAATAAAATAAATCTTAAAAAAATAACAGACAGTGAGTGGGACTGTAACTTTCACAAAGGACAATTACCAAATACACATGCCTCATTGCTTGACATGGGTGTATATGTTTCTAGTATCATGTATATGATCTATGTTTCTGAACTTTATGTAAATGAAAATATGTAGCATTAACAGTTCTGTGATTTTTTTCGAATTTCTGCTAAGAGTTAAAATCCAGGCTCAGATTTGTTTGTTTTTTTTTAATGCATGGTTCTCAGTGCATTTGTGTAGCAGTTCTTGAGTGAATACACTAATGAAAATATTTCATGATTGTATAATACTGACATGTTTATCTTTAATAAGTATTTAAAAAAATAATTTCTTTATATTTGTAAAACAGCTAAGAGTTGTACCTTACCATTATTTTAAATATCAGATCTCTAAGTTTTGTTTCTCTTGTAGCTAAGTACTAGTATTTCATTGATTTATACATATTTTACATTTCTTTGATCACTAATAAAGATGAATTTATTTTCACCTGTTTATATGAGATGTAAAATTGCATATTCATGCTACTTATACATCTTAAAAATTTGAGTTGTCTTTCAAATTTTATTGAATTAATATTGCATGTGTTAACATTATATGTTCGAGGTATACATCATTAAAAATTAACATGTACTTATACTAAGTTAAACTCACCACTAAAAGTTCAATTTTACCTGCAACTTAAGTCGGTTTATCTTTTTATTAAAATTTGCTTGATTTCTTATTTAATTATAAATATTTTCCCTTTCTTGGTCATGTTTGATGCAAATATTTTCTTTCAATTATAGCTTGAATTTTTATTTGTTTTTCCTTTTGATATATGTAATATTAATCTTTATAGTCATATAAGTATATAACAAATTACTATATAGATCATAATATATGGTATATCTGTGATACATAACATATCTCTATAAATCCAATCCTCATCATTCAAAGATTTTGTTCTTGTGAATTCAAGTACTCTCTAAAATTTATCTGAAATCTTAAAATTAATACAGTTTTTTCAGTCCTAGACAGACATAAACAAAATAGTAAGTAACTTGAGCTAACTGATATAAACATTCCAAGCTGGGGTCTAACTTGGCAACAGTTTGTTTTTGCTTTCTTGTTTCAACTCTCATACTATAAATAAATAAATTTTATGTTCATAGACTTAGAGTTATATTTTTCACATTTTTGTGCTTTTCTGTTTCAAAAGACCTCTAAATATAATGTTGAAGAGCTGTCCAGCATCCTAGGGGCAAGAAAGCTGTTGCTGTGTCTTAAGAGGAAACATGTTCTGTACAAGCTTTATTCAGGAATGATTTATAGTGTTGAGACTCACTGGTTCAATGTTAATGACTCAACAATGAAATATTCAATAAAATGTTTTTAAACAAAGACAGACTTAGAGCAAGTTATATATTGATCAACTGATGAAAATATTTCGATCAGGTGGTCATAGGAATTTAACATTCTATTTCCTGAAGAAGTAGAATTTCAATAGTCACTAATTCAGTGTTTATGGAGATGATATGGACTATCACTACTGCATGTGATATGAGTACATAGAGCATATATATAATCAGTGTATATATGTTACTGTACATGTATCCGTATATACACATATATATGTAGGCAAATGTGATGAATTTTTGAGTCTTGTTTAATTGTCCAAACACCTGAAGGTATCCATATTTTGTATATTTAATTTACATTCCACTTAGAGCACAACCTGAGACAGCAACACAATGATTAGCAAGATCAATATCAATACATTTACATAATTATACTATTGTAAATGTTTTTCTGTGTCTTTTTAACTGTGGTAGTATCTGTACCTCTCATAATATATGGTAGTATCTGTACCTCTCATAATATAAAAATTATGAAAGGAAAACTGGCATTTTTTTCAAAAAAATTATATTCATCATATTTGAAAGTACACAAACTCTTTGTGATATTTTGACTAAAACACCAAAATAAATCACTTTATAACATGGTACATGAAAACTACTTACTATGAATGATTTAACTATTTCTTTTTATTTATCAAAATGTTGTCCTTTTCTAGAACATAAGCAGCTGGTATTACTGTATCCCAGGGATGTATAAGAAGAACACTATCTGAAACCACATGAAAAATAAATTTACTTATCCAAGTGGAAAGTGTGGCAAGTGCATATGTTATTTATGAGGCTAATTAGTTCTTGAATCAACAAATATGATAAAATGTTTTCAAAAGTACACATATAGAGAGGATACATGCATGTGTATGTGTGTATGTATATACATACACATGTAGAAATCTTACTAGATTGACATGGATAATTCAGTTCAAAAGAAGTATTGTGCCAGGCCAAAAGTGTTATTTTGTTTGAAATTACTACAAATAAGATATACAGATTCGAGAGTTGTTTTATTTCCTTGAAAGATAATTCCTTCTCTTTTAGTGAATAAACCAAATACATAGAAACATGTAGCCTATCAAGAATATGCTATTAAATGCTACAAAATTTTTGTAATCTTATCCTGATGTAAAACATTCACTGAGATATCTAGATGAGGAGATCAATGTTTTTAATTCTCAAAACATTTGACCAAGTCATCAATGGAATGCAGAGACCTGAAATTTGTGATCATATCTACCACAAGATATTTGCATTCATTTCACTAAAGTAGGTTACCTTAGAATTCATTGAAATGCAAGATTTGAAGAGAGTGACTTAACATTCATTATAACGTATAGTAATCTTAAATTAAATTATGTTTGGTGAAGTATTGCAAGTAATTCCTACTTATGGCACTTTAATTTTCCTAACACATCTGCAGTCTAAAGAATATTAGCTTAAGATTTAACATTGTTATGATATATATTTAAATTCACATAATTAATTGGAGATATTTAATCAGCTTTTTATTTGAATTCCTATTTGAAATTATTTGGTTAATATTCTGAATCAGCGAGGAAGCATTGAATTGCTACAAACTGAGTTCCTGCACTCACAAAGAAAGTATGTTTATATTTACACTGCTTGTTTATACATCATTGGCCTTTAAAAATCATTTTTACACTGAAAATAAATTTTTAATTCTAAATATACAATATCGAGGGCTTAAACTAATGTGGTGTTTTGTTATTCCATACAGAACATACGACCATTGAATTAAGTTTGGAAGGAATAATGAATACTCAGAATTTGAATGTTTAATATATGTAGATAGAGTGAGGAGAGAGCAGAGGGAATGAGAATGGGTAAATAAATAAATGAGAAAATAGAATAATTATCCCAACAAAATTATGCAGTTTTCCTTCTATATTTCTCCAATTTCAAAGTCTTCTCACACAAACACGAAACATAAATCTTTAAAACTTTAACTCTACAGTGAAGATTAACAAATCCATTTCCACACACACATGCACATACAAACACAGAGAAGATATGGAAAAGCCCGAGCCCTATTTACAAGGAGCAGGTGTTCCTTGATTGAACACCTGTTTGTTCTTCGGAAGGACCATATTTTTACAGATAGAGTTGGAGGCTGGAGCATAAGCTCTAAACTCAGAGATAAAAAACAAAAATACCATTAATGGTCACTGAAGATGATACAGTGCATAGAGCAGAGTCATGTATTCTTGAGCAAAATTGGCATCTGATATTTTGTTAAAAAAAAACTTAATGAAAAAGTTAGGGTTTCTCACAATTTTGCTGTGGTTAATATAATTTTAGGTGACACAGCAGTGGAAGACACTTAGGTTTTCCAGAAAGGATCATTAAAGATTAAGCTCCAAGCTTTTTCCTGTGAACTCTTCTACTAAGAACATGTAGGGAAGGAAAAGAAAAGCCCAGGGTTGAGAAGCAGAGGGTTGTTTGGGAAAATGATGACACAATGGGAGAGGAGAGGAGGCTGCATGATGAACACAGGCCTGACTTGAGAGACCATTCTTGGGTCACAAGTTTTCTTCTCAGTGCAGCACATAAGGTGCACGTCCCTCTGGGTTTCAACTGCTGGAAGAGATGCATCTCCAAGAGCAGTTACTTTCTAGGCACCCCTTTTACATAGCACAAGTAGTAGTCAGTTTGCTTTTCAGGTTTTCTTTACCTTAGTTCTTCATTTCAAATGACAGTTAGGGAAACCTAATATGTGACTTGAAGAATACTTAGCCAGATGGGAAAAATCAAATGTGGATCTTGAAAGCTTCCTAGGTTTACTGCAACAGTAATCTCCTTTCATCCAGTCCTGGCGGCAAACCTTGCTTTACTTTCCAGGATAATCTGGAAATTCCTCTGCTGTCAAAGAGAAGTAACTCCTAGGAAATTTTTTATTTCCGTGGAAATAATGAGTTAAATAGCTCTTAGCCATATCTGAAAATTTGACATGGTTAGATAATTTGTATTACAGTCCATTGTGTTAGTTAATAATAATATGAAATCCACTGATTTATTACCTGGGAAGATGGACAGTTAGTTCATATATCCAAAAGGTCAACTCTTTAATATATTTGAATTAATAAAGAAAGAACCCTTTTCTTTTTCCTTAAAGATTTTTTTTTTTATTTATGCATACAAGAACTGGGGTATAGGCCGGAGGTTTGAGGTGTGAGAGAATTCACCAGAGACAGAGTAGGGAACAGAAAAGGCAGATTGACTGAAATACACTGCTGAGGGGAGCAGCAGGTGATGCAGGAGAGGTCTGCTGTGACTTGTGGCTCACTGACTGGGCGGGGATGGAAGTTGTGCTGCATTGACTGCAGATGCTTCATAGTGCAGTGCTTAACCCCTTGCACCAACAGGGAGGCCCCAAGAAAGAAACTTTTTCTATTCTTTAATGTTGCTGATAACTAGGGTAAACTTCCTTCCAATTGTAGAAAAATTAGTTTTCAAGAAGCACATGGAAAAATTTCCCTTATTTTTCCATTCAGATAAGTTATTATTGATAAAAATATTTTTCACTGTTCTTTTCTTACAATATTGACAGTGTGCATTTGAATAAATGTTGGTTTTCTCCTAGTGAGTAGATAGTAAATCCATGAGACAGGAGTGTAGTATTTATAAGCTACCTCTTGTGGGCAAAAGACATGAAATAACTGAATGGGTTCTGCACACCCAAATCTCACTCTTCGAAATAAAAGAATGAAAATATGCTTCAAAGGATTTAAATAACTCCCCAGAGAGGGGTAATAAGATACATTCTCCTATGAGCAATAAAGTACTTATTACAAAAAAGAACTATTATCCCACATCTCTGAAGAGGAAGGGCAGTGGGAAGGAGAGAAGACAGACACACCATGAATTCAAGGAACATTTTCCTTTCAGGGAGCATCTGCTGTCACAGAGTAAATACAGCGATGACTGTCATGAAGTGTGAGTGTCTTTTTTTCTGATTGGCATGGTGAGTGCTCCTTATCCCTTCTGGCTTAATTGTTTCTGTTCTATAGCAGAATATCAAACGCTTAGAAATTCACAAGAGAAGTTACAGGTGAATAAAAATGTGACAGTATTGAAAAGAAGAGCTATTTCTTTCTCTCTTTTTTTAAAGACTTATTTTATTTATTTATGCATACAAGAGCTGGGGTGTAGGCCACAGAGGATTCACCAGAGACAGAGTGGGGAACAGAACAGGCAGATAGACTGAAAAACACTGCTGAGGGGAGCCGCGGGTGAGACAGGAGAGGTCTGCTGTGCCATGTGGGTCAGCTTGCTGGTGGGGGATTGAACTCTGCGCTGGCTGCTGATAGCTTCATAGTGCTGAGACTCAACCCCTGTGCCACCAGGAAGGCCCAAGAAGAGCTATTTCTAAAGAAACTATTTTCTTTCCAAGAATTTCATCCTCATTTTCTAATTCATAATATTTGAGCTACTTTCTAATATTCTGAAATATCTTATTATGCATTAATTCAGGTATTAGCTCTATTTTATTTATCTCTTTATTATTGACCTCTTAACGGAGACCTGTTGCATGTAGATTGTCATTTTTGAAAGAAAAACTGGAAGAACTTGAGCACCAATAGAGATAATAGAGAATTTTTTGACTACCAAGGATTTGGTGGACAAGATGTGCTCAGAGACAGATTACTTTTTCTAATGAATATGTGGTTTTGAAAGGTAATTTGGTATTATAGATTTAAATTAGACATAGAAAATTTCTAGAAAGAGTTTTGATATTGCTTTCCTTCTTAACAAAAGCATTATACTTGTTTCTTTTGACTAGTACAAATGCAAGTCCTTCAAAATGTTAACTGCATTTACAGAATTAATATTAAATATTCTAAGTGGGAGACTCATAAATTAGCCTAACTTTAATAAAGAAGGGCCAGGGGTGTCCCCGTGGCCTAAGGGTTAAATCTCAGTACTTTGGCCATGATGGCCTGAGTCTGATACCCGGCCAGGGCGTAGACCCACCTGGAGCAGCAGACCTCTGCTTTCTTGCCCACTGCTCCCTCAGCAGTGTATTTCAGTAGATCTGCCTGTTCTGCTTCACACTGTCTCTGGTGATCCCTCTAACCCCTCTCCCCCAACACCTATGGCTTACACCCCAGTTCTTCTATGCAAAAGAAAATAAATAATAAATGTAAAAAATAAAATGAAGAAGCACCATAACTGAAATAATAGTTGGAATTCCTCTAAATGAAATCTATGTTTGACCCACCCAATAGTGTTAACTTAAAGAAATTCTCATGTTCTTTATTATAATAGCAGCCATATTATATAAGTAATAAAACTTCCAGTACTATCTTATTGTGTGTATATATGTGTTGTGTGTGCAATAAATATATATTATTTATATATAACACATATTTTAAAGTATATGGTAAGTTTTTATGTATGGAAAAATCTTAAATAAATGCTATTAAAGTTAACAAATATAGAATGGGGTAACATAATCAATGTTCTAGTTATGGAAAAAATATAAAGGAAAGACTGAACTTGAAGCAAAGACAAATTTCATTTATTTTTAAGGAAATGAAATGCTAAAATAAATATATTGTTGTACTTCAACAATAATTTCCTCAGTAATAAGATGACATCTAATGGATAATCATCCTCTTTGGAATTTGCATTACATCTAGCATGCCAATAATTTTTTAAATTAAAATTTAAAAACTAGGGTAAATTAAAATATTTTCATGTGACAGAGGAAAAACATTTTAATAAAACATTAATGGTCTGTATTTTTATTGTGCTAATACAAATAATAATCTTTATATACTATAAAATATCACTAACATATTTGGGTTTAATATCTTCAAGCCTTGGATTTAAAGACATAGTTCATAGGTAATATCTTGGTTGTGTTAAATAATTTCTATGACCCTCTGTTCCCCCATCCATAAAACAAGGATAATAAAAACCTTTGCAAGAGGTTTGCTATAAGGAATAAAAGATAATAAAAGTGAAAATGACTTTCACAGTGTCTGACTTATATAAGGTATTCAATAAATTCTTGGCATGATTTAGGAATCCTCTTAAAATAAGAAAATATTTTAAAAATATATGTGTGCTTCAGTGCTCCCTAATGAAATAGCATAGACATGGTACCTGCCTCTTGAGCACTGACGTGAATTGGATCATGTGCCACTGGCTAATCAGAAGGGGCAGCTTGATGGATTTGGTAATAAGCAGTCCGCGAACATTTAGGGACTACTAACATCATGATTTCACGTGCATGCAGAGCTCAGGAGCACAACTGTATTTATAGGGGTGGGAGGAATGAAAAAGAGTGGCTACTAGTTCTGATGAAAGTGTTCATTCAAGTTACCACAATATTGCTGTTAAGATTGAACTCAGGTCACCTCTCCCAAGTCTTAATTTAATATCATGTCATTTCTGATTCTATTTTGAACTCATTACCCCTATACTTAAAATTTATGTGTGTATGTCTCTGCGAATCTCTTTGTAACTTTTGTTTAATTGTAAACAGATAAAGAGCAGAAGCAGAAAATAATGGAAATTCTCAGTCTAGTTGTGGCAGAGATCACACCCAGTTGAGGTAGTCAGGAGAGAAGATCCGATGGTCAACAGAGTGAGGCTAGGGGGTGAAGTCATTCATCCAGGAAGCTACTTCTAGGATGATGGACTCTATTACTTGCAGCCTGATCTGCATACTTTCATTCACATATCCTTCCTTCTGCCCCTCCCTTCCCACCCTCCTTCTTCCCTCCCTTCCTTGCTACCCTCCCTCCCTCCTTTCCTCCCTCCCACCC
>JAGFMF010011629.1:9785368-9888589 GCA_019455555.1 Galemys pyrenaicus
CTTCCTTCCTTCCTTCCTTCCTTCCTTCCTTCCTTCCTTCCTTCCTTCCTTCCCACTTTCTTCCCTCTTTGAATCTTGGTAGTGGCTATTCAAAAGTTTCTAAAGGGCCTTCCTGGTGGTACAGCTGTTGAGCACCACACTGTGAAGCTTCTGCTGCTGCAACACGGCAGCTAGTTTGGTTTGAATCCCCCGGCCAGGATACCTGTTCTACTCCCTGCTTCTCTGCTCTGTCTTCTGGTATTATGGAAACTAATCTCTCTCCCGCTTCCTCTTTCCATTAACTTGTATGATTCTAAACATATTATTGCCCTGTTTTTAGTTCTGTTAGTAAATAAAATGGGAAGATACTACTCATTTAGCATACTAGATAAAATTATAAATAAATAGAACATTAGTCATACTAGTTATAATTATAAATTAAAATGTAAATAATTATTAAAATGTAAATAATTATAAGAAAGAACAAACCGTGTTTGTTTAGAAAATGGCGATGGAATTTTCTCTCCTAATTTAAGATCCCTTCATATTCTTTTAGAGCAGTTCTCAGTAATGTGAAAGAGATTACTAGTTAACTAGACACAAAGGGAACCTCAGCCTTATACATCTAGAAAAGACAGTATTAGCCATACATTTTTGTCTTTATGTACCTAATGAACATTTTTTTTCTTAGAGGGAAATAATAGTAAATCTGGACTTGGTCTTTGGAAAGTTGGCATCTGAAATTTTTAATTTTATTGTTTTTATGTAAGTAGATATTAAATGTTTTATATATTACTAGTACCATTTAGTGATATTTTAAAATAAAGATGAATATGTAGTGTAATAATTCATACATTATTATCATTATTTTAAATCTATAATTGATAACAGTAGAGGAACTATTGATGGTCATTTCAGATCTTGACAGACCAAAGTTGATGGTTCACTTCATACATAATATCTATTTCTGTATATCAGAATGTAATTAACCACATAGAATATGAAGATTTTAGAACTTATTTTTCTGAAGTACATAATTCAACAAAAATCTAGATTTTAGATATCCTTAGACAATCCAAAATTAAAGTTTTAGTAACATATTAATAATACAATTATAGCCCATTAACCTGGCTGTTTCAAGTATGTAACTTCACTCTGTTCATAAACAGTGAATTGGTTCAGATCACAAGAAATAGACTTTTTGAGTGGTAAGAGAAAAGAGTCAGTGTTAAAGTGATTTAAAAATTGCTGGTTATAATTCAACCAAAGCTATTGTCATTATTGGTGAAAGAGAGCTGGAACTCAAGCTCATTCTTAGCATTTTCTTCCTAGAATGCATATTTCTTAACCTGCTTAAGTATATCTGTGAACTTATAACCAAGAGAGAGTCATTTTTTCATGCTACGCATGATGAAAACACACATGCAGACTTAATTTTAATGACAATCGACTGAAAAATCTTAACAGAAATATCTCAGCAAATATGGATTTTTGCTCCCTTTTTCTCAATTACATATACAAAACGTGTTTTTCCTGGCAACTATTTTTCTTTAGTTGCTATTTTGTGCAAATTTTAAAAGATTATCAAGTAGAAAAGAACTGCTCTGCCATTTGTAAGGCAAAAGACAGAACTGTTTATATTTTCAAACCTGAAACAAACAACTTGAAATGAATGAAATCTGTTTCAAAAGAAGTGAACAAATAACAAGTCAAAGAAGTTAATGCAATTATTGTGAGAGTTCGTTGTTACAGAGAAGATCATGCTCCCAACTTCCAACTTCTTAATAATAGCCCCCACCCAAGTTGCACGGTCGGTTTCAAATTTAAATTTCCTAAGTAATCTGAGTTGTGCCTGGCATTTATGCAAGGGGCCATTTTTATTTCAAAGCATCATATTTATGACAGATTCCTTTATGGCACAATGCTTTACCAATATTTCCTCTAATAATTAGAGACTTAATTTACTACTACTATATGAGAATTTATAAGTTCATATCTCTTCATCAGGGATATATTTGTATTCACAGTAGCCACTAACCCCTGTGTTAATTTTGGCTTAGTTTTTCCTTTACACACATAATTTGGTGCTTAAATGATTTTTGCTCACACAGAGGATTAACTAATTATCATGTTTGACTAAATGAAATAAAACAGTTGAAAGAGATGGGGAACTCTGAAATACTCTAAAATATAAGTTATTATGATCATTGCTACAGCTTCAAATTTTAGAAAACAGTCTGCTAGCTGATGTTAGAACCAATTAGTGTGACTCATCATTTAATTTCTCACCTGTCCTATTTAAAATTTGAAACATAATTTGCTGATTTTACTTCATGAGACTATTATAAGAATGAATTTCAGACATAGATGTATAAAAATATTTAAGTACTGTTTGACACTTTTTTTAAAAAAGGTTTATTTATTTATGCATACAAGAACTGGGGTACAGGCCAGAAGTGTGAGGGGTGAGAGGAGTCACCAGAGACAGAGTAGGGAGCAGAAGAGGCAGATCAACTGAGACACACTGATGAGGGGGCATATAGGAGAAGTCTGCTGTGCCATGTGGGTTTTCTCCCTGGAAGACAGCTTCATAGTGCTGTGCCTTAACCCCTTGCACCACCAGCGAGGTCCATCTGCATGTACTATAACACTAAATTTCTTTAGTCTGTTGCATGTGCCTATAGATGAGAATTCATTTGAACTTAATTCACTTGGAAATTTTAAAATAATAATAAATTAAATTATTTTAAGTGAGAGATATTGCAACCAAATTTGTAAAGAAACTGGTGATTTTGACTCAAGCAGAGAGCCAACCCAAGCAATGTCAACCTCTGAATGCAGAATAGAGCTGTGGGCTAATGAATGGACATTAGATGAACCCAATTATATGTAGTAATTTGTTGAGAAATAATAAAAAAATCAAAACAGAGAACTTATACTTTCTTTTATGGAATTTGATGGAAATTGATTATTCAAAATCAATCAGGATGAGGCAGAATTAGAAAGTGATCCCCAGTTTGCATACCCATGGCAAAGTCCTACAAGGATTCTCAGCCAGTTTTCAGTATCCACTCTGACCTCTCTCATGGAAATTGCAAAATCACAATCTTTATGATATATGGTATACAGTTCCGCACAATCACTGCTTGGAGAATTAGCCTCTTTCTAAATGTAAGGTCCAGACACAGCAAATGCCTTGCAGGGAATCGGCATCGCTTTTGTATCATTTAAAATTACTACTTCCTTAATGTCCCAATCCTAAGATTTTTGCCTTGAATCTAGAATCAGCCAATGCCTTAAAGGAAAAGCAAATAGTATGGGTGCCCTGTTCCATGCGGTTTGCCACTCTTTTGAATTTATTTCCTCAAGTTTTCTTAGAAGCCTCATCAGCTCAGTTGCTTTGATATAAAATGACATTTTGTGATTTTATCTCTTTTCCATAGTGTTCAGCAGAAGCATTCATTGCTTTACCACAAGCTACTACAACATAAAAATGAGTAGTGATTTCTATAAAATATATTTGTTTAATTAAAATGGAAAAGTATTATTTTTATAATAGGGAGAAATAACCTCTTAATGCCAACATGTATGTTGATCATGTTAGAAGGGTCAACATATATGTGGAATATAGAGAAACTAAATAAAGGGACATAAAGCCAAACCGATAACAAACCTTAGAAAACTGATTATACAGTTGTGGTTTCAAAGGGGGAAGGAGAGAAAAGAGACAAGGCAGGGAGGATGCACAGTGGACTACAGTGGAGGACTACGGATACCTTGGAGGTGGGTGTGGGTCAACACCTGAAAGGTGTGATCCTCTAACACTAAATCACAGACAGTGGGGCTTCCCTGGTGGCGCAGCAGGTTGAGTAACGCACTGTGAAGTATCCATGGCACAGCAGCTCAAGTTCGATCCCCGGCCAGGGAGGGAGCCCACATGGCGCAGCAGACCTCTCCTGTCTCACCCGCTGCTCCCCTCAGCAGTGTGTTTTAGTCGGTCTCCCTGTTCTGCTCCCCACTCTGTCTCTGGTGAACCCTCTCACCTCCCATGACTCTGGCCTGTACCCCAGCTCTTGTCTGCATAAATAAATAAATCTTTAAAAATAAATCACTGTGTCATCAACCAGTGTTACCTCAATTACAAAAACAAAAAAGACTAATAGAAAATAAATGAGAATTTTAGAAATACCATCAACATCAAAAGCAATATGCAGCTGTTTTCATAACTTAGATTAGAGACAACGCAGCACAAGAAACTCTTCATTTTGTGGTTTTTCTATACTTTAAAAAAAAGAAAGAAACAACACCCTCAGTGATTGTACTGCTTTCCAAGTCTCAAAAAGAGGCCATCAAGCTGAATCCTGATGTTACCCTGACTCATGGACAGAGTGTTTCTCTAAGAGTGTGTCAGTTTGAATGAATGATTGATTGTACTGTCCAGGGTCGAGGAGACACAGCAGCATGGTGCTAGCTGACAACCGCTGGGGAGGAATCTGGACTTACTCACATTCGCTTCAATTCCTGGTCTCTGGCAAAAATAAGCATGACATTTCTAACAGGTTATTTGGATCTTTAACAAATGGAATTCATGTTCTTTATTAAAAGTAACTCAAGCTTTGTTGTTTCCTACAAATAGAGGTAAGTGTTCTGTTATTAAAACAATAGAAAAGTAGATTGCTTTACTTTCTAAAAAATATGTGAGTATTATTTTGACGTATTTGAACCCTGGGGCCTCCCTGGTGGTGCAAGGGGTTAAGGCACAGCACTATGAAGCTATCTGCAGGCCCTTCAGCACAAGTTCCATCCCCAGCGAGGGAGATAATCCTTATGGTGAGGCAGAGATCCGCTGTGTTTCTACTCCCCTCAGCATGTATTTCAGTAGATCTACCTGTTCTGCTCCCCACTCTGTCTCTGGTGACTCCTCTCACCCCACCCCCTAGCCCCCACCTCTGGCCTGTACCCCAGTTCTTACAAGCATGAATAAATAAATATTTAAAATAAATAAAGTATTTGAATCCTCAGCTACTGCTTAGAAATAAGTTGGAATTGGATGCTACATAACATGCTATATTAAAAAAAAAAAACAGTAGTTGAAATTTTTATTTTCATTAGGAATCTCTTGAAAGCACTTGCAAAGTTGCAATTTTGGTAACAGTATATATAGTATACATAGAGAAGTAACAAAAGGGAATCTAAGGTGGATATTAACTTTTTAGTCTACCAATTATTGTGGTAACCTAGGATTTCAACAAGTGTATTTGATTTGGGGATTAAATTCTCACCTCTTCAGATATATATTATTTTTTTTCTTCAGATATATTTTAAAACAATGCACCCACCATGAGATCACCCATAATCCTCCACCATAGTCCATTGGTCACCTGCTCTATTTGTTTCCCCATTATTTTGTCTTAAAGATTTTATTTATGTATGCATATAAGAGCTGGGGTACAGGCCAGAGTCCAGAGAGGTGAGAGGATTCACCAGAGACAGAGCTGGAAGTAGAACAGGCAGACTGACTGAAGCACACTGCTGAGGGCAGCAGCAGGCAAGGCAGGAGAGATCTGCTGCGCCATGTGGGTCCCCTCCCTGGCCAGCGGCAGGGATCTAACTGGTGCTGCAGTGGCTGTGGTTTGCTTCATAATGTGTTGCTTAACCGACTGTGCCACCAGGGTGGCCCGTTTCCCCATTATTTTTAAAGCAATTAAAAAATCAATTTGTCGGTGGCGCAATGGGTTAAGCAAAGCACTATGGGGCAGACCACAGCCACTGCATCACCAGTTCTATCTCAGCCGCCAGCCAGGGAGGGGAGTCACATGGCGCATCAGACCTCTCCTGCCTTGCCGGTTGCTCCCCTCAGCAATGTGTTTCAGTCCATCTGCCTGTTCTGTTCCCTGCTCTTTCTCTGGTGAATCCTCTCACCCACTGCATCTCTGACCTGTATCGCAGTTCTTGTATGCATAAATAAGTAAATCTTAAAAAAAAAAATCAATTTGTCATGGACTGAATTTAAAATACATACCCAGCTAGGATTTGTTAGAAAGAGCTGAAGGTTACAATTTGTACTTTATAAGTTTGAGCTAGTTATTCCATAGTGCTGGCTCAGCATTTTGAAGAAAATATTGCATCAATTAACTTCAAATAATCTGTGTAACTTTTATTAATAATCTGTGTAACTTTTATTAATATTTCCATCAAGGCTACCTCGCTAATGAAGTAAAAATATACTTCATATCCCGTGCAAGACTGCTGTCTCCAGATACAAGGACAGCACCACGCCACATTACACTGTGCTTCAACTCATTGACTGACTGTGATGTGAGAGCTGGGTAGGGGACTGGAAAGAGGACAGGGTGAAAATGGATAAAATTTTGAGTTTCTCAAAATTGTTAGATTTATAAGAAAATATCTATTCTGCTCTCATATTCTAAGTGTTTAATTCAATTTCCAAAACTCTGTTTATCACTATTTCACGATAAAACAATGTTTGAAAAACTGCTAATTGGAAAGCTCGTCTATGTCTGTGATTCAGCAAGACAAAAGCTGACAGCATATAGGAGGGAAGTCCAGGGACAGAAATTGTCTAGGGAACTGCAGGTATTCTTCCAGGATGATTTGCCCTCTCTTCCTCATTTACCTTCTTGCTCAGTTGGGTTTCCTATTTGGACACTGTCTGTCATTTAGGCCTGCATGAGACTATTCCTTAGTTGAGCTTAAATTGACATGGCTGGCTTTTAGAGCTTCCTCCTTCAAAGTCCTTTGCCTGTTTGGTGAGGACTGTTATTTCATCAGTGAAATTATTTTGTATATTTTTAAATTAATAATTTTTAATATTGTGGAATGAGGTTGATCCCAGATTTAACTTCATATTTTCTGTGCTGATGCTACCAATAATCAACTTTATATAAACTTCTAGAATGATCTCAAAAGTTATTACAAATGGAGAATTTCTCAGGAGTTAGCAAATCAGAAAAAGCTTCTATTTATGAGTTTGTGTGAAATTAAAATTGGTCTTTATATTTAATTTTGGGTAATTAAAGGAGAATGATCATTAACAAAAGTTAACTTGTTTTAAATGACTATATTTAATTGTGAATACTTCAATAAACATTGACTACATCTGGAGAACATTATATAATTTTACATAGTGTCTCATGAATTGATAAAACATAAATATAGTTGATGCCAATAATGTGTCTTCATGGTTTGATTTTTACAAGTAAAAAACTTACATTTCCATCAAATTTCTTGATTATTTGCCATTGTGAAATTATACAAAAAAATGTTGATGTTTTAAATATTTTTATCAGGTAACATTGCATTTTAACATTATATGCATTTTAGGTTTGCATCACTGACAACTAAATAGAAGATACCTAAACTAATAATGAAGCTCTTTCAGAAAAAAAAAAAAAAGATTACATTTCAAAAACAACTGAGAAGCATTAAATCGCAATGATCTTTGTTATCATTGTATCATCATTAGCATTTTTAAAAAGATTGATTGATTGATTGATTTATATGAGAACTGGGTACAGGCCAGAGGTACGAGGAGGTGGGGGTGAGAGGATTCAACAAAAATAGAATGGGGAGCATAACAAGCAGATTGACTGAAATACACTGCTGAGGGGAGCAGCAGGTGAGGCAGGAGAGTTCTGCTGATCCCTCTGGGTCCTCTCTCTGGTGGAGGATGGGATTCCTGTGGATAGCTTAATAGCTTAATAGCATTGCAACTTAACCCCTTGCACCACCAGGAATGCCCCATTATTTGTATTTTTTAGAAAATAGAAGGCAATATACAAATAACACTAATAATAATCACCAGTAACTACTGCAATGGTCACAATTCTTTGCTTTATTATTCCCTTTAAGAAATTAGACATGATTTCATACATTAGGTAAGATTATCATTTTCTCTAATTCTCTAGAAGTCAATTTCATTTGTTGCATGAGGAAACTCTTAAAATGTGAAATACCTTGTGCAGTCCACACACAGTTATATGTGTAACAGCCAACTATTGAGCTCATGTATGTATTTATATATAATTAAAAGCTATTTAATTTGTAAAACTTCCTCACTTTTCACTTAGGTTGAGGACCATCAGTGGCATGGGGAGGGTAAGATTAAAGAAATTAATAGTAGTGGCTAGTAAAATCCTGTGGGGCAGAAGTGGGTGAGGATAAAAGACTGACTGGTGTGGTAGAGCGGGAATTTAGCACAATGGCTAAAGCCCCCTAAAAGACAGATGATGTGTCTTATGCATCTTTGAATCTCAAAAAGGGATACATTTATGCACCAATTCTTCATAAATATTTTTGAATTGTTAAAATTACTAGAACCCTGTGCTTTTTAATTACAGTAAGTCATTAACTTTCCCCTATTTTCCCGAATATTAAATTTTCATTGTTTTCTCATCTGTCTCCCTAATGAACATGTGATAGACAAGCAAGAAATAGCTTCTGTGTTTTATAATGACTTTCCTAATGTACCGAGAACTTTTCTTTCATTTTCTTAGGTTTCTGGAAGCTTTTAACTTAGATTACTTCAGTAACATTCTAAGCAACTAAGTCAATTTCTAAAGATATTTTCTTGAGAAAAAGCATAAAACCTTTCCTAAGTTAATGCCAATTAAATGTACAGCATTCCCTGTAGTTAGTAATCATTTAAGAAATCAAAAGTAAAGGACATATGAATGAAAGTCGGTTTGGGAAACTTTAGAAATATTTTCTCCTGTTGTCAGATTCTTAAATATAAAGAAATGTCAGTTAAGATAGTTTCAGGTTAGTTTCTGAAAGCTAATGAACATACTACACTATTGAGACTTGGTAAACACATTAAACAAAACCATATCTTGGTGGACACAGGGAGAGTAACTTTATAGACATACTGAAAAGATATGATGTCACATTACCGCTTATTGATGTCATTTTGGAGAGGTGTGAGGTTCAGGGAGCTGTGCCCCTGGGTCATCTCTGAGAAATATGGTTACTGCTGAGAAATATTTCCTCAGAACTTCCCTTTTAGGGGCAAATCTACTCAAGAGACAAACATGTTTGTATGGGCACAGGCAGGCAAGGTTACATTTTATGTATGTATGTATGTATGTATGTATTTTTATGCATATTTATTACATCATCCTTCATATTTGTACAATATATGATCTCTCAGTGAAATCCCCACCACCAGTTCACCCCTGCACCACCGCCACAGTCCCTTGTGCTCTTCCCACCCTTGTCCTGACCCTTCTCCCGCCTCCTCCCCTTCAGAATGTCTCTGATCTATAATTGCCTGATTATTCTGATTTTTACTTTATTATAGTTACATTTTTCCTTCCTGATCTCTTATTTGCTTCCTCTACTTTCCTCCTATGAGTGAAACCATTTGATATTTTTCTTTTTCTTTGTGGCTTATTTCACTGAGCGTTATCTCTTCCAGTTCCATCCATGTTGCCACAAATATCATGAGTTTATCGTTGTTGATTGCTGAGTGGTGTTTTTCATGTGTGCATATGTGTAAATATACCTAATATTCACATGTATACCCACAGATACAAATACACACACACAGACACACACATTCATACACTCACCTATGTGTGTAGACGGAAAATAAGCTATTTTGTTGCTACTAGAAAATCAGAGAAAAAAATTAAATATTTAATTCAGCGTTGTAAAGTAAACTTAAATATTTTTCTATTTTGAAATGTAAAATATTTTCAGTCTTGTCTGTTTAGGCAATATTCTCCATCAATTTCTGATTTGCTTCCATTCAATATTTGTGGGTGACTATTTTTTAAGATGTATTTTATTTATTTATGCATACAAGAGCTGGGGTGTAGTGTAGAGATATGGGCAGGGGTGGTGAGGGGATTTACCAGAGACAGAGTAGGGAGCAGAACAGGTGGATTAACTGAAATACATTGCTGAGGGGAGTAGCAGGTGAGCAAGAGAGGTCTCCTGCGCCATGTGTCCATGTGTGTTAGCTCCCTGGCCAAGGATTGAACTCATGCATCAGTGCTGAGACTTAACCCCTTGTACTACTGGGGAGATCCATGGATGACTATTTTAAATGCAGAACCTTTTGGAAACAGGGCTTGATTGTTTTGAAAAAAAAATTATATGCCATAATAACTTAGTCATTTTCTTCCAGAAAGCAGAAAAACAGGTGGACAAATATTTCATGTAGTCCCTATGCAGAAGCATTCAGTTTCAAGAGGAAACAAGCTTTAGTCTAGCGTCCTCAAAGAAGAAAGTATTGAATCAAAACACCTAAACTGAGTTTAATTTTTCTATTACTCTGACTTTTCCTTTAAAGCTCATTAGTAAAATAGTTGTCAAACCCACTGTTCCTTTACGAGTTTAGACAAATAACTGCCCAAAATATTTGAAACATTAAAAATACATTATGATCCTGATAGCAGAAGATTTATAAAATAAAATTATGAACTATATTTTTATTATGTTATGTACTTCACAGTGTATAATTAAATCACTAAGTTTTCTGAGAATTTTAGAGACGTTTGGTTTGCTAGTTTTGTTGTGAATATTTGGGAGAGAAGCTAATTCAAATTATGGAGAACTCTCAATATACAGCTTATTTTTTTTTTAATTTGCTTATCTTAGAGCATTTCTGCTTTCATCCAACTCTCTTGTTAGATCTGCTTTTCAACCAACTGTGAAAGGCTAGGTTTACAGCCTTAATTGCTTCTTCCTCGAGACATAATGTAGCATTGCAGCAAGAGACCGCCATGTTCTAGGTTAGCAAGAGGCAGTTTAAATAAAGACTTTTTTACATTAGAGGAAAAGTCTTTGAAAATATAAACTCTTCTTTCGATTGCGATTATTTTTAAAAATTAGATGACAGCTTAGATTCATTACTAATTGACTTTATTAATTTATGGTTTCGATGAGTTTATGAAACAAAATTTCTGTGAGACTCTGTTAGGTGCTGGGTCTATAAAATTGATTTTCTAGCACTAACTCCTCAAAGAGGGAAAAGTATTCAATAGCAGAATACATTAAGTATGCAGGCATGAATGCACGAGTGTGTGTGTGTAAATTTCCAAATTGAAATTAGGGATACTTAAAGAATGTTAAGTTAATTGGTGATGAAATCTGAAGACTGGATTGGAAGACTGCTTGATTGGATTGTAGAAAAGCATTTGGTGAGGGAAAGACAACGTGCAGAAGAAATTGAACAACTAAACATAATAGGCTTTACCAGAAAATGAATATGATTGAAATGCAGAGAGGGAATGGCTGTGGCAAGGACCTCTGGGTTACACAATTCTGCAAATTATGTATTTTTATAAAATGGTTTAACCATATGAAAGAGGAAATTAAAGTTAATGATAAATGATACACACACACATACATAGTTTTTGACTTCGGGGAGTTTACATTTTAGTGAGCTGGGACAGCAAAAAAAATAATAAACGAATACATATTTCAGCTGCTGATGTATATCAGGGAGAGATATAGTAGGCAAAGGCAAAGAAAGGCATTCAAAGCTTGAAGTTGCTATTTTATAGGCTTATCAGGGGAGCTCTAAAGGGAAAGAAGAGAATGAGATGAGGTCAGAAAAATGCACAGGTGTCAGGTCCTGGAAGAACACATAAGTCATCTTATAAGCTATTGCTTTTACTCTAATTAATACAGGATTACCTGGAGTCATTTTGAGTAGAGAGGTGACATAATGTGATAGACATTTTAGAAGGTAATCTGACTGCTGTGAATCTCACTCTATCTGACCCATGGGTCTCATTTCCAGGTTTAGGGCTGCACTAAGCTTAGGCCAGAAATAGAGAAGAATAATTGAAGCTGCTCTAGCCAATATATTTTAGAGAGAGGCAGTACCTAAAATACTGCACACATACACATATGCACACAGATACTTACAAGAGCTTGTGTTGCTAAAAATTTAATAAACTTGGAGCAACTAATACACTTTTGGTTTAGTACATTACCTAGATTTCAATTCTAAAGTAGTTTTCAATAATAGCAAGCATTAAATAAATTGTATGTTGATATCTAATCATATAAATAAATACATAAAATCATATATTATCATTTGAATATATTTTTTAAATATTTAGCTACTATATTTAAAAAAAATATTTAGCTACTTTTTCATGTCTAAATCCTTTATTTCTACATCAGAAAAAAATGCTAAAAGCATAAAAGGGGAAAGTAAATAGTCTCAATTCTATACTACCTTGAAAGGTAAAATGCTGACAGACTGCTAGTTATTAGTGCATTTTCAAACATTCTGGCTCTCTTCCTTCCAGACTTTGGGGGGTTGGTGATCACCCAACTCTTTGGAATTAGTCATGACCATATGACTGTCTTTGACCAATATTATGCAACTTAAAGTGTAATAGTTACCTATTGTTACTTAACAAATTAATTATGTAGGAAGAAAGTTACCATGCCATTATTGAGGCATCTTAATTCTTACAAAGAATGGGCATGAAATTCAATGATTGATCATGGTATGTTAAAAAGTTACTATATGTATGTAATTCAAAAATCCTTTACTAAAACAAATATTGTAAATAGTTGGAAGACTAAATGGTGTCTAGAGAAAAAAAGTGGAGGAGTTGCATGTACAACTGATTTGGCTATGAAAATACATGTTTAAAGATTTTTTTAATTTATTTATGCACACAAAAACTGGGGTGTAGGCCAGAGGTGTGTGTAGGGGGGTGAAAGTCTCACCAGCAACAGAGTGGGGAGCAGAACAGACAGATTGACTGAAATACACTGCTGAGGGAAGCGTGGCCAGGCAGGAGAGGTCTGCTACACCATGTGGGTCAGCTCCCTGGCTGGGAATTGAACTCATGCCTCAGTGGCTGATGATAGCTTCATAGTGCTGAGACTTTAACCACTGAGGCACTAGGGAAGCCCATGAAAATAATTAATGGAAATCAGTTACTGGGAATTTAGGATACGAAGAAATTATTATAGTCTTTTTTTTTTCATTTTTTAAGCTATATTAGGAAATTTTGAGATGTGTTCGAGAAAGTTTGTTTTTCTAATTTGTAGTTTTAATTCCCAAAGACCCAAATATAGTTTGTGCTGAAAGGAAAAATAACTAACACATTAAGAATTTCCATTAAAAGAAAGAGGAAAGCTTCATGAAAAGCAGCTGCATTTTAAATCACTTTTACCTTACATATAAAGGTAATTTTAACATATTCATGCTATGATTTATGTGAGACAAACTAATCAGGAAATACAAATTGTAACACTGGTGGAATCAAAGAAGCATAATCTATTTTATAGGTCAATTCCCATGGGTTTTGTTAGTTACAAGCAAACAAAAATTATATTTACTAGAGGTATGTTTGTTTTCTAATATCTGTGAAATGAAGGCCAAGATACAATAAGAAAGCCATGTTTTATCAGAATACATTTAACAACTGAAAGCATAAGTATAAAAATTACTTAAAGAAATTATCCTTTCTGTGTGTGGAAACAGATCCATCTTTTAATGCTAGCTATAATTTTGATGTTGCTTTTACAATTTGAAGACTTATTTTTCTTCAATATAGTACCTCACTGCAATAGACTATTTCAATAACCTTATGGAAAAAAATGAAAAAACTTCACACCATTAATTTTCTTATTATTTTGTCCGGATTGTGCCAAAACATTTGTCAGTAATATTTTTTCATTCAAAACACTATGAATGTTTAAAAAATTAAGTTATTATGTATAGCCCTCACCTAAGTCCAACATAATGTGGCAGGCAAGAATTATTTCAGTTAAGCCTTCCATGTTAGTAATGGCATTTGCTCAGTTTCTCATAAACAAGGATTATTGTTTTAATAAAAGCATTTGACTATAGAAAAAAAAAGTAAATGCACTTTTCTGCTCTTTATTTTTTTTTTGTAGAACTAATGTAGTTAATCCTCTCAAATCTAAGATGTTAAGAAATTTGACATATTCAAGTTTGACGTGCTTTTCAATTAGAGATTACTTTCTTGATACCTGTAAATAACTATGATTTAATTGGTTCTAATAACATGAGAGAACTGGCAGATAATAGACTTAATGCGAAAAAAAAAACTCATGAAAAAGTACTGAGAAAATATGGGAGTGCTTCCATTTAATATAAAAAGCTAATTTTTCATGTCTCTAATTGAGTTTTTTGGGTTTTGAGACAATTGATCTTAAAAATAGCTAAAATTACTGAAAAAAATAAAACCTCTACTACTAGTAATGAGTTAGAAAACTTTAAGTTACTAGATAGTGCATTACAGTGTACAAAAGGTCAGTGTTTCTCATGCAGATACTGATGAATAGCCCTTTAGAAGAATGAATAGCAGGGAATTTATTGCCTTTCTTGCCTAAGTACTTGTGTTAAGGCTAAAAAAGAAAACTGGGAGTGACAAAGTTCTATTACAAAGTTCTATTATTATAAGAGTCATAGTATATTAATGTCTGAAGATTAAAAATATCAAAGTGCCTTTTACTCTCATCCATGCCTTCAAAGCCTTACCATAGATGGAGATTATTTTTACTTAAAGTCAGGATGCTATCTGAAATCCAGAATGCAAAAGGAAGTACTGGAAAAGGTGGAATTCTCCAAGAAGAAATTGTAACACAGTGAGGAGTATTTTGTAACTAGTGATAAGTAAAAGAACTTAGCTCTGCCACCCTCAAGTACAAGGATGTTTGAATGAATGAATGAATGAATAAAATGACTTAGCTCCCAAAAATGAGGACACAAAACTTGTCCAGACTGTGTCACTGTACATGCATATTTTATATCTTTTTACCAATTATTGTCAACAATGGAGCAGCACATGGATGATTTCCCCAACTATGAAATACAGTGTGCTTTAATAAATCTAACTATAAACCATTATAAATAAATGTTAAAAACTAAAGCCCAAAATTTCTATTTGAATAAATTATTCAGTGTTTTTGGTTGGAGAGAACTGATATTAGTTTTTGAAACAATTGTTTCTTTTCTGAGATATAAAATATTCAGAAATTATTTTGTAATACTAAGATAAAATGTAGCTTTTAAAACCTTATCAAAGATTCTCTTAGCAATCTTGAAAAAAATCATTCATATAAATTTATATGTAATCTACTCAATGAGGAAAGTTTAAAATTATATACTTTTAAAGATATCTATGCACATAAACAAAGTAATAGAATATTTCCGTGCACTTTCTCCAGTGTTAGAAGGAAATTGTTTACTATGGATATTTGCATTCTAACTCTACAAAGTTTTGGGACAGTATTAGGCATAGAATTCTTTATGGAAACAGTCAGCATTCATGATTATATTAACCATTGTATCATGAAAATGATTTACATATACACAAACATTAGCACAAATGGCTTCTTACCAAATCATAGTTTCCAAAGATTTTGCAATAGTCTGTCACCACACAAATGGCACTAGTGTTTTACTGAATACTAGATTTATCTTTTTGACCCAATTTAAAAATTATAATGCACATTATGTGATCAAAAGAAAAAGTACAATGTATTACATGCTCAGTTATAATTTTGCTCAATTGAAAAAATCAATCTGAAATATTTTTCTAGGATTTATAGGCCAATAACTCTGAAATAATAGATGTTGGATTTCCATTGAAGTCATAAGAATATAGTGGAAACTTTCTACTACAGGATTGTCTGAATAGCCCTCTTCAACTATTTTTAGATGACAGTGGTTCTTTATCAGATGTTCTATTACATTATGTTGCTAATAGTTGACAGGAATGTTAATGGTACTTAAAATCTTATGTTTATCAGGTCTATAATCCCAGTAGCCTTTGTGCCTGCATTCATTTTAAGGCTGTATTTATGTGATTTTTTTCACCTTTGGCATATGATCAGCAGTCAGTACTGCACGAAGTTCTGATGAACCAAAGAACCAGCGGTGTATTTTTCACCGCTGTATCCCTAGCAATCATTCCGAGTGTGAAAATGGAAAGCACTCAAATCAATTTATAAGTAGATGATTAAATGAATTAATAATTATGGATATGATTAGTACCATTAGTTTCATAAAATTCACATTTATAATGGTCCATAGCAATAGACTTCTTAGAATAGAAAATTTTAAATTCATATTGTAATAAATGAATATAATTTTTCTAGTTATATTGATTAAACGCAACTAGCAATTATACACAGTATGAAAATTCCTAGAGAGTAAATTTCAAATTTCAACTTCAGATAAATAAGTTAATATTATTTTTAGTTATACTAATGAACCATAATTATAATAACTCCCTCCTGAAAGGTATAATAAAATGTTTCTTATCACATTTAACTTATGTAAATGTCTTCTGTTTTTTATAACAAACTAATGCCTATTTGCTACTTCATAAATGCAAGCATTTAATACACTTTTCTGAATGGTATATAAGGAAAAATAAAGACAAAACAATTATAAGAGGAAAAAAGGCCTGTTTAATCCAACAATGTTAGTTTTGACTACATCTGGAATTTTTACATGATGACAGAGTAGAAATGAAACAAAAGTGTTCTCCACACAGAAGGATGGAAATAGCATAGTAACTGTGAAAAGAGAAACCTTAGAATGTCTGATGATCTTTTTATTCAATTATGAAAAAATATACTTCTGTGTTTAATATAATAGTATATAATTGGCATTTCCCCCTTCTCCTATCAAAATTCATCCTCAAACAAAATGATAAGATGTGGAAAACAAAAATGCAAGCTAATAGTCCACAAAATGAGGCTATATATTTAACTTCACTGTTACATCTTATGATAAAGAACTGATAAATACAATTAGGCTACAAGAGGTGATAAAGAAAGAGCTCCAAGGAGACTAAGGTCTTGGACAAAACTAAACAGTGTGTATGACATCTCACCTCTTGTTTTGAATGGCTGAAACTTCTTTGTGTCTGATTCGCAACCAGAAGAAAGTTGTAGAAATGTGTTGGAACCAGAAGCCCCATGTGCATCACATTTGTTGAAAACATTCTATCTGGGAAGCAAGGTAGAGTGGGTGATATTGTAACAGGGTGGTCCCAGGAAAAGGGGAAGTTCCAAAAATCCTGGTTCCGCCTTAAGTGGGTGGAGCTGAGGAGGCAAAAAAGATTTCTGCAAAGAAGAGAGGAAAAGAAAGGAAGATGGAGAACAGCAAGGAGACCTGGAGGAGGCACGTGAAGCAGAGGGACATGTGAAGAAACTGTGCTTGCTTTTTGGTCTTGGACTGGTTGGGACAGATGTGGGTGAGAGACCCGTGGGAAGGTTACAATGGCAGCTTTCATCTTGATTTTGATTTTGCTCTTTTCCTCCCAGATTTGTCTGACTCTTTGACCCTTTTCTATGGGTCTCTACTGAAAGGTCCTTTAGATGTGTGCCAGGTTTTTGGGCCTTGCTTTGGGCCAATCCTATTTGGCTGAACTTTTACCCTCAAGGAGATGGGTCACTTTGGATGCTTAACATAGTAACTATATTCTTTGTTCTTTCTTTATTGTACCCTAATTGTATTAAAGTTCCTTTCCATTAAAGGTTTTATATGTTTGTCTTAATGCGGCGGATGGCAGAACCCATTCAAAGAGGGCAGACTTGGGGGTTCTGGGGTGCTCCTCTCCCTGCCCTGTAACAATCTATGGAGTCAACTTCTGCCTGTTGCTTTCTGCTGGAGGGGGGGAGATAAAGGCAATAGGAAACCAGCAGATTTGGTTACATAAAAATTAGTACTTCTGATTTTTCAAATTTCACAAGATTACAAATAGGATACTAGAAAGTGTATGTCATGCCAGTGTATATACACATATATACACACATCCTTAATACAAAAACTGTCAACTGATACTATTGCACATGTCATTTATGATTCAGTTATTATTGATTTATAGCTGTTGCATTATCTGAATATGGACAATACACACATGTAGATATATACACATACATGTTTCAGGCAAGAATTTAAATTTTGTTCTTGATACTCAAATTTGGTCACAAATTGTATAATTATCTAAAATCTACAATTTTCTGCTAAAGACAATATCTGATATGTTCTATTGTGAGTTTGTTTTATCTTGATATTAATCACATTTTCTTGCCTTTTCATAGATAATCTTGCCTGTATGTTTGACCTTCTTTATAAAATAACAGTAGCTAATGTCTTAAGTGAAAATTTCCATTTTCAACTATTACACAGAAAGAGGGATGGGATAATAACTCTAGCTGAAGGAGCAATTGATATTATTAGGCAAAACTTCAGTTCAACAAGAATTAGTATATTCTGATTACCTTCCAACTCCTTGAATGTAGGTTTTCAGTTAAGAAACAACTTTTTAAGAATCTTGAAACTTCTGTCCTTTTGTGACTTTGAATTTAAATCTTTTGACTTATATCCTAGGAGTTTCCCATTCTGGCAAATTGCTTTATTTGTTGTACACCTGTTTCTTTTGGTGACAATTTGCTTCCTAAGTACTACGAGACTGCAGGTGATTGCACACTGCCACCTGCTTTGCACCCAGCCTCCTGTGCCACCTCCTAAGTCTGCTAATGTTGAATGGTGAAAACAACCTTTAATTGGGCTCTAATTTCTAATGAGGTGTGGCTGACAGCAACACCTCTGCTGGTTACTCTTTCCCTACAATTTCTCATGGTTTCAGAAGAAACCTAATTGTGAGGTAGTGCCTAAACTCTGTAAAATTGCCCTGCCGTGGGGGAAAAGTCAAGGATCATTAACTTATCAGGTAAGGATATTTCTTTTCTGAAATTTTATTATGTTCAGTCTTGCTGCTTCCTTTTCTATGATAATTTAAATTACAGTTCTCAAAATTTCTTGGGAGTGCAGTTATCAGCCAACTACAATACAGCCCTCCTCTCTGATAACAGATCAGTGTCTAAATAATACAGAATACTGTATTTACTGGTAATTACTTTGCAAACCAAATCAGATCAGCATCTTTTGAATAAAATCTGACAATGTTTTTTAATAAAATCTCATGAATTACAATTACATGAATTTTAAATAATAATACCCTTCAACTTGCTTTTATCAATCTCCTTTCTTAATTGTGCTTTCTTCTTTTTATCTTTGGTAAATTCCTTTTTGTTTTCTGATTACACTACTCATATTTTAGAACATATGTAACCCTCTTCTTAAATGTACTATAACTTTCTTAAACCTTCTTAGTGTGTTGCAGACATAATTATAGGATGATTTTTGTTTTTTTCTGTATTATCTTCATAGAAAATTTTCTGCATGCATTATACTGTCTTATGGATTTTTTCCTATTTCTTTGTTTTATAATTTTTACAAAAGAAAGTTTTTTAAGAACAAAATTCTAGACTAAATATTATTTAATGTATAAAAATTGAGAATTATATTCCAACAATGGGCTTTCATTCTTATTGTTGAGAAATATAAAACATTCTGTTTTGACCCTTTGTAAATGATATGCTAATATCTAGATCATGTAAGATCCTTTCTTTGTCTTTGGTGCTCTATAAATTCACTACTTATGGTTAGGATATTTTTAATACTTTTGTTTTAGAAAAATGTTAAGTTTTTGAATCTTCTACTTACATTCTTAATCCATTTTTGAAAGTTTGCAATCATTATTTCCTCTCATACATTTTCATCTTCCAGTGGTTCCAATTAATGTCCTTTTGGGACTTGTGATTTTATTTAGATTATCGCTTAAAAATTTATTTTGTAGTTTTCATCCCTTGTCTTGTTCTGACTCAACTACTTGAAGGCATTAGACACTTCTCGTATGTTCTTTATTAGACAGAACATATAATTCATTCAGCATATTTAGATTGCAGTGTATTTTTATTTGGTCTTATTTCATATGTATCAAAAATATTCAACTATAGAAAATGTATTCCAGCATCCATCTATATTAAACAAATATTATTAAATAAATTAATTTTATAACATTCTTTGGTAGATGAGCACTGAAACATCATTAACAATTAACTATTTTTAGTATCTCATTGAAGAAAGTGGTTTTGAAAGTCTGCAATCATTATTAATGTGGTTATTAATGTCTCTAAAAGTATGGCAATAGATTCAAAAAGACAAGAAGTCAAGTTTGCAACATTTGTGTCTGAGCTGAGAAATTCTAAAGGATTACTTCTCTTGTATTTTATGGATCAATGATAAACATAAGAAAAGCCCGTAATTAACAGGAAAATACACTAAAAAAAAGATATAAAGTATTTTCATAGAAGAGAAAAGTTGTTATTGAGCAAATTCTTTGAGAACTAATTTGTAAAATCTAATTTGAAAATTTTCCACCTATTATTTATTTTGTTTTTACTATGTGAAAATATCTGGCTTATAGTCATTAAAAATATGCAACAGTATTTTGTGTTGTGCAGTTTTTGAGAATTTGGCATAAAAGGCAAATTTAAAGTTTAAATATAAAACAAGTGAATACGTATATAATTATAGCCGTTTCATTACTTTTGATTTCAAACAGTTACTCTAGGGTTAAAAAAAACGATAGCTTAATTGCTATAAATATTAAATCTATAAAATTAAAACAAAATTAAAAAAATAAGAATATTTCAATTGCTTCAAAAGGTAAAAAACAAATGTCGTTCTTTTGCAATTTCTTTTCTTCATATATCATAAAGCTCTTTGAGAAATGTTGCTCTTCCTGGTCTTATAAGCATGTAAAGACATACACACTGATATATTTTGTCCTTCAAGCATTTTCTTTCATGATAAAATAATTTTGTGGACTCTAATTAAGCCATCTAACCATAAATATTAGGACAATGACCAACAGAAGAATTTTTTGCTGGTATATGCAGTTGAAATAGTTCATAGGATTTTGTGTTTAATTCACTCCATTTTACTGGTTCACAAACCATGAAAACATTGATTTTATTCAATATTTTTCTTGGCATACTGACAGAATACATTTCCAAGGAATGAAACATAAGGTTAAGCTATATTTGCTCTATGAATATTCTTTCTCATAGGAATATAATTTTATAAAATCACCAAAAGTTTTTATTTCCTGACAGATACAAATGTATCCTATTGTGCACCCTGACAATGCTCTTCAGTCTTCTTACCCCTCAAAAGGTAGTCAACATTAACAAAGTCTTTTATCTTTTGCAACTGAAAGCATTTTTAAGTGAATTTTTAAATAATTCTTCACAGAAAACTAAATTGTTATAAAGTAACTCTTGGCAATCATAGACTTTGACCTTTATCTTGTGCCTTTTGGAAAAGTTGGTCCCTACACTGTTTGCGGACTTCTGTCTTACTTTATGTTGTCGATATTCTTAGGTGATGAACATACAGCTTCCTTTGCATAACCTTCAGTTGTAAAGCCACTTGAAATACAGTGCTCAGGAAAGGGTGACCCAGGAAGCAAGCATTCAAATATCAGCAGTTAACCCTGGATGGAATGAAAAGGGACCATAAACTTGGGTACAGAAAAAAAAAAAATATATATATATATATGCATATGTGTGTATGTACTTTCATTAAAATACTTCCAAAATCAAGAAACTCATTTTTTCAAACAAAGTAACTAAAAGCTAGGAAGATCTATTTTTTGATTACTGTTATTCCTCAACATTATAGAAATCATGATGATTAATAAGAACTAACAGAATCAGCTTTACAGGATTAAGAGCTAACAGATAATTTACAAAATTTCCCCTTTTGTCCAATCACAGAATACTTTAATTGCACACCATACACACACACACACAAAATCTTTTTGTCTGCTAATTTTAATTGAAATTTCACATTTCTTAAATGAAGTTTGGCAACAAATTTAAAAATTATTAGCATTCATTATATGTATTAAATATCTATGTGATTGTAGATTTCCTACAGAATGTATTTTATCTCATGAATTATTTCTAAGAAAGTGGCACATGGCTTAAAAGTGCTTAAGAATCCCTGCAATTTTCTCTCAGCAGAGTCTGATTGTTAACTGGTATTTATCAAATCTTTCTTCCATTTTCCATTTTAGATTTCTCACTTTCACTAGTATAAATGCATTTCCTGATAGAATTACCTGAATTTTATTTTTGTGTTGCCCTAGGCAGGATGTGTTTGCTAAATTGCCCTTTAAATATCATTTAACATGGGACTGTATCCTCTACTGAATCTATAAGCAAAAATGTATAACATGTTATTGCAAAGTATATTTTGAGACTGTATTTATCCTTTAAAAAAACACTTCTAATGTTTAATGACATCTGTTGTAAATTTTCTTTATGCCATGCCAGGCATATTTTATATATTGTGCCTGTTTCTCACCATCTTCAGTGTTATTATTTTAATCTGAGATATTATCTCTCTTACCTGGCAAATGCAGTGGAGGGCCAACTGAGCTCATTTCTTTCAAACCTCTCTCGTTCGCAATTTATATATCACACTGCACTCAGATATTTCTTTCTTTTATATGAGTTAAGTCAGGTTACTCCTTTTCTGTAAACACTCCATGTATACCCAGTTCATTCACATATACTAGCCAACATTCTACAGCAGTCAGGAATATTTTATTCAGCCTCGTCCTCTGACTTCTATCTGTGTAGATGCGTTGGATTTGCTACTAACATCTCACAAAGACAGGAACAAGATGTTAGCCAGACTGGGCTCTTATCTGGAGGCTTTGAGGAGAATTTTCTTTCAAGTTTATTCAGATAATTGTCAGAATTCAATATTTTGTGGTTGAAAGACCAAGTTCCTTATTCCTTCACTGAACATCACAATAGAGCCATTATCAACTTCTAGAATCCACTCACATTCCCTGATATGTAAAACTCTTCATCTTCAAGCCACTGCTGTGAAATAAAATTCTTCTGATGCTTCGAATGACTGTCTTCCCTAACTTCTTCTGGGCCACTATTAACAATAATAAATTCTCTATGTTGGAAAAGCAGAGATTAAATTAGATCCACTTATTAATTTCCCCATTTGAAAGTTTATTTAATAAAAGTACCTGGTCAGTAACCTTAATTACATTTTCAAAATCCTTTTGCCATGTAACTTAATATAATCATGGGTTGTCTCACCATATTCACATTCCTGCAAGTTAGGACTAAAAATCCTTAAAATCATCTCATCATATGACTTAATATAATCATTGGCTATCTCACCATATTCAGTGTCCTATAAATTAAGACAAAAATTTTTTATGATAACCATTTTAGAATCTTTCCTGTCATGAATGGAATCCTTGGGAAGGATTCTGTATTAGTTTTCCATTGCTATTGTCACAAAATAGCAACTTAGAACAACATTCACTTATTGTATCATGTTCCTTATGGTCAAGAGCCCAGTATTGATTTTGTGGCTACAATCATGTCTAATTGGGCTTGATTCTAATGGGAACACTTGACAAGATAGAATATGCTTCAAGTTCATGTCATTCTTGATGAAATTAAATTCCTTATGATTGGGAGAATAAGGTCCTTATTTTCTCATTGTCTAGTTAGAGGTGAGGTTCAGTTTCCAGAGTCCATTCTGCGGTTTGTATCTTGTGTCCCCAGTAAAGCACTTTGCTTCATCAAGTCAGCAACAGGTTCTTCCCATAACAGTCATTACAAGCTAGTATAATATAATCATGCCCATGTAATCGATGTCTCATCACGTTGGCTTTCTTCTATAGGTTAGATGCAAGTCACACATGATGCCCAGTCAAGAAAAGATTATACAAAGAAGTGAACACAAGGAAGGTGTGATGGGGATCCACCTTAAGAGGGTTTTCAGGGCAGAGTTATTTTAGAAAGCAAAAGAGCAGAAAATACCTTGTATGTGTTGTGTAGGTGTTTTTTTGAGGGAGGAATGAGTGCATCCACCCATATGGATATATGGAGGAATAGGTTTGAGTGTGTGGGTTGTATGCATATGTGAGGGGGTGTAGAGTTGTACATGGGGAAGTGTGTATCAGGAAGGTAAGGATGGGGAATGGGATGGGTGAGGAGAGAATTCAGTGAGGGAAAACAAGGCAGTTACAGAAAGGAAGCTGCCCTCAACACCTGAGTAGGATTGTCAGAATAAAAAATGTCAGGTACACAAAAATAAAAAAATATGTATTAAATTTCACATGCAAAAGTAAGTATTTTTTAAAGAGCATTTGGGGGTAATTGTGAAAACAGAAGCCTTTTAGTGACAGTTTAAAAGTGATAGTTTCAAGTAAGTAGGGCAGTAAAAATATTAGATTTTTGTCTGAGGTAAATACAGTAGTTATTTTAATTCTTGTTTCTTGGTATGTTGCATGATTAGGTGGGAAATGAAGGACAACTTATTTGTGGGAGCACACAGAGAAGTGAGTGACACTAAGAAATCCGTAACACAAAGAGTTTAATGTTCGTGAGACTGAGCAACAGGTTTTGTGTTAGTATTTGCTTAAGTATGTTTTACAATCTTTCTATGGAATGTGAACCATGCAAATTGCAGGACTGACCATATCTACGACTTCCAGACCTTGCCCTTGACCTTCTGTTTCAGAATCACAGACTCTCTACATCCCTAAAGGGAAATTTACATTACTTTTAACAAACTTGTTGCACAGATGCCTGAATATTTGAGGAAGGAGGCATTTTAGGACAATGACATTTTAATCCTCAAAAAATCAGTTTACAATCTGAAGCAATTTAGTGTCAAACAATGTTTACATGAAGATACCTTATTTCTAAGAAACTAATAACCTGAAGAGCACTTCTCCGGAGTTACTGGTATAAGACAGACTTGCTTTTTGTCTTTGAGTAAATACGGTATCTAGCTATTTTAATTCTTGCATCTTAAAGGTGAAGTCATTTTGAAAAAGATGAAGAGGATAAATATGACATGATTAAAAACAGCCATCAAAGTGTGCACTAAAATAGCAGAAAGGCAAACCCTTTACAGGGAACAGGTAGTTGGAGTAATGTTTCTTTTTTTGTGTCCATAGACTTGTTATATAACCGAATATTTCCAAAAGAAGATTCCAGGATTGCAAATCACATTGCATATCAACAAATTATCAAATAAAAGATTTCACATACACTCACATACACAACATTGAAATCCTCTTGATTCTCTAGTTATAAATATCCATTTCATTTGCTATTAAGTTAATGAAAGATAAATTATGTCAACTGAAGTAAAAAATTTTACATATATTTTTCTATATGAATCCAAAATATAAATATTTAAGATAGTTATTATGTTGAAACTGGTAAATGTAAAATGGAATTGTTAACTGTCAATACCTGAATAAGAAAACTAACCGATATTTTGTGAGAAAATTTTAGAATTCAATACACATTATAAATTATGTAAAGAAATTTAAATGCCTCTAACACTCCCGAAATCCTACCTCAAATAATTATATTAATTAGTGGCAATATGTTGCTTTTTAAACAATTCTTTCATTGACTTATTCTACTAATATTTATTGACCATGCTTCTTAATAAAGTACTGAGATATGAGTGAATATAAGGGAGTCTTTGTTTTCACAGATGTCAACATTCAGAAGATAGAACTCAAGTGATGAATTTTTGTTTAACTTGAGGGCATGATGTAGGCAGAGAAAAATGAACACCTTCTTAGAAGTTACCACCATAACGCATTATCAGAAAAAAATAATCGAAAAGGAATGCCTGAGGTAAAATAAATAGTTTCTTTAGTAAATTAGCATGTATACTTACATAAGTAGTTATTAAAAACTACTTACTACTAATAAAATCCATGCTCAAATCATGGTGTAGCAATTTTCTCCAACATCAATAGGTACTGGTTGAAGTAAAGATTTTAGTTTCATTGTTCTTTCATGAACAAGTTCTTTCATTCTAGAAAGTTCTCAGGTGATCCCAGTGCTGCTGGATGACCTTTTCATTGGTGAACAAGGTTGTATTATATGATTACTGTGTCACTACTAGTAAGTTTTCTTCATGAACTAACTTTTCTTAAAATAAATGTTCTTCCCGCATGCTTTTTAGGTGTCTCTGTTCAGTGATGTATAAGTTCCTGTGGTTAAGTCCTTTGCTTCTGACTCGTGAAGAATTTACTGATATTTGCCCAGTTCTCACACTGAAGAAAGATGAATGTTCTTCGCAGAATTTCCTCGCCTGGAAACTGCGCTAGCACTGCCTGCGGGAATTACTGTGTGAACAGGTGCAGCGATTCCTGTACTGAAATAAAAAAGCAAGATCCAAGTTTTCTGATTTTTACCTTTTGTTACTGAAACACCTGGAAAAATAAGAGGACAGAAGAAATATCAGGCACTCTGACATTTTATTTATGTTCTATAAGAAATATAGGTGTATGGAAAAGATAAAGCACAGCTTTAAAAACATTATATACATTATAAAATATTCATAAGCAAAACATTGTGAACTTGATATAGAGTGTTATTGTGTTGATGAAATGTCCCTTATCAGAGCAGAATCCCAGTTCTGTAAAATAAGATTTTATTGTTGAAGATAAAGGAAGTACTTTACTTCAGCAGTCCACATAGTCTAGCTGTTTAACTGTCATATATATATTTGACGTTATATATATACAAATAGTCACACACACATATAAGTGCATATATATATAACTAGCTATTCTATATTACAAAGAGGCTCCTTTAAGCTTTCTTCAGTTCCACTGAAAGTACAAATATGAACTCTAAGTATGATGGATCAGCATGAGAAGATCCAGTTTGAATCTCAGCCTTTTTGTTTAAAGTCATTAAAGAACACACTTCCTGATTCTGATAGTTCTGGTTTTTTTTGTTGTTTGTCTGTTTTTAAAGATTTATTTATTTATGCACAGAAGAGCTGGGGTATAGGCCAGAGTCACAGGAGGTGAGAGGATTCACCAGAGACAGAGTGGGGAGCAGAACAGGCAGACTGAGTGAAACACACTGCTGCGGGGAGCAGTGGACACAGCAGGAGAGGTCTGCCATGCCATGTGGGTCCCCTCCCTGGCCGGCAGCAGGGATTGAACTCGTGCTGCAGTGGCTGAGGTTTGCTTCATACTGCGTTGCTTAACCCACTGCACCACCAGGGAGGCCCACTTCTGTTTTTTTAATTGGAGATAAAGTTTATTATGTGTCTGTCTCCTTTTGAGATTATGAAGATTAAATAAAAAAGGAAATTTTCTCATGATTTATAAATATATAAATGTAAAGTATTATGACCTTAAGACTTAAGCAAAATACTTTTTAATATTTGTACTATATTTTAAAATATGTTTATTCAGACTTACATGTATGAAGTTATTTAAAATTAGTGTAGTTTCCAAAGATATACTATAATTTTTATATATTATTATAATATTTATGTAATTTTTTTTATAAAGCCCATGCCTTAGAATTTTGCATCTGGTAGCACAATTACATTATATACACTGAATAACAATATCTATAAAATATTCAAGAAGGTGAATTTCTTCACATAAATTAGAAGTGATAAACTTGACAAGCTTATTTCAAACTGATACGTCTTGATAGTCTCCCCATAATTCTATGAAAACTAATACCTGAAGTATTCTTAGAAGAAAGTCAGCCCCTTAAAACAAGATACACCTTGCCATGTATAAATATGTTTTATAAAAAACTCTCAAAGTTAAACAATTTTCAAGTTAGTATTTACAGGATATTTTCATATTTCCTGGAATATAATCTGTCAGTGTAAATAAACTTACAAAAAAATGAGTCAATGACTATGAAAATGTGTGAGTATAAATTACTTCATCAAGACAAAATATTATTTACTATTACTTTTATTAATATACTATTGTTTTTCTTACATGTGCAGAGTAACAGTGGCCAAATATGACATAAATTATGTGTGTTATTTTTCAGTCTTTGATGCAAGGAATGTAAAAATCTTCATAGGAGGAATGGTCATATTTCAAACCTAGTGTAGCATTATGGAATTAACAGCACAGCCCTTCATTAAAATCTGAAACTCTTCCTCTTCTTCCTTCTCTTCCTCTTCCCCCACCTCTCTTCTTCTCCTTCTTTATCTTGTATCTCTTACTTCTTCCACATGCTCTTCTAATATGGGGCTCATCGGGGCCAAGGTCATGACTCCATACTGTTTTTTCTCTCCTACCCCGGGGCCTTGGTTCAGCAGCAATCTGACCCTCTATGTCCCCTGCCCCAGATCTCCATCCCTCCAGTTTTTATCAGCTGATCTTCTTAGGTGCTTTATATTACTTTATATTTTATAACTCTGCTGTCTTCAGTCCATGCGAGTGTTTTTTTTTTTTCCTTACAATGTTTACTTTCTTTTTTTTAATATTTATTTATTTATGCACACAAGAGCTGGGGTACAGGCCAGAGTCATGGAAGGTGAGAGGATTCACCAGAGACAGAGTGGGGAGTAGAACAGGTAGATCTACTGAAACACACTGCTGAGGGGAGCAGTGGGCGAGGCAGGAGAGGTCTGCTGCTCCATGTGGGTCACCTCCCAGGTAGGGGATCGAACTCGCTCTGCTGTGCAGAGGATGCTTCAAAGTACAGCTCTCAACCCGCTGCACCACCTGTTTGCTTTCTTTTCTAGATGTAGTCCCCATTGAATTTCTACCACCAATGCACCCGTGCATTATCCCCATAGTCCCTTGTGCTCTTCTCCTCCCTGCCTTGATACTAATCCCACTCTCTCCCTGCAAAATATCTCTGATTTGTAGTTGTCTGTTTATCGTTGTTTTGTTTTATTGTTGTTACTGATTTTTTTTTTCCCCTTGTTCCCCTATAATCCTCCTATAAGAAAGACTATCTGGTAATTTTCTCTTTCCTTCTGACTCATTTCAGTGAGCATAATCCCTCCAAGCTCCATCCATGTTTCTGCGAATGGCATTAGTTTACCCTTTTTGATTGCTAAGCAATATTCCAAGTGTATATATACCACATTTTCTTAATCCAGTTATCTATTTTGGGCATTTGGGTTGATTCCAGATCTTACCTATCATAAACAATGTTCCATGCGAATCTTTTGTAACTTAAGGAGAAGTTTGCAGCTACTGACAACAGTTACCAGATCTGACTCTCTTCCTCCCTCTGATATGCTTTCTCCACTGCTCCTTTGACAACCACAGACTCTAAGCTATACTAACTCAGGCATTCAATAGAAACTCCCAATCTAATGCAAGGTCATACATCTTTATCCTTATTTCCCATCAAAAAAAAAAAAGTGAACACAGGAGTGTTTGATATTGTTTGTGCAAAAGAATGAGCCAGGAAAGCAGAGCTTTTGTTCATACTTATTACTCCTTGATTTAACTGGAGGAAAGAGAAGAACAAAATGTAGTGCTATTTACTGTATTATAGATTTATAGATAAAAGTTATGTTTTTCTTATTTTATCTGTGTCATTGAAGCTAAGTGCAATGATTATGTTCTATACTTAACCCAGAAATCAAAACAGCACAGCATCATTATTTCTTTAATGGTAAGAAGCTTTAAAATAAAGGTGGATTTTTCTGATAATACATTTCAGGGCTTCTAGTGTTGTTTCTTCAATTTTTACCAGGTTATCACCTCAATCTTACAAATGCTGTCCACCCAATTCTGCAAAGTGAGGCTGGGTCATAGGAGATGGGGTGCCAATGCTCAATTTCTTTTGAAGATTGTTTATCCAAATATCAAGTCAGAGAGGCATATGCTGGTGGCAGATCCCATGCTCCTTGTCCTTGCACTAAAGTCAAAAAACTTGTAGGCTTCAAAGGGAAGTCTTCTTTTAACTCTGACTTTCACTTTCTGAGCATGGCAAATATGTCTAGCTAACTACATTTGTTAAGGTTGCTATTCTATAATGCTATCGAACCTGCATAGTGTAAAGGATCTTCCACAGTGTACAGAAATGTACAAATAGAATAGATTTGTTTCTGGCCAATTCATGTGGTTTGTTATCTCATAAAACACAGGATCCCTTTAAGCAGTGTTTGCCTTTTAAAAAGTCATTTGTGTTAAGAGTAAAATATCAGAATTTTGAGTTTCTTTTAAAATATGTGGAAAATACATATTCCTAAAGTTTGCTTTCTTATCCCTCATAAAATCGACTGGTTTGAAACAGATCAATAGAAGAATCTGTTCCAGGACTAAGTGACCTGAGTGACACCTGTAACATTTTTAACTTCTGCTGAACTTGGAAAATACCAAAGCTTACATATATTGATATTCAAAGGTTATCAGTGGATCTTTAAAAAGTTACTTCATAAAGGAATTGAAGAGGGTCTATTTTCCAGAACTCCAAGATATAACTCCAGGATTCTGACATATATGTTACAGTTTGTTGCTATGGGAGAAGATGACAAGAATAAAATATGTATGTTTACTTCTGAAAGTAAACTTTTGGCATAATAGCTACCACTTGCAGATCTAGCAGCAGTGGAATTTCAGGTCATCAGTTTCAAATGCCATAGCAAGTAACAGCTGCAACCTTGTTTACAAAAAAAATTGAATCATTTTCCCAGGTGCACTTAAATTTTGGGAAGCTTCACTTGTTTCCTTTGCCATAATACTAAGGAAGTCAATATTGCAGGAAATAAACATAAGTATTCCGTTTAATAGCTTAGACTCATTTACCGTAATAATAGTAGTTGTGTTCCTAAAAATATTAAATTGTCCAGAAACACATTATAAAAAGAACCATGAGACAAAGTTAAAAAGTAGTGAGATTCACAATTTAACATAAGATATTTACCTTATACCCAAAGGGGGAAAATTTTAATAGCTATGTTTAGATTTTATAATAGCAAAAATAGTTATTTCTTCATAACTAGCAAAATATTAATGTTAGTGAGGTTATCTTGTAGACAAATCCCGTCCATTTTGAAACAAAAGCGCCTAGACTGAAAATTAGGATTCAGTGAAATTAAACTCTAACCACTCTCTCTCCTTCTGGCAATTAACCATTAACTTGCTTCAAGTTTATTCCTTGGAACTTGGAAAACTGATTGTGCTACTTCCCTAATAAAAGTTCTGTGCCCCTTCAAGGCTGTTAGTGACATCAAAAGCCAAACATCTATCTGATCATTTCTACCCCAAGGAGACAACCTCCTGAGAAAGTCAAGTGCTGAAAAACATCCACCTGGACAGAATGGTACCTCGTAGAGCCTGGAAATGCAAAGCTCTACCCACACTCCCTCCCCCTTCGTGTGCCACCTCTCACATTCCTCTCACCATATATAATCACACCACTCTTCTTTCTATCATAAAGTTATACATGTACCAACTGTGGCAAATGACATTTTCCCAATGACATATCAGTACTGTAACTATTGTATTAGAATCATAAATGTTTCAATAAAATAAAAAATATTTTGTCTGTTTTAGGTGTCATTGGGATGCCAGCTTCATTCAGGAGTGAACCTGACTACTGCTGTTCTTGGTGCCACCTTGCACAATAAATTTTTTTGAGCAAACATTCTTGTGCTTCAGAGTATGGCTTTCTGGGAGCAAGAGAAAGACCTGGTTTAGTCATTTATAGCACCCTTTAACTTTCAATTAATACCTGCAATCTCTTCCCTGTCAGTAAACTACAAATGTTGCTGGCAATACAATTGCAAACTTTATATCTAAAAAAATTCGAACACAAACTGTGTCCTAGTTCTCACTTCCAAAATCTCTCTCTATTCTTGAGTTACTGATCAGGATATTATTATTTCCAATAATAATTGGAGACATTGTAAATTGCAGATACTCTTAAGAGCTCACTTAAATCTAACTTTCTTTAAAATCTTTTGTGTTTGTCGTTTATCATGCAAAATTTATTTCATTGCTGTTAACTGGTCAGCCTTGAATTGGCTGACTTTCAGTCTTGAATAAAATCAACGTGTCATTGGGAGCAGAATATGTTGCTTTTTAGAGAAACTCAAATAATTCTAATATTATACAAAAGTAACATTTTCAAGAGATTTCTGAATTTTTCTATACTTATTGCCACCAGGCTTCACATTATTCTGCTTATTCAAACCTTATGAAATTCTCTCCTTGTGAATGAGTTGCTAAACAAATTAATAGAAATGTCATGACTTCAAAAAATACAAATGTCTTATCTTACAGTTCCATCTGGCCCCTCCAGTTAAATGAGATTCTAGGAGAACTGCATGCCATTCAGGAAGCCATAGAAAATAGCACATTTCCTTGTTTCCCAGCATCTACAGGCCTCCCGCATCCTCTCATGGCTTCCTTCTCTATTCCATCTTCAAAGTTAGCCATGTTGTATTTCTCTACCTATTCTCTATGGCCATATGTCTTGCTCTTCTTCTATAGAACTGTTTCTACTTTTAAGAATTTGTGATTACACTGCACCCACTTGCACAATCCAGGATGATATCTTGAAGGCCTGTTGATTAATAACATTAATTCCAACATCAGTCTTCATTTTGTTGGGGCACAAGGGCCAAGGTCCCACATTTCTAGGTTCTTCTCAGGTTGGATAAGTAATTAAATAGCATCAGACTGGTTAGTAAAAGAACATTAAGATGATAAGATATATGGAGAACTGACATGGTTTAAGTTGTAAAAGATAATGGAGAAGTATAAGGATATTTATCCAGTGTTTAAGTACCAAGGAAAGAGGAAAGAGAAAAGGGAGTCTACATGCTAAGAAGAGAATGACTTCATTCTTTACTCCCAAAGTACAAATGACTTTCTCAGATAGGATAAGTTCACTAATAAACCAATGCCACGATGGTGTGTGGCCCCCCGCCCCCAGATAACAAACAACAGATTTTCCAATAAAGTTTTTCTATTTTTTCCATGCTATTTTGTCTAACAACAAACCTCTAAAGGGTTTGGCTAATATTTATCCTACCATTAGATTTTTCTTTTCTTCTGATATACAAATAGCAATTCAAATTATAATCACTTTAGAACAATTTTGGAAATACAAAACCAGAAATCTTCACTTTGCTTTCCAAGTTATATTCTAAGTAGAAAATAAGAGAACACCATCAACAAAAGATATATTGCTAACTTTGAGGGTATTTGTGCTATGTATTTTTCACATGTATTTTATTTTCCCTTCCCAAGTAAACTTTATCTTCCCAAGCATTTAGTTTGTGAACTTAAAATGCAAAGACCAGAGTCACAGATAAGAATTATGAAGATGAAGGATAGTTGCCATATCTAATGTAAAATTTAGATGATTCTGGAGCCAACCCAGCTGTATTCTTTATTATAGCAAATCCTGTTGACAAGGGAGATATTTTGAGCTTCTTCAATCTTTTCAGTTTTAGAGTTAAATGGGTATTTCAAGCTGGAGAATCATTAAGTCTCTCTGAGATAAGCATTGAATTTCAACAAGAATTCATTATCAAGCCGATATCTGCTTCCTGGAAAGAGATGTGTCTTTGTCAAGCCCAAGTTCAAAACTCCAAAAGGGGGTATATCCAGCTGCTACTCTTTGCATGTGGCTTTCATTTTTCATTGTACGGGGGCCAAAACAGTGCAATTTTTCCTTGACTGTCAACTCAGAGATTAAGAAGCCTTTCCATTAAATCCTAACTCATTGTTGGTAGTAAATAACAGGGAAGTTTGTCCCACTAATGTTCTTCTCTAATTGCAGTTTTCCCCTAGTGAGATATTGGGTTGGTCCCCTCTGGTGCTTATGAGATGGGAAATTAGAAGTAAATAACATAACACATCAATTCCTAACATGTATTCAGATGGAGGGACAATGAAACAAAACAATAAAACATTTTAACTTAGTTTTTCTTTATTCAACTTTGCTCAGAGCCCTAGCAGTTATGTTTATCATTTGGAGGTCTCAGTTGACAACAGGTCCTATTACTGCATAATACAAAGGTAGGTTAAGAAACACACTATGAAGCAAACTGCAGCCACTGCAGCAGGAGTTCGGCCCCTGCCCCGGGCCAGGGAGGGGACCCACAGGGCTCAGCAGACCTCTCCCGCCTCGCCCTGCTGCTGCCCTCAGCAGTGTGTTTCAGTTAGTCTTCCTGTTCTGCTCCCCGCTCTTGTCTGGTGAGACCTCTCACCTCCTGCAAGTCTGGCCTGTACCCCCAGCTCTTGTACGCGTAAATAAATAAATCTCTAAAAAAAAAATACAAAGGTAGAACTGAAGCAGCCAAGAGCAGATGAAGTTTTTCAAAAGTAGTCCCACTTTATTTTTTATTTTTCTCTTGCTCCTTTCTTCTCTGTCTTTTTCCTTTTCTTCTTCCTCTTCCACTTTTTCTTCCTTCTTTTCCTCTTCTTCTTCCTCTTTTGTAAGGTTACATTTGAAAAGGATAGGGTGACCCTTGGCAGGGAGGAGAAGAATGAGAGAATTCAGGGAGAAGGAAGCTGGAGATAAAGAAGGAGACCTGGAAGAAACACACAGAGCAGAGAGACATGTGAAGAAGCTGAGCTTGTCTCTCAGTCTGGCGCCCGTATCAGGGACTTAGGGCCATGGAAGGAGACACTTGAAAGAAACAGAGACATAGGTGAGAGCGCCCAGGGCAAGACTGATATTGACAAATTTTATCTTGACCAGTTTTTGATTTTACTCTTTCCTCCAGACTTGCCTGGCCCCTTCTGCCCTTTCCTATGGTTCCCCACCAGAAGAGACCTTAGACTTGTGGCAGGCTTTTGGGCCTCAGTGGCCCTGCTTTGGTTGAACCCTGTTTGGCTGAATCTTCATCCACAAAGGAATGGGTAAATTTGGTTGTTTCATGTGTGAACTGTTATCTATTCTTTCCTTTCTCTTCTCTCTCTTGCACATGATTTTAATATAGTAATTTTCTATTGTTTGTCCTACGTAGAAGGGTATGTTTTGTCTTGATGTGGCAGATGGCAGAACCCATTTAGAACAGGCAGGTCTGGGGTGGACACCTGCCCAGAACACTAAAAGCTACTGTGAAGGGCAGCTGGGCCGCTAGCTGACCTTTGTCACCTCTGGTCAAGAATTTGTGTGTGAAGGCCTCTGCCCACCCCCCTGGCCTCTGTGGTGTACAATTTGGTTAGACCTGGCCGAGGAGGTCTGGAATCCTAGTCCCAAACTCAGTAGACCTCAAAGCTCCCTGCAGGCTCCTGTTAACCCAGTTCTAGGTGGCACCACCCATATATCATCCATGGGCAATGGGACCTTCTCCCTCCCCCACCTCTGCTTGTTCTTAGAATAAATTGTTTGTTTGTTTTTTTTTTCTCTTTTGCTACATCAAAGTCCACTTTGCTTACATTGGTGGTGTGGGCCAGACCCAGAACGAGTCAGAAAGATTCTAACATGGTGGCAGTTTTTAGCCCTTTGCCAAGTATTACAGTTTTTCCGCTTTCACATGGTGAAAATCATTTTATCAACACAGAAGAGAAATATAAGGAGTTGATTGAGCTAGAAATTGCCCTAGGTGGATCAGCAGGGTTGGAGGGAATGTTCAGATATGAAAGATACTTAAAAAAACAGGATGTGGTGTCTGTCTTGGGCAATCTGGTGGCCATGTAACAATCTTCTCATCAAAGCTGTTTAAGAGGTGAGTATTTTCTTAGGTATATAATTTACCCTAAATGTTCTCAAAGGTGATTCATGTTCATAATCTATACTGAGAAGAGTTAAGTTGGAGGTCCCCTCATGTATCATCTTGTACAAAATCTAATCCTGTTATTGTTGTAATTACGTGAATGAGCAGCTTAATGCACCATAAAATCCCAACACATAGAGAGAATCATCAGCAGGTCTGTGACTGAAATAGGATTTTTAGATTTTACCTATGGCTTTTAAATTAAAACACTAATGTGCTTTCATCTTCAATTAAGCACAATTGCCATATATAATTGGTCATAGTAATGTAACTAGTAATTTGAGGACCATCAAACATTCTCATGCTGCACACATTTTAAAAGACGTTTATTTCATAGAGCTTTGGGCCTAGAAATTAATTCATAAGAGACTAGTTCAATCTGTTCTCTGTCAAGAGGTGGGGGAATTAGAAAATACTTGAAAGATGCTCAGGAAGTGAAAGGTACAACCGAGCGGGGAGACAAAGTACTTATCCTTTCACATAGTTAGGTCAGGCCAAGGCAATGTCCTTGTATTTGGTTCCCAGAATTCATATTACTTGAATGGCACCTCCACATGTTTTCTTTCACTCTCACTCCCCACACATCAGTTAATATACCCTTGTGGTTCCCAGCTCCAATGCAACTAGTGGCTGACACAAGATACTTTACCATTTCTTTATGAAGTTGAGAAGGTGAAGCAACTGGAAGGTACATTAGACTGTGGCAAGCTTTGAGCCTCAGTGGTCCTGCTTTGGTTCAACACTGTTTGGCTGGGCATTTACCCATAAGGGAATGGATGGTTTGGGGTGTTTAATTGGGAAATAGTTTACTATATTCTTTCTCTTCTCTTTATTGGACACTAGTTGTATTCAAGTTATTGACAGTCTTATGCAATAGATTGTTTTGTCTTGATGGGGTGGATGGCAAAACCTAATTAGAGGAGGCAAGTTTGTGGGTCTTAGGATGCCTTTCCTTCTGCCCACTAACAGATTTGGAAGTTCCTGGTTCAAGTCTAAGGGCAAGAAAGCACTACTACAAGACAGGCCTAGTGACTAAAGAGAAATCAGCTGTCATATCATTACTCAATGCCAGTGGAATACTGGAGAACCCCTGCCCCCACAGAGTACCATTGGAATTGTTCTTAGAAATATACAAAATCTCTAACTCTTCACTGCTAAGTTTGACATTCAAATTGAGGTGGCTGGTGTACTACCTGATCACAATTATGGTGCAGGTCACTTAGCAAGATCTTTGAGTAAAATATGATATTTGTGTCAAGACATGAGGATATAGATTTGATCAGGTAATGAAGTCAGAAGAGAGTGTGGAACGCACTGTTATCAAGACAAAAGATAGCCTGCATCTATATTGAACTAAAAGGAGATAAAACCAAAATTAGAGCACGAACTATAAAAGGGGAGTTTGGAAAACTAAAGTTACAAAGGGAAGCAAGAGGCAGGTAATAAATTGTCTTGCTCAGACATGTTTTAAGTAGTAGAGTAGTGAATAACTTGATTAGATTTATGTTGTGGAGGCAGCAAATCAATAAGAAGGTGCTTGTAGTAATTGAAAGAAAAAAAAAAAAACATGATGTTTGTCTGAGCTTGGAGCTGGAAAAGAGAACTAAAAGAGGAGTCTAATATTAAAGATTAACAGTCTTACAGAAGAGAACCCAGATCCTGAAGTAAGGTAGATTCTGATTGTAAACATCATCCTCATTATTTAACGACTTGTACTTTAACCAAATGTTTAGTCTCTGACATGGACAACTTGCACTGGTAAACTGAAGATAATAATGATATTAATTATCAAATTCTTGCAAGAATCATTGTGGTATTATATGCAAAGCTTTTGGTACAGTACTGGCTATCAACCCTCAAGCAAAATCGCTATTTTTTATTGTAATTTTCTGAACATGGCTATTGATCAGAGATTACTTTAAAAAATAAGAGAAAAATTCTCCACCATATAATACAAATGTCATGACATTTTGCCCTCAGTTGTTCTAGCTAAATGCTTCTGCATATGCTTTAGTTTGTGGTTTAAGTGATTGTAAAGTTTATAAATTTGAAAGAGATGAGTTTTCTAGAACAGATACTCATCTACTCTCAATTATTCAGGAATATTTTACTTTGTACAATCTATTATATTATTTTTTCTTCTGAGGTTTAAGTGTCTGTATATGTAACATATTCATGGATTATATTTATGATTGTTGGTGGCATTAAAGCTATCCCTAAATTTTGAAATAAAATCATTATGGATATAATTGTGAGAGTAGCTATAACAGGTCATGTGAATTTTGTAGAAAAACATGAAAGCACTTATTTATTTCAAAATAAAATTGACATTGATAATTTGTGATATTTTAACCGTATTTCCTTGGATCTTTGTTTTAAGTATTAGTTTTGCAATTGTTGACAAAATACAGCCTCTTCTTTTGTAAATCTTTCAATTTTTTAAGTCTTAAAAATTTTGTTCTTTAAAAAATGTTCTCAATATTCTCCAATTTCATTTGGATTAAATGCCCTCACTTAAACCAGAAGCAACTGACTGCCTAGATTTTGTGCAAATGGTGACACTTGCTATGATGATTCAGGTTAATTTATGATTTATTGATTGGTGTCTGAGTATTCCCTTTCTTTGGTCAATCCAGACTTGTTCAGCCAAGGAAAACAGTGTTTATGATGCCACTATATTTAATATTAAAGGAAGAATTTCCTATATAGAAAATGAATATTTGTAATCAACTTGGAGATCCCTTCTGGAACCACAGAGATCATATACATACTTCTTAGAAGAATTCCTGTTTATTGTAAACCAATAAAAGCATTCATGAATATTATCAGTCTAAAATAAATTCCTGATTATTTTTGTATTTATTTTATATATGGTATTTTTTTGTGTGTTCTGTAGAAAAGTTTATAGTCCAAATGGGTGACTTATTGCAATGAAACATCATACTATAATAAAGCACAGATACATCAATAGCTAGTATTTTCCAGAAGCATTTATATATTAGACTAATATATATAATAATTTATTAACCTATATATATCAGCAATCTGTAGCTGGCCATGTACATGGAATAAGTTACAACACTCAATATACCTATTATGGAATGTTATTAATCTCACCATCATATAAATGAGACTACTAGGGCAAGTGGTTTAATATATTTACCTTTGTTACTCCCTTATCACATGGTAAAGCATGTATTTCAAATGTCTCAGATAGTCTAAAGAGTAAATTAAGAAATATGGTATGCATACAGAATGGAATACTACTCAGCAGTAAAAACTGTGACCGTTTGCTGTATAGGTCATAATAAGTAGAAATTGGTTCAGAAACATGCAGCTACAAGTCAAAATGTCAATGTAGGTTGAAGAAGAGGAAGTACTACACTACATTGACTTATCTCAAACATCATGGGAGCAAAAGACAGCAAATAAATGACTACATTCACTGAGCATGTCATCCAGCAGGTAAATTTTTCATGCTATTTTTTTGTTTTAATTTATATATATATGTAATATATATATTACAACATTGTTCATTTTGTAAAATGCATGCTTGTATGCTTTTTCCTTTCAGTTATATTCCTCATAAAATTCCCACCACCATTTCACACGTGCACCATCACCATAGCCCATTTGTCTCTTCCCTCCCCTGTTTTGATCCTTCTTCCCCTCCCCTGAAGAAGGTCTTTTGTTGCCTGTTATTTTTTTAAATTTATTTTAATTATTTTTTTCTGATCCCTTAATTGACTCCCCATATTCCTCCTTTATGAAAAACCACCTGTATATATATATATATATATATACATATATATATATATTTCCTTCTAGCTTATTTCATTGGGCATAATCCTTTCCAGCTCCATCCATGTTGTTGTGAATAGCATGTGTTCATCTTTTTTGATTGCTGAGTAAGATCCCACTTGTATATATACCACTTTTTCCTGATCATCTATTTTAGGGCATTTGGGTTGTTTCCATATCTTACCTATTGTCATGAATGCTGCAAAAAACATAAGGGTGCAGGTTTCCTTTTGCCTTTTTTTGGTGTACTTTATATAACTAGTAGTATTCTTCTGCTTTCCAAAAATGAGCAGACCAAGGAACAGAAATATAGTTATTTGTTCAGTGCTAGCAGCCACATGTATTTCTGATTTGAGATTCGAATCAAGGAAGGAGGCTGAGATCTACAGGTAATAAGCTTAATATGTGGAATCCTGTGTCTCAAAAAGAATTAGTAAATTAGGTGGTGTTTTGAAAAAATAGATGCACTTTAATATGCAATTCCCATTGCTGAAGGGCAACTGTTTTAAGTAATATGTAATTTGACACATGTGTCCACCTTTTATTTATGATTGTCATATAGTTTCTGATTCATTTGCCTGGTGAATCAGGCAGAAATTCTTTAAAGATTCATTTGAATTTTCACAGTCAATTAGTGACATAGCACGAACTACAAGTCTAATGCTGTTTTATGGTAGATGCCACTTATAAAACTCACACTACCCATCACAATAACTGAAGCAGAATGATAATAAAACATGAATAGGAGAGAAAGTATTTCTAATTTTTGTCTTTGACTATTCATCACCTTTATGTAACACAGAAGTTCTCAATTCTAAACTGTTTTTCATAGGTTGTGCATTGGAAATATACAAATCTTAAATAGCCTTGGTAGAGAAAAATAAAGCTGCAATACTCACTGGACATATGACTATGATATAATAATTAAGGTTGGGTAAAATCCAAGATCTCTGATAATTAATAAGAGCCATAATAAGGCAGAGCTTAGATTTACAAAACTCAGAGATTTCAGCTATGTGTGTTTGTAAATATTTTCTAATGATGTTGTAGATTTAAAGATCTGGATTTTATTTCTCAAAACAATTTGTACTTGATTTGCATCTCCCTGATGATTAGTGATGATGTGTAGAGGTGTACCTTTTCATGTGCTCATTGACTATTTGCATATCTTGTTTAGAAGAATGTTTCTTCAGTTTCTATGCTCATTTTTAAATAGGGTTGTTTGCCTTTTGTTATTGAGTTAAGTTCTTTATGCAGTTTGTTAACAATCCCGTCCTATTTTTTCAGAAGTTTTCCAAATCGGCAAATAATGTCAGAGTAAATTACTTTTTTGTAGATATTTGCAGAGTGATATTTTTAGATGTTATTACAATTCAAATTTGTCACCAACCACATGTAAAAAAGTTACCATCCTTTAGAGTTTCAATGTCGTCCTGATTATTGCATGGATCAATATAGGTTAAGTGTTCTGGAATGACAAACAATTCCCAAATCCCTTGAATTTGCATTTAAACGAATCCCTCAGATGTTTGTACCTACACCATGGCCACCATGGGTAGCTATGCCCATCTACACAGTCTTCATTCCAGACTCAACCTAATGGACCAGCCAATGGCTGAATCATTATTAGGTTCATAGGAGAAGTAAAAAGAATGTACTGACTTTTAAAACTTTTAATATGATTTTTTCCCCCATTTCATTAGACTGAACACATCATGTTGTTGTGTCTAACTGTGTTGGAATAGGAAGGTAAAATATCCCCCAGAAAGGAGCACCAAATACTGGTGAATAATAATTCAGTCTACTACACATAGCAATAATGGTATTTTTAGAAAAATTAATATGAAAAATAGTTTATGATGATTGTGTAAGTTTACTTTTGTTGGATATGAGTGTGTTTTATTTTTTTTTGCACATTGTCAGTTATGTTATTTCTTGAGAAAATATTTGTTCCCATCATCTATGATATGTAAGGCTCTTACTTTTTTCTGAGCAGAACATTGCAATGTGAATTCTCCAAAGTGCTCTTTGGAGACCCTCAGTGGTCTCAGGATATCTTTAGGAAGAATCAGAGTGGCGGAACTGACTAGCAGGAAGATTTCAGTGGATTTCTTGTCTGCAAACAAATTGATAACAGGTCATCAGTGCAACCTCTTCTTCCCATGACTATGGATGATTCAGATTGCAGGGAGAGGCTGAATAGATTCAGGTCACTACAAAAACACTTCCATGAATACTTCTTGACAACCTGCAAATGATTATCTGAGCTCTTGGTCCTTTTCTCTTTTTTTATACCAATATATAAAGAAAATGTAATGTAGAATGAAAGCCTGACCTAGAATGTGGCAGGCCACAGTTCTGAGCTTTATTAATTCAAATCTACTTCTACTGAGAAGGACTTTATTGAAGTAGCCTAAAAATATTCTTTCTCACTAAAGAAACTACTTTCTAAACAGAAAAGTTTTCTATATTTTTGTTCTAAGACCTGTCATAATTTATATATTCAAATTCAATTTTTTCTTCATTTCAGGGTATTGTTAAAACATGAATACTCAGTTATAAATTTCTAGATAGTTGACTATATTTATTAATATTACAAAAGTGCATGCTTTCTGAAAATGTTAATCTTTAATAGTTTGTATTCAATCACAACTGGCTTTATTTTCCTAGATAGAAATATAATAATCTTATATCAAAAAGCAAAACTTTAAAGCAGTAAATGAGAATTTGTAATACAAATTGGGATTACATATCTAGATGTCACTTATTAATTATTTCATGATGAAGATGTAAAATCAGCACATTTAGTTTTGAAATCTTCAGTTGGAAATCATAATATAATCTTAGTATTATGATACAGAGTTTTAGAAATAATCACATGCTTTTTAATGTTACTGCTTTCATCCCATTTTTGATAATTGCTGTCACCTTGTGTAGTAAGTAGAGTGTATAAATCTGAAAACTTGCAATTCACTAGCATACCACTAGAGTGAGAAAAAAAAGATTTACATACAAGGCATATCAGGTAATGGTAAACTTTGAAAAGCAACTAAAGCACTAAAAGAAAAGATCATTTGGGGATTATAATTGGGAATTTTTTATAGTTCATGAACACTAGAGGGATGATAGATGTGCAGAAATATATATTATATATTTTATATATAATATATAATATTATAAATAATATCATATTCCTGATGCATTTTAACTAACTGAATTGGTGGGTAGAGTTTAGTTGGGAGCAGTAATGTTGGAGAAACTATTGTAGATACTGTCTGTCCAGTGTGTTCTGTGGAGTAAATGCTGGCTTAATCAGATACACTCTCCTAATGTGGTTTTCCCTGTCGCTTCAGGCAATGGACCATATCGTTAGGTGCCTCATTCTCCTGAAATAAGTGAAAACTCTTTAGGTTATGTGTCTTTTATTTTTCTTAGTTTTTTTTTTTTTGTAAAGTTTTATTTTTATTTACTTATACATCAAGAGCTGGGTTATAAGCCAGATGTGTGGGGAGAGGGCAGGTGAGAGGACCCACCAGAGACAGAGTGGGGAGCAGAACAAGCAGATGGACTGAAATACACTGCTGAGGGGAGCAACAGGCCAGACAGGCGATGTCTGCTGTACCATGTGCATCAGCTCCCTGGCCAGGGATTGAACTCCTGCAGCAGTGGCTGGCGAGAGCTTGCTAGCAGAGACTTTAACCCCTGAGCCACCAGGGAGGCCCCCTAGGTTATATGTTAAGAATTTCTGGCACTTAATATCATGAGACTAAAGATATTCTTTTTTTCTTTTCTTTTTCTTTTTTTTTGGGGGGGTTCCAGGTGAAATATCTTGCTGTTGAAGAAACAGGAAGATATAAAAATAGCAAAACAATGTGAGAAAAATGACATGATTAATATAATTTGAACTGTAGTTAACAAAGGGAAAAACTGCATGTGAAACTTGGAAAGAATGAGTTTTGACAGAGGGATTACTAACAATGAAGATTTCAAATAAAGTCTGAGTACAGGGAAATGATAAAATAAAATGAAAGATAATGAGTATGAAGAAGAAAAGATTTTTTGCACTAAGATGAGAGATATTTTAGATGCTCTTTAAAGGATTTCTTCCTTTAAGTGTGTCAATAATTGCCTTTACCTGATTTTTGCTTTAGTATGTACAGAATATTTCAGTAAATTGTTTATATAAATGAGTGTCTCTCTGCCCTTAAGATGTCTTTTAAGAATTTCTTTATAAATAGCTCCTTCATGTAATTTCAATTAAAAAGAACATTATCTGTTTATATACTGTATATCTTTATACAAAAAAAAATTATTTCATTACCAAAAGAATGAAATTTACCTACTCAGAAGCAGTATGTTGCTCTTTGAGAATAAGTGCTGGAAATTAATAACTTTATTTTTATAGTTGTATGTTTTTCACTTTCTAAAGTGTTTTGAAGAAAATAATCATTCACCGAAAGAAATTAAGGTGTATCAAGTCATGTAGTAGTTGTGCTAAATATAATGCTCCAAAGGTTGCAACTAAGCTGAAATTAAGTATACTTTCATTTGTAGAGTCACTTGCTGAAATGTAGTGATGAATGGAACGCACACGAATTACTGTTTTATTATAAAGTGATAAAATGGTTTCCGATTCAAGATTTCTTCAAGCATAAATTTTACTTCCAAAATCACTGGGAACTCATTTTGTAAAGAAATCTCTGAATCTATTGCCCATATTAACTTAATTAACGAGTGTCTGAACTCAGTCCCCTATTGATTCAATTAACTACCTATGTAATGCCAGCTAAGTCACTTAAACTTAGGGGATTATAAAGATTTTTTTTTTATTAAGATAACATTTTATATGACTTAGAATCATCCTCTTCAGGTGTATATTTTTTTTTGTCTATACCTGAATATCTTAAAGCGATGGAGAGTCTTCCTACTCTTGTAATATCAGTTTATTGTGGGATGAAACACATAAATCTGTATGCATGCTGCCATCAGAAATTAAATCTTATGATATCTCCCATTATTTGAATCAAATCCTTATTAACTTATCATTTGTAATTTGTATCTTCATATATACTAACCCCAAGAAGAGAATTAATTGATCAAAGGGCAATAGAGTCAACTCAGTTTGACATAATTTTCAATTCAGGTGAATAAAGTTCATGTCATTTTTATATCAGTCTCCACTGTGCTTGATGGACTAGCATGATTATCCATGCCCAGGTACCTGACTCACCTTCTATGTGCAGGTAAGTCATATGCTCAGGATCAACATTTGAATTGTATTGAATTTATTGAGCCCATTCCTCAGCCTGACAATTAACGGTAGTTTCCTATGGGGCTTCCCATTGAGATGCTCAAGACTTGCCCTGTGACTCCTAAGTGTTACAGTTTCCAGTTCTACCTTTCTGTCATCACCCATATAAGTACACCCTAGTAGACAATCAGAACTGCAACTCATTATTAAGGAGGTCAATACTCTAACCATCACTAAAAATGAATTTACTTCAGATCCTTCAAAAATTGTGAGTGAATTCCATGTACCACTCATAGATATAAATTATGCTGTGTAAAAAAAGGATTGCATTGAACAAGAAGAGAAAAATCTTCTTGATTATTGAATCTTCTTGATTTCTGAAAAAATCTCAGATCATTATAAATAATTATTAGAATCTGCATTCATTGAATCTTATAGCTCACCAAGTCTCTTTCATGTCTTAGTCAAAAGAACTGAAGATGCGCACTTTAAAACTAGGAACAATGATTCTGGCCTTCTCTTAAAAAGCTGGTAGGACTGTGACTGTTAACCATTCATGTTTGTAAAAAGAAAAAAGTTTCTTCTAAGAAAACAAAGGTCTTGAGGAGTTAACGAAAATAAGTATCCATTTCCTTTCTGAAATGAAGGACTAAGGAGACATTCTTTATATTAAGCAGAAATTTTTGTTTTGAAATACCTTTGAATTAGATACCAGAACATAGGTGCAGGATGGTGTATATATTTATGAATGGATACACCTGAAAATTATATGGTATTGTAAAATAATGGTAAATAACCTGAAAAAGAGGAAGTTGAAAAAATTAATTAATTTTAATTTTAATTTCTGGAATTATACCAGTTAATTCATATTATGTTCCAAATAATGACATAAAGAAATCATCAAACTTACTTAACCAATGACATTATACTCTATTATTTCTGCTGCCATTTTATTCACCTTTAATACAGATATAAATTAACTTTCATATATTTTATTAAATTAACACATTTTTCATATTAAAAATTTTGCTTTTTTTATATAATACATTAATTCATCTTGAAATTTACTTTTTGAATCAATTGAGGTTTATTGGCAATTTTAAGTTTGACCCTATTGTCTTTTAGAATAGTCCTCTAATCTTACTTGTAAATTTAAAAAATTCACCTCATCTGATTCAAAATGTAAAAAAACTGGGTGAGCATATTTATTGCAGTATATACCCTCTTTGATTGTGACATATTTTTCCAAAACAATAATTGGTAGAATATTTTCCTAGCTTCAACCCTTTATTCCACACACATTCTTATCACGTATTTGAAAATAAGCTTGAAAGTTAGATTTTAATGCCAGAAATTTATGAAATCAAGAAATAGACAAGACTCATCAAATTTGTGTTACAGAAACTACCCCTTAGCTCTTTACATCAATTGTGGATGGGAAAAATAATAAAACATTCTCACTACTTTCCGAGATTGTGTTTTTTAAAGCAACAATGAATTGAATCATGAAAAACTAAAACACCCCATTGAACTAAAAGATGGTGAATTTAAAAACTAATATTCTAGTCAAAAACATGTATAATAGTTCTGCTTTTATGCTTTCACTAGCTTTTCATAGGTACTGAAAAAATTAACTAAATCAAAAAACCATATGGCAATATTAATATTTAAGCTGCTTCTGCATACTATCAGAGGTCACAAAATATTAATAAAATATGAGATATTATCAAAATGTAAGGCCAGTGAGACAATCCCATCACGTCCATCATTGAGTGACACTTGTCTGAATAGCAAATGACTTGCTCATTCTGTGATAATACAATTTACTTGGGAAAAGCATGATAAGTTATGTTTTAAGACAGGTAATGTTTTTTCATTAATTTGTAATTTTTTTAAGTACTGACGATTTCAGTTTCTCCAAATACCATACTGGGCCCTGCGTGTGCACACGCAGGTATATGTGTGTGTACACGTTGTTATCTCGATGATAAAGGAGTTTGATTTCTCCAGGGTATTCACACTATTAAGGTCAGTGGCAAAAAGTGTTCAGAGTTTTAGTCTATCTCTATGGGCTAAAAGCACGCTCATAAGCTTAAGCTTGTTCTTGAGCTGGGCAGTCATACATCTATTTGTCCATCCTAGTTCTTGCCCTGTGAAACTCAGACTTTAGTATTAATCAGACTGGGAGAAAACCTCCTTACAAAGATTGCTTCACCAAATCTTACAATTGCCATACGTCAAATATCCTTAGGTAACAAATCTCCTATGGAAACTTAAGTCACCCCTTGCACTTAGTCACCTTAGTAAGATAAAAGAGTTGAATTTTGTGGGAAGTGTTTAAAGCTTCTAAGATCCTACCAATTACCCAGTAATTTCAAACTAATCTTTCTTTCCTTCTTATCACATCCTCAGACTGCCTACTTAGCGAAGATGAATCCCCCCCCAAAAAAAACAAACACTACTACATGAATGTATAGTGGCTTCTGTTATTATGGAACTGACCTTAGTATCTTGTGAAGCATTTGAACAATTATCCTTATGGTTATAAGTCTACCAATACGTAGAAAAGATAGAAACTTATTTTTTCCCCATAAGATAGTCATGTATTTCATTAATCTTGTAAAAGCCCTGATGCACACAGGCACTGCAACCTCACCCAAGGCTTAAGAGACCTATTCAACTCTAGAGATTTTTTTTGCCTCAGACATCTAAGAATTACACTTTGAATGGTCATAGAATAGATCTTCTTTTTCTCTTTAATGCTTTTCAAAGGGTATGTTATCAATTTGTGCCATTCTCTCTCCCTGGAGGACATAGCACTGTTTTTATTTCATATTGAAAATGAAAGAGACATACTAGAAAACAGAATTAATTTTGAAACTTTTTACTCTGTAAAAGAATTCAGAATTTAGTGGCACTGAATCTTACCAGAATAATACACTGTAGAATGTTAAACTCTGAAATTGTGGCAGAATTTCAAAACTCTACATTTGGGGGAAGGGGGAAATACTATGAGGACACCTCTAAGTATACCTTTGCTAAACCATAATTTTATTGTTTTTTTTTTTAATCTAGTTTTACTAACCACACTGGCAAGTAAGCAACTCTTCAGCTACTTTTTCATTACAATTAAACTAATCAACGAAGGTGATAAATTTACTGTTAATATGTGAGACCCCAAACTTGGAAATTTAGTTTCATTTGGAAATTGTGTGAAATAAAACTGATAAAAACTAACACAGTACTTCTCTAGTCTCTCCTCATTTCTTTCTCCTATCTCTACACTTACATCACACATTTTTTGGTATAAACAAAGATGTTCATAGCGTGGCATTGTCTTTTGAATTTGGATGAAATCTGAGTATTATCTCATTTCCCTCTATTAGTGTCTTAAAGAAAAAAAAGAAATACATATTTATTAGTATTTATTAGATATATATTAGTATTCATATATACTAAAAGAAAAAAAAACAGGAAGATATATTTTCATATAACTTTGAAGTAAAAAAATATTATGAAGTGACCATTTAGTATAATTTAGAACATTCTACTTGAATTATTTGTACAAGGAAGTGCAAAAGAAAAGTTGATACTCCAAAGGGTCCTTTGTTGAAAGGAATGCAGAAGTTAGTGTGTAAGGACATCTTCGAAGTGTCAAAGAAAAGAGAAAAAGGAGATTTGTTGAACATATAAAAAATATATACAAAACAGAGTCAGTGGTTTTCTGATAAAAGTTGATAAGGAAGAAGTGAGTATAGGCCATTTTTAGCTGCCCTGGGAGGAGCAGACAAAGAGGTAATTTGCTTTCTCTTATTGATTAGGAAATAAAATATCAAAACACATATTTTACAAGGAGATTAAGTTACATGGATCAGAATGTTTAGGAAAAAAATGCATCACATGAGTCTGTAACCAGGATATTCTACAACCTATCTCACAGTAATGCACCGGTTAAAATATTTAATACACTGGTTGAAATAGCTATTGGCTTTTTGAGAATGGGGGAAATGTTCATGTGTACAGTTTCCAGTTCCTAAATTGTAAATATAACAGGATGACTAACACTAAGTGACAAACTTTTAGAAAATTTATCAATTGGGTCTCACAGTTAATAGAATAGTCAGCTCTCAACATATTTCTTCAGCATTGTTGCATTCATTACATTATTATGTTATAAATAAATGCTATATATTATAAATAAATGTTGTAAATAAAGTGCAATATTTTCTATACTAAAATGCATATTACCTCATTTGAATTTCCTTTATAGTGAAACAGGATGTTTCAACTATTTGTGTTGAATTTAGATGTTAACATACATACTAATGATTTTGTTAATAGCAATACATGAATACGCAATGACATTGAAAAAGAAAGCTAATCTTGAAGAGTTAGAGAAGATACTGGCATTACAATGATTGTGCATCACTGACACATTGGATATTGTGAGGAACTGAACATTCAGAAAAGGAGTATTTACCACATTTGGGGTTCTCCAAGCTCGCATGTATGAAAGAAATGTTTGACCCTTGATCATATTTTGAGAGATAACCCTCTTAGCTCTGGGAATATGTTGTATGAAAGAATGTCTCTGCTTATCAAAACCTTTGGCCATGCCAGATGATCTATGATAACAATGGGATTTATGATGGGAATCTCATGCTATGTGATAGTATTTCCCCTAGAGAGGGACTGCAGGCTGAGCAAATAATGGTAGCCACACAGGCTGTCTACACAGTCAACCCCTATGAAAACCCTGGACTGACACTGTGGTGACTTCTCCTGGTTCACAGTGTGTTTCATGTGTGTAGTCAAACAGCAATCCTTTTACCTTCACTGATGGTCATCTTTATATTTTGGTTGAATAACCAACCATCTGTGGTATGAAAGGAAGTGTCCAGAAGTGAGGGAAATAGTAATTTGATGGCTTCTTCGTTTGCTTTTTCTATCGCCATTTACTCACTATTTTAGTTCCTGACTTTCCTAATTTATATTATGTTTTATTCATTATATCATATCCTATAATTTTGTTAGAAAACAACAACATTATGACCTTTAATCATTTGCTTGTTGTTAAAAAGCAGTTCATCAGCTAGGAGTTAGTTAAAAGTAGAGTTTCAAATTTCCCAGTGATACGTGCATTTTAAAATATTTTTTTAAGGTTAAAAAGTCCTTTGAATCGAGTCAAATGAAAATGACCAACCACTGAGATGAAGATGAACCAATGTTAGAAATTAGTTCTTTTACAGCAAAAAATTATTTTGAAATGTCCAGAGAAAATTCTGGCTGTCAAAATTGGAGTCTGTATAAGCTAGTTGCTATCAGATAGAAGCCAGTAATTCCACAAAGCACAAGACAAGAATGAATTACTCAATACAAAATACCAGTAGTACAACATTGAGAAGGTATCTGCTATGAAGTTATCATTCAATCTGAAAACAGAAAAATAGTTCCATAATATTTCAGGGAACAGAATAACACTGAAATGTTTCTTATAAAAAAGTAGAACTCAACTTGTGAAGTTTGCAATTTTTAATAAGTTCAACCTGGCAACAAAAAGAGCCAAAGATATTGAATCTACATGAAGCTTAACCTTAGGCATAAGCAGTTAGGACTTAAAGATAAGACTGGAAGTTTTAGTTAAATAATTTTGATATTTGATTTGATTTATATTGTAATTATAAAGGAGGAATTTTAATGTGTTATGGGTGAGGTGAATAGTTCTTATTATTCACTTTATATACTTAATTGAAAAAATGTAATATCTGTTTATGTGCATATGGATTTATGATATTAATAAAACAGAGCTTTGAGTGGAAAGAAATCCCAGTTAAAATTTTTCACACCACTTTTAATCCCTTCAATATTTATGATGTTTCAGTTAATTTAGTGTGACCTTCAAATTGTAAAAGCCTTTTAACTTTTTAAATTTTGAAACTAAATTATTGCCCACCATATTTAGACATCATGTGAGGTTTGAAACTGTCCTTGCAAACCATAGAGTCAACACAGTAAATTCTGGACACTTTTTTAAGTCATCAAACATATTGTCGATCATATAAATGGTTATCCTTTGCCCTGAGACCATGCACATAAAATTCTGATTGATGTCAAAGGGGGCCATGTGAGGCTTTTGAGGGCACTGAAGTTTGAAATTTTATGGAGTGTTCAGAATATCTTTGAAGTCCAGTTACTGAGGAGAAATACAACATTTTAAAAGTAGTTCTTCAGGGCTTATTCTTATCCACTGGGAACAAGTTTAGATTGCCTATTTTAAATGCTGTGTTAGGCTGGAATTGCAAAACACAGTATGGGGAGTGAGTAGTTGATTTCTAATGGATTGTTTCAGTGATTTCAATTTTAGATTTATTGCCTTGGGGGTCCATATTGGCAAATCATCTACCTCTCTTTTAAAACATTAATATTCATGAGTTTCTTCATTCAGTTGCAATATTGGAAGATATTTATTTTATTCCAGGTATTGCTATAAATTAAGTGTGTTACTTTTATTAGCAGTATACAAAATTCATCAAACAAGAGAAATCACTTTTATATCATCAAATTCACTAGTGATTTTCAAATTTAGGGTTTGTTTTTATAAGATTTCCTCACTTTTTTGTTGGTGCTCATCTTGAAAAATTTCTGTAAGTACTCTCAAATAAACTTCCATAAATTTACTGCTATAGCAAGAGACAGGGGTCTTAATAGAATAATTATAAGCAACCACCAAAATGAAAGTTGCCATTTGTCTTGGAGCATTGCAAGTACATAAATATATTACTTAGCACATGATATCATTTTTATTGATTTTAAAATTACATAATGAGAGTCAGAATCTTTGAATAATATATATTTATTATACAGCATGATTAAAATAACTAAATATTAAGTTACTAAATGAAATATAATAATAAGTACTTAATCCCATTTGGCAAAAATTCAAAATATTCAGTCTTTTTGAATAAAAGGCATTCCATGTATAGAAACAATACACTTTGTTATTTCATCAGAAACAAAACTTCTAATGCTCTCTGAAACCTCTCCATTTCCCCATTTTGAAACTCTACATGCCATAATCATAATCCATAATATCCTAAATTTTGTCTTCCTTAGTTATCTCTGATTTTTAATTTGGGCAACATTGTGTTGAGAGCTCCTGAATCTCTGCAGCTTCTCAGGGAAATCTTTGTCGTTTTCTGCATCAATCTATTACCACCAGGAAGATTCAGGCTTCTTGACAGCTCATCCAGCATGAGCCTGGTCATCCATTCTACTCATTCATAACATTCATGATGACTGGAGGAATGTGCTGAAGCAGCAATCAAGAAACAAGACTTATGCCAGAGGAAAAAGGAATGACAGAGCCTTTCAACCAGAAGCTCTCCTTTACACTTAGGAATATTTTAGGTGAGTATGTAGAAGTCAGGCATAACAACTGAAGGTTGGAAACTAGCAAAAGGAATAGAGAAATGGCAAGGCAGCAAGAAGACAGCAGAAACAGAATTTAATTTCATTTTCATTTGTTGGTGAAAAGAGATAGGAAAGGGCTTTATGTGGGGAAATGACTTATTAGATTATCATTTTGAAATGTCGGTTCTAGTTTCATTGGGAGAATGCATTAAAATGAAGACTGAAGACTCTGAAATGAGTTAGTGTCATCCAACTGAGAAATGGTAGTATCCAGAAATTACACAGAGCATGAAGTTAACAGCTCTAAGAGAGAGCAGTGTATATCAACATGGCCGAACAATTATAGTTTACACTCAACTGAATGAGGGAAAATAAAGTCACACATAATTTGAATTATCACTTGGACCACACTGTAGGTAGAAATGTCCCTTGATAAGAAACACATTGATGATATATTGGTATTTTAGAAGTGAAGATAAATAATTTTGGACATATCAATTTGGGGATTCAGCAGACATTCAAGCATGAACTCTAGTAGTTACTTTTTAATTTTTGGGCCCCAGAAAATTACCTCTTCTGATGTCTTAACTATGACTTCAATAGCTTCCTCATATCTGAGTAACATAACCAAAGAACATACTTAAAAGCAATTTGTAGCATTTTCCTTTTCCTTCTGCAATGACTTGTCTCTGAGGTTCTGCTGGAGAGTTTCACTCACTCTATTGACTATTTCCCACTCTCTGGTACCTGGATTGCACTCCTAAACTGTATCAATAGGGGCCTCCCTGGTGGCGCACTATGAAGCAAACTGCAGCCACTGCAGCACGAGTTCAGACGAGTTCAGTCCCTGCCGCCGGCCGGGGAAGAGACCCACATGGCATAGCAGACCTCTCCTGCCTCGCCCACTGCTGTCCTCGGCAGTGTGTTTCAGTCAGTCTGCCTCTTCTGCTCCCCACTCTGTCTGGTGAATCCTCTCACCTCCCTGGACTCTGGCCTGTACCTCAGCCCTTGTATGCATAAATAAATAAATCTTAAAAAAATAAACTTATCAACAGCTCATTCCCTTTCTTGTTTCTGATCAGTTTGGACCAATAGTAAGAGATCTAATTGGGGGAGGAGAACGCCATTCCTCACAGAAATGAAACTAAGTGGCTAGATGCCCTACTGGATATTTGTGTCCCTTTCCCAAAAAAAATTATTATCTTGAAACCTTAAATTCCAGTGTAATGGTGTTGGGAATTGGAATCCTTGGGAGGTAATTAAATCTTCACAGTCCTAATGGTAAACCTGGTGCCCTTATGAAAACAGAAACAGACAAAAGATCTTTCTTTTTCACTCTGGATGCATGTACCAATGAAACCATACAAGAATTAACAAGGAGGATGACCCTCAACCAGAACTAGCCCAAACTCCAGAACAATGAGAAATAAATATCTGTTATTTATGCCACTCAGTCTGTGGTATTTTACCTTTGCTTGATTTATCTATATTCCACAAATAAGTGGCACAACATGGTTTTATATTTCTCATTCTGGTTTATTTCCCTTAGCATAATCCTTCCCATACATGTTGGTATAAATGGCAGGAGTTTATCCTTTTTGTCTGCTGAGTAGTATTACACTATGTGTGTACACACGTATATATGAAAACACATATACATATATGTAAACATATATGTGTGCTCTACATAGTGACTAATGCAAATAGTGCTACAATATACACAGGAGTGCAGATTTCCTTTCATATAGTGTATTTTTGTTCTTTGGGTAGACCGCATTTTATGAATTGTGAGTGTGCATAAGTAAATAGATCCAAATTCTTACAAAGCCCTCCCTCATGTGAACATTTTAAAAATACTTAAAAATGAACAAATAGCATTAGCATTTTTTAACACCCAAAGACATATATAAACAGAATTTAACCTACTTTCCTAGGCACAAGAGTTTTTCATTTTACTATCATTCTCAAAGGCACTTCCCTGGGTACCAATAGAAAAGTCTTCAAAGAAGCTAAGTCTAAGAAAACACTTGTGAAGTCATGGACTTAAAATAACTTCCCCTTTATTATCTTTGTGTCTAAGAAATGTAGAGGTTATAAGGGATATGACTATGTGGGGAGTGGGTCTGAGGTACAAAAATACATGCACAATAGCAAAACTATCTCTGAAATAATCCAGGGTAGATAAGAAAACAATTTATCAAACTTGGAAATGGATGGCAGATCTTACATTTATGAAAGAAAAGCTTGCCATATAATTGCATTGTGATGCAGGAGTTGTCAGAAAACTGGCAATTTCAGATAAAACATATAAAAATAGGGGAGAAAATAAGTGAATACAGTCACAAGAATATGCTTTGAGTTTTGCATGTTTTCATTTCTCTCCTTTCATTTTTATTTCACTCCTACGAACTATAGAGACTCTCTTAGCAAAGATGCTTCTATACAGTACTCTCTCTATAGAGTGTGAATGAGTATGTTTTATTTTTATTTATTTATGCATACAAGAACTGGGGTGTAGGCCAGAAGTGCGGGGGTGGTGAGAGGATTCACCAGAGACAGTGGGGAGCAGAACAGGCAGATCTACTGAATCACACCGCTGAGAGGAGCAGGGAGTGAGACAGGAGAGGTCTGCTGCACCATGCAGGTCACCTCCCTGGCTGGGAATCTAACTCATGCCACAGTGACTGGTGATAACTTGATAGCACTAGGACTTTAACCCTGCACTACCAGGGAGGTGCAAATGTGAATGAATCTTTCTTTTTTTAATTTATTTATTTATACATACAAGAGCTGGGGTACAGGCCAGAGTCCAGGGAGGTCAGAGGATTCACTGGAGACAGAGTGGGGAGCAGAATAGGCAGACTGACTGAAACACACTACTGAGAGAAGCAGCAGGCGAAGCAGGAGAGGTCTTCTACATCATATGGGTCCCCTCCCTGGCCAGCGGCAGGGATCAAACTCATGCTGCAGTGGCTGTGGTCTGCCTCATAGTGCTTTGCTTAACCCACTGCGCCACCAAGGAGGCCCTGTGATTGAGTCTTAATGTGACTTGAACCAACACTGCTAAGTCACAATACATCCATATGTTCTTAATCTCAGCACTGTTGACATTCTCAGCCAGATAATTCTTTGTTGCAGGGGCTGTCACATACACTGCACTGCGGGAGTTATCATCCCATCAGATACCATGACCACTATTATACCATAATCAGTACCATTCTCCCTACTCAATATCACAATCAAAAGTATCTCCAGGCATTTCCAAAAATCTATGGAGGGGGCGGAGGAGAGGACACTGCTGGGGATACCCTATGTTCAGCGGGCAGCAGCACTGGTTTCTGGATTCAGATGATCACTTCTGGAGTGACCCTATTGGAATTCCTTTTCTCATCTCTCTTCTAGTTTCCCCCCTAGAAAAATGGGGACAATTAATAACTCTTATGTTGTTACTGAAGGACTATGTCAGGAGATATCTTAGAACATATAGAACATGGGCTACGCTCGGATTGCTTAGACATAGAGGAAATGGAATTAAGGTATATGATTTGTGGTACAAACCCTACCTATTGTATAAACTCAGAGATGTCACAGAACCTTCCTCAGCCTCATTGCTGTCTTGTGTAAAACATGGCCATGATTAATAGTCTAAGTCATAATAATCCAAATTTTGAATCTTTGATCAGAAATTATATCTTTCTCTCATTCTTCAAAACAGAGAAGAAATCTATACATTTTGTTGTACTGTGCACTATACACCAAAGTGGAAATGTATGTGTGTCTTTTTTGATCTAAAGTTTTATTATAGTATGTATATTTCCCAGCCACATACAGCCTGTCTCTGCTGTATTTACTGCAGATATACATTTTTCTATGTGCTGAGATTTACCTCCAGCAACTATTACTTAGATGAGTATACTATTCATGATACTGTCAGGAGTGAATTCTAAACTTGAAAGGAATGCTAGTAGTTTTACGCACTCCAAGTTTTAGGTAGTTTTTGTTCTTAGTCATAAGCCAACAACAATAAAGAAAATGGAGAAGTAGTAATCTAGAAAAATGAGATTATCAATGGAATACAAACTACATGGAAGAATGTGACACGGACATTTCCAGGTTTAAATCAAACACACTAAAATAATTGAAAGTAACAGGGGAGGGAATAATTGTAACTGTTTATCTCTAGATAAAACAGAACATACCTGAAGACTTACAAGTCACACATGTGGGGAGAAAACATCTTAGATTCCAGGAGGAGAGCGAAAGGTAGGTGTGGGACATTAATAATCTTCATCTCCAACGGAAACACTCTGTATGCTTCTTCAAAGCTACGGAAAGTGTGGTATTTCTGTGGGTTTTCATTGTGACAACAATCTAAGCTAATTCTTTGCATTTTCCCCCTGTGCTTAGCAGTAGCTGCATTGTAACTTAAAGCCTCTCTAGCTTATTCACTTTACAAACGAAGAGTTAAAGTCTATTTAAATTTGAAATGAAATATCAGCAGTTTAATTTTATCAGGTAAAAAATATTAATAAAAACTAATAGAAAATATCTTAATTCTTCTTATGTAAATCTTTGTATCCAAGATCCTACAATTCAGCTACATTATTTTTAAGATTTATTTATTTATGCTTACAAGTACAGGGGTACAGGCCAGAGAGGCAGGGGGTGAGAGTATTCACCAAGGACAGAATGGAGGAGAACTGGTGGCTCTACTGAAACACACTGCTGAGGGGAGCAGCGGGTGGGTGAGACAGGAGAGGTCTGCTTCTCCATGTGGGTCACCTTCCTGACCGGGAATGGAACTCATGTTGCAGTGGCTGCAGATAGCTTCATAGTGCTGAGACTGAACCCCTTGTGCCACCAGGGCCCTCAATTACATTTTTGTAATAACTAGATTCAAGTGATATTTATGCTATTTATGCTATATCTCTATGTCATCCATATGTTTACATGCATTTATTGACTGTCCTCAGTTACATAGCAAGGTATCTGGACTAGTTCCTTTTTTTTGTTGCTACAGAAATTTCTATTTAAGGAGCTCATATATTTTGACCTCTTCTTGTTGTTTAGTTTAAGCATATTGATTTATCTATATTCCTTTTATCCTTTAGGATATACTTTTAAGTAACATTTCTAACAAATGAGCCATATACTTTTGGGGAAAACTAAAGGAAAATGTACATTAATATTAGAGATGATCTTACATTTTAGTTTACTTTTTGTGAAGTATGACCATCTTGTTACCTAACAGTCACAGAGAGGAGACTCATGACCTTTCAAGGTTTTCAAGAACATCGAAGAAACAGCAATTTCAAAAGCATTTTTATCTGTAACACTGCACAGTGCAACAAAATGTAAAATTCAGCAATTATACCCTATGATAAATCTCCAAAGAAGTTCCTTTATCACATTCATTGACATTTCCACAGTTCACAGATGAATTTATTATAGAACTTTGCCCAATAAAACTGAAGTAGATTAATGGAAGAGAAAAGTAATCCTAATTCTACATAGGCCTATTTTGTGAATCTATTTCTATTCACTTCTTTTTTGATAGAAGGGATTCTTTTCTTAAATGTCATGGTAGAAACTAAAACAATTGGACTTTTTATAGCCTGACATATACACAACATATTTTCATCCATTAAAAATGAAATTTGAAGTTTAATTGTGTTACAATCCATCATGTTAATGAGATCTATAATTTAAGATTTCTCGTAGGCATAAAACCCTTTATTTGTATAATACGAAGAATTAAATTCCTTCCAAACTGTATGATACTTTTGCTATTGAGATATTTTTAAACAGAAGCTACAAAAGGATATTATCCAACCCAGATGCATTTCTCTTATATAAAGGACATTTTTGATGTCTAAGCAAATGTCAACTTGCCTTGATTTTACGAAAGAAGACTGCAGTTATATCATGTAGCTTGTCAATTATCCACCGATAATTATGACAGTACTAGTAAAGAGCTGGGGAGTAAACAAAATAATTTTCCCCGTTAATCTTTACTTATTCATGAAGAAAATAAATTTTTCTAGATGTCATTTTAATAATTGGGGGTGCTTCTGGGAGTACAGGTACAAGCAACCTAAAATAACTGAACAATAAAAAAGTATTTAATGGTATAAGAGCTAAAATACATCATTGAAAACTAAAGAAAACTCCGTATTTTATGGTTTGCAGATAATTCCATCAGTGAATATACTGTCATTAATTTTTTAAAAAGTCCCTGATGACAACTATTTCAATAGCTATATTGAGCAATACAGTGGATAGACTGAAATACTTGGTCTAACTCAGCATCTGCTATTTGAATATAAAAGATATAGAAATGTGCAACTGAAAGGTTACTTTTAATTCCCTGGAGCATTATTTGTGATTAATCCTTATATTTAAAAAACAATTATTGTAAAGTGCTCTTCATAAGCAGCATTATTTTCATTATTTTCAGCATTATTTTCCCTGATGCAGTAGACAGAATTTTAACTGAACAAAAATGTAACTGAAAGTATATAGCGATATCTGTTTCCTGGCCCGTGCACATGGAGCTTGGCAGTTACCGTGCTGTTGGAACAAATGAAAAAGCAGAGGTGACTCTTACTAGATCCACAAGAGAGAGGAGGACTCAGAGCAAACCTCTACCTTCAAGACTGTAGAGACCAAAGGGATCAAGGAACAGAACAATAACAACAACAACAAAATCAAATCACAACATAACAAAAACAAATAGATAAAGACAATTCAGAGACACTTGGGTGTGGGAGGGAGAGTAACTGGGATGAGGGCAGAAAGAGCACAAGAGACTGAGGTGATGGTGCACTGGTGAATTGGTGATGGGAACTCATGGGGACTACAAATGATGTCAAATAAACACGAAGAAAAAGAAAAAAAAATTAAAAAACACACAAAAATGACTAGAGAATCAACTGGTCAATGCAGGAAGCACTGATCAGCTGAGAAAAGACTACTGAGCTCAGACTGCCTAAGGAAAGAGCTCAGGAGAGAAACACTAGAATAGGAATTGCCAAATTGTAGGTTCAGTGCCACAGTTGTCAGAGTTAAAAACCACAGGGTATCCCATATAAGGACCTCAAAACATTGTAACATATTCCACCAATCCTCCCACCAGAATGCATTGCTTTTTTCTTTCTTTTTTTTTTTTTTTAAAGATTTATTTATGCATACAAGCACTGGGGTACAGGCCAGAGGTGTGGGGGTGGTGAGAGAATCCGCCAGACAGAGCAGGATGCAGAACAGGCAGATTGACAGAAACACACTGCTGAGGGCAGCAGCGGGCGAGGCAGGAGAGGTCTGCTAGCCATGTGGGTCCCCTTCCTGGCCGGCGGTAGGGATTGAACTCGTGCTGCAGTGGCTGCGGTTTGCTTCATAGTGCGTTGCTTAACCCACTGCGCCACCAGGGCGGGCCCGCATTGCTTCTTTCAAAGGGGTAGGGGGAAAGGAACCACTTTGAAATACTCTCAGGTACCCTGTTCTTAACAGGGCCTGTCCTCAGGGGAAATGTTACACAAAGCTTATCAGTTTCATTAGAGCCTAATCAAAGTCAAAATACAAATGATGGTAAAAGCTGCCATTGTCAGCGTCCCATGCATCTCTCACTCATGTATTTCTTCCATGTCCTCCAAGTCCCTGGTGCAAGTCCAAGCTGAGAAGAAAAGCAGTCTCTCCTTCACATGTCACTGCTCCTGCAATGTCCTTTTCTGTGTCTCTTCTCCACCGGTTTTATGGCTTCAACTGGTCACTTAGCTCCTCTTCTCATTTAATGGGGCAGGGAACATGGACCCTCCTGTTCTTAATGGGAATTCCCCTGTTACAGTGCTAAGAGAGAAGAAAACCAAAACTTTGATTATTTTTACATATGTTAAAATTAGGAAGAAAACATTTAAGTTTGGTTCCATATTTATGATTCTCAAAGGATAGTACATAAAGTTTCAGTTAAAAAAATACAGTATATATTTGATAGAGAAACTACCATAATTTAAAAAGTTTTTGTCATTCATCACATTCAATCATATATATAAATATAAAATCTTGTATGTTGAGATTGATAAAAATAAATGTGAAATATGACAAAAAAGAAAGAAAACTTGTATTTATTAAATACTAAGTATTCAAAACAACTCTAGAATGGAGTTATTATTATCCCTATTTTATTATTGAATTAAGAATAGGACAGAGAAGTGCAAGGTCACAGGCTAATGAATTTAGAGCTTACAGTTAGGCAGTCTGACTCCTAAATTTGTGTTTAACCTTTCGTATTTCCTTCTCTTTCCAGAATTTAGATGTTCCAATTTCCAGTTACCTTTCTCCTCTACTGCATAGACATTTTATCTGAATACAGCTATTTTATTTTCCAAAGCAACTTATTTGTATATAATTTGACTGAATTCTTTGTTGTACTTTTAATTAATTATGTAGCTATACCCCAGAATGGCTCATACCACTACATGAAGAGATATCTCTGGTATTAGAACTGTAGCAATGATGTTAATGCTTTGTGATTTTATTGTTTGTCTTTATAACTAGACCAGAATAAACATGCAGAGTTCTGAACAAATGTACCATGATTCAATATGTAAACATTCAACAAAACTATCATAAAAAATTAGAAAGAGCAAAAACATGCAACTACTTTAATTCTGTGAGCATCGGCATTAGTTGCCAATATAATTGCATATAAAATATTCATTGAATATATGTATACACTGTAAGGAATTCTAAATTTCACATTTCATTATTACAGGCTTAATCTACATAGTAAATACAAAAGGAACATTAAAAATCCATAAACTATAAAAAGTGAAATTAAAGGGACTTGATACAAAGTCTTTAGTTTTCACATTTATTTTCGTGTTTTAATTGTGACTACTATTGTGTTGACCTCTAATTTCAGCAGTGGCTTAAAATCATAAGGTGAAATTAATTCTCAAGGTTTTTTTTTTTAAGTTTCATAATTAGAATTTGCTTTCTGAGAACATTCAAGGCTTCTCCATGTGCAATGCAAAGTAATTAAGAGAATTCTTATTACTCTTGAAACTAGGAGATGGAAACATCAAAAAAATTAATTGAATAATAAATATCACTACAGGGAACAACATTATTTGAATATCACCATCCTCCTGGCTTGAATCCCAGAAACCAGTGATGTGATGGTTTTTCACAAAGATAGAAAACAATACATAGTTTTTGTTTTCAATACTTTGTTTATTTTTATACAGGAAACACTTATTTTGCTTCCAAAATATCAGCAATTATTGCCCTGATCTAAAATTCTGCAGGAAACACCCAAAATGATAAAATGGCAAAAATTATTTTAATTTTATTGGCTATAATATAGTATATATGTATCCCACCTGCAAAATAAGTCACAAGCATAATTCAGCATTGTTTCAATTCATTGGCATCCTATCCTCATAATTATTAATATCTGTCCTAGCTTATTGTCCCATATTCAGAGGGAAAAATCCCATAGAATATGTGATACATTATAGGTCTGCTGTGTAATTTGATGTGTGGCACTGATTTCCATCTATAGAGTATAACTGAAGTGGCTTGCTCAGTTACTAACTAGGTATTCCCTCATTTTGAAGAGTTACCTGGGATTCTTCTAGAGATTATAATTGCAAAAGCTTTAAATTGGAAAGGCAAGAGTGAGATTAAAATGAAAATGTGAAGCCACTATTGATGGATTTATGGAACACCCAACAGAAGACGGTGAGGAGAGACTGTGACTTTTTCACTTGGGAGCTTCAGTTAGGAGAGAACAGGTTGACCTGACTGGGCCCTTCCACCTACTGTAGAGCTTCCCAGCCCCACTGAGGTGTGATCTGGTATTATTTCTTCCATCCAGCAGCCCCATATAGGACTTCAATTTGGCAACTTTCTTTAATATGGGAATTCCACTTTTTCCTCCCTTAGCTCTGTGGTGTTCATTCAGTCTCTGTCAACCAGTCAATGTTCCCAATTGCAAAACTTTCAATTAATGCTTTTCTTTCATGTTTTTTTTTTTCCAAAGTGTGTTTATTCATTACAATTTGATGACTCTCTTCTTTATTAAATGGGTTAAATGCCACTCATCAGTACTTTTGTGATAGTCCTTAGTAGCATATTCTTAGAATTCTTTAATTGATATTGAATTTATTTTTGTTTGTTGGTGTTTTCTTTTACTCTCAAAATCATGCATCTGGTGAAGTTGTGTTGTTTTGGTTTGTTTATGTACACGGTACCTAAGATATTGCACAGCCTACATATTTCATAAACATTAGCATCATTTGGTTATTCATAATATTATTCTCATTTTGTTCCCTCCAAATATTTCTCAACTTACCCTCACATAGTAAACCATCCTATATGTGGAACCACTGTTAAGTAGTTTGTATAATATTTAGTTTTAGTTCCACTTACCTAACAGAGAATAAGATATGTTTATTCCTATACTCTTTCAGAAATTAAAAATAAGGCCCATTTGCAATGCAAAAATATTTAAAGATTATTAAAGAAAACCACACGTTTTCCATTTTCCTGTGTTCTGTGAGGTGCCACACATTTGTTAAGTACGATGTATGATATTAAAGCAATCTACAAAGCTTATGAAAATTAAGAAACTAACAAATTCATAACCATAAATTGAAATGTAGTTTTAAAGCAATGCTGAGTTCCTTAAGGATCTTACAGACTCAAAGTTCATTAAAACAACAGCTGTTAATGGTGATCAAAAGGTGCCAGGGGTCACTTGGGAAATTAAACCTGAGTCTTATGAATAAGCAAACCTCTCAAGATTCAATACCACTAGGAGATTTTGCATTTCATTACTCCAGGGTTTCAGGTTACATTGAAGACTTTATTATAGCTGAAAGGATGAAATAAAGCAGGAAACAAAATACAACACAGGCAAACACTTAAGACATTCAAGCACTGTGTCCAGGGTTTGTTCTCAGCCTCTAAGTGACAGCCTGCCAATATACACGTACAATATTTGAACTCAGGTCTACTCTAGGTGGAGGCAGTTACCAGGCTATGATGCTGTGACCTTCCTCCACTACAGAGCAGGAAGCCAAAACAGAAACCCTCCCCAGACCACCATTTTGGATACTCTCTATACAAAATAGATGCCCCATTCCTCCTGGGAGATGCATATGAGAATTGTAACTTTGACTTTTGAAACTCACAGAGGTCACCTGCATTCCCTGACTTATGTTCCACATCCCTCCGACCTCTGCTTCTGTTATTACATCTTTTTCCTGCCAATTCTTACAGGGACCCTATGATCACGTCAGATTCTTGCAGGTAATATAGAAAAATCTCTCCATTGAAAGGTGCTTCATTTCATCACATTTGCAAAGTGTCACATACAATATAAAGCGGGGCACACACACACGCATGCACACGTTCTGGAGATTAAGAGATGAACATCTTTGGGCACATCCCTTGGTTGGTTTTTATTGTGCAGTGAACATTGGCAGTGGGAGAGCTCGTATACACACTACTTTTCCATTTTAAAATCCCCATAGGTTGATAGTGCTATAATTGTCTTACAAATTCATTCATTCTGCTTGTGTCAAAGTAGTAGTTCATGTATAGTGTGTAGTCAGTGTCCAGTTTCATATATTTGCTGAATTAGTGTTTTTTTGTGAAAAGAACAAGAAGACAAAAGTTTGCATTTTATCCAACAGGCTCTTCCATTTTCTGGAAGATTATACTCCAGGTGATATTAAGACTCAGTGTTTTGGCTATACTTTGTGGTGTTTTTACTAATTTCTATGTTTTGTTTAAATGATTGTGTAAACCAGATCATTGGTTATAAATTTATGACAATGGAAAAAATCAAACAAACACAAAGTTGTAAGAATTTGCGAAAACAGGCAAATATAGATTGTATAAAAGGACATACATATATTTATAAACGTGCAATATGCCATACCAATACAAGTGCTATTTACTCAGAATTTCAAATCTGTGGTTTATTGTATATTGCCTAATTCTACAAAAACACAGACAGTTGCATGTTGGAAATAAAGAAATTATAGCATGTAATTAATTAAGTGAATCTAAAATGTGAGGAAGTAATCAAAATTTGGTGTGTGTGTGTTTTCATGTCTTCATCTCTGAACCCACATCATCCTGGCAGTAGAATAGTCATAGGACCTTGTATAGTTTGAGGATATGAAGACATTGTGATGGTGAAGCATTAATAGATCTCATCATAATTTTTATCAATGTTAAATTTGGTAATTGAGAGTAAATGAAAATTCTTATGCTAGGACTAGGTGGATTAGGATCCAGATAAAGTCGACATGCAATTGAGTTTCTAGAATGACAAATGATCAAATTACCTATACTATTGCTCCTTTATGGCTGTCTTCTGTTTATGTCCTCCCATTCATTATCTACTCCTCAGCGGCCTTCTGATGTGTAAATGCAAAAGGAAATGAGAGGGAGTGAAAAGTGAGTGTGAGATTGGGGCCTTTATGTTCCTGCTCCCTTGCTGGGGTATCATCAAGGCCTGGACTTGTCACCTGTTAAGCAGAATCTCTCTACTTCATTCTCAGCTTCCAGTCAACTCAAATTCAAAGTTCAAGAAATAGCTTCTTGTTTTCATCTTCTTAATTTCAAGGAAGTAATGCAATTCTGTTGTTATCAGGCCCAGAAAACTGTAATAATCCTTTAGGTTTAATAAATTCTGCACTTTGATTTATTAAACTATCCTCAAGTAATCTGATTAATTTGTGCCATCTGTTTCTTGCTAGGACTGACATAGGATAATGGACTAATAAAGTATTTGGACTATTGGGGCAATAAATAAATTTGTAGAAAAGTAAAATAATTTTCTTGAAAATGGTTCTGAGAGATAATATAAAAGAAATAATAAAATAAGAAAGGAAAAGATAGCATTTTAGGGAAAAATATTTTTGGCTCATCACTTGTATCATGAAGGCCAAGACAATTCTGACATTCTAGAAGTTCAGCTTTCATCTAGAAAGGTAATGTTATCCTTTCTAGTTCTGTGACCTCTTTTTTAATAGAGTGGGTGTCCTTTCGCATATGTTATTTTCCCTCCATTTCCATGAGATCTGTCTTTCAACAATCTTATATTTCCTAGCAACCACCTTACTCATCATGTAGAAAATTCTTTGAGAACAAATCATGCTGCACATTGTTTGATTCTTTAGTTTATCTAGATTAACTCTTAAAGTGTAAATACTTTATCTAGTTTGACACTGAAAGTAAAATATATATTTTAACTGCAATCAACATAATTAATGATTTTAAGTCTACCTGCCACTCCATTTTAAAATTTAAATTTAGAATTGCACAAAGATGTTTATAGATGCTACTAAGTAAGTTACCAAATGATGAAAATGTGTGTAAATGAGTGCTGAATTCTAGCAAGAAGATGTGATTTCAAACCACAACCTAAATATACTTACCAGATACTTAGGTATATTACTAAAGACTCTTAAAGGATGGCCAAAAAGAAAGAACCAGAAATATAAACTGTTGGCTAGCATATGTAGTGCCTTAGTCTTCATTCTGATCTCCTCCTGTTCATTTCTTCAACTAAGTCTAATGAGGAAAGATATTTTTTCTTTTGATTTTCCACGCAATGACAATGTCAAGTGCATATCAGAATTAGAGAGGCCAATCAGTCATCTTCTAAAAGACTATCAGCTCCATCTGTTTGGGTCAAAGTTCAGTTCTCACACAGATGCACATAATCACACATATAATGTACAAAGAGATAGTCCTGACATATCTGTGTCTCTCAATTTCATTTATATTTAATTGTAAGTGAAGTAAGAAAGCTACCAAGAGATGTAGGAAATTCTACATTGATATCCTAGGCTTGGGAGAGCTGCCCAAGTGAGGACAAAATTGTAAGTGGTTCTGATCTGTTGGAGAAATTATGGTTCTACTTATCCTATAGTAGAGAATCTCACTCATTTGATGAGCCAAAGATGTTTTGCAATCGCTGGACAAGCGATGAACTACCTGCACAGAATGGGGGGAGTGAAGACAGTCACCAGAGGTGGGGTGTGGGCATGCAGCAGAGCAGCAGGAGGCCTTCTGAGCATTGGGATGGTGCAAGGATATTGGGAGACACAGCTCCATAGTGGCCATCTAGGCTGACAGGAGCTGCCATGGTCTCCCCTGAGGTTTATAGAGCCTCATTGGTCAGGAACTCAGACTCTGAGTGACGAGGGCTGTGGAGAGGCAATTTCCATGTCAGAGGAACTAGGTCCTTGACCTGAGCTGGGCGTGGTCCACCAGATACCCTCACACCATACTTCTCATCCCTGAAATGGCAAGACAACCTCTCCCCACAGGTCCCTCCTTGACATCGCCACTGAGAACACTTAGCCTGTTCACATTAAAGAGTCAAAACCTAAAGAGTTTCTTAATTTATCACATACTGTATATTGAAGCATACACTCAGCGCTGAGGGGGAATAAATTGATAACTTATGAGGAGAACCTTCCAGAATTCTGGGGTCCTTTATCTGTGGGCAGCAGGAGTACATAGTAGCTAATTGTAGCATGGTTGTCAATTGAATGAAACAGTATTTCCTTTTAGAACTTTAAAGAGAAGGAAAAATAAATGATAAAACATTAAAATAATTGGACATTTTATATAATTAGTTGTATGTATATATATAAATCAGTTATATGGATGTATATATGCATACACAGTATGTGTTTGTGTGATATATATATGTCAATTGTCTAAACTAAGTACCATAGACTAGCGTCTGAGCAAAAAGCAATTATTTTTTAAGATTTATTTATATATACAAAAACTGGGGCACAAACCAGTGGTGCCGAAGGTGAGAGGATTCACCAGAGACAGAGTGGGCAACAGAACAGGCAGATCTACTGAAACACACTGCTGAAGGGAGCAGCGGGCGAGGCAGGAGAGGTCTGCTGCACCATGTGGGTCCCCTCCTTGGCCTGGGCTCGAACTCATGCTGCTGTGCAGCGGATGGCTGCGCAGAAATTTAATTTCTTACAGATCAAGAGAATGGAAGTCTGAAATCAAAGTTTGGGAAGGACTGATTTGTTCTGAGATTTCTCCTCTTGGCTTGCAGGTGGCAATGTCCTGTCTGTGTGGTCATATGGTTTTACTCTCCGCGTGTCTCTGTCTATACAGCTGTCCTAACAGTTTCTTCTTCAGACACCTGATTTATCAAATTGGGGCCTTCTCATCCCCCACATGACCTCATTTTACCTTAGTTAGCTCTTTAAAATCCCTTTCTAAAATGCAATCACATTCTGAGTTACCAGGGCTTAGAGTTTCATCATAAGGATTTTGAGGGGATACTATCGAGCCTAGGAGAGGAGAGTTACTATTTCTTAAATGATAGTAACAACTTACTTAACATATATTTAATATTCAGCTGCCACTCATCTCTGCCATTATCTTTCTAGCCTTGGATTCTTCATCCCAGTGTTGTTTTTGTTTTGGTGTTTATTTTTTGGTGGGAGTAATGCAATTTAGTAAAAAAAAAAAAATTCAATGGAGATAACATTGAGTAATTACAACACTGGAAAAGTTTCAAGAATACAACTTCATAACTCAACAAATGTATATGCCACAGCACACCTACCGTCAAATGTCCTGTTACCATCCTATATCACCCAGTTATTACTCATGACTGTTCCATCCAATCCCCAGTATCTTGCCCTCTAGTAACTAATTTCTGTTTTCCTGATCTAAAGGGGTTTTTTTTGTTGTTTTACTTTATACAGTCATTTGTTTCTTTATATTCCACATATGAGTGAAATCATGTAATATTTGATTTCTTGACTTATTTTACTTACCGTATATACATCTTCTTTATTCACTTTATGAATTCACTTTTTTCATTGATGGGCACTTAGGTAGTTACCCATATCTTCCATGCAGTCATACTGTAATAAACATAGGGTTGCAGTTATCTTTTCTAATTAATGCTTTAATATCCTTCTGTGAAATGTCCAGAAGTAGAACAACTGGATAATACTGTAATTTTGTTGTTAATTTTTTTGAGGAGCTTCGACACTGTTTTCCATTGTGGTTTTGCCGATATACATTCCTTCAACTGAGTGCAAGGGTCCCTTTTACTGTACATCCTTGCCCACACTTCTTGTGTCCTGTGCAATAATTTGTTTCTTTGGACAACAGTTATTCTCACTGGTGTGAGATGATATCTCATTGTTGTTTTGCTGCACATTTCCCTGATGATAAGATAATGTGGAACATCCTTTCATCTGCATGTCTCCTTTGGTGGAATGGCTACCAAGATCCTCTGTCCATTTTTTTTTTTTTTAATTTGGTTGTTTGCCTTTTGGATTGTTTAACTGAATGAACTATTTGGATATTTGGATATCAACCCTTTGTCTGGTGTAGTCTGAACATAACTTCTCCCATTCACCATTCAATAGGTTACATTTTTGTTTTAAAAAAAAAGTTTCTTTTGCTGTTCAGAAGTTCCTATTTTATTTCCTGTAGTTCCATTTGCTTATTTTGCTTTTTCTTCCTAGCCATTGCAGTCAAATCCTCAAAGACATTTCTAAGGTTGATGTCAGCAAAATTACTGCCTATTTTCTTCTCTATATTTTGTGGTTTCAGGTCTTACATTCAAGTCATTGATTAATTTTGAATTAATGTTTGTGATTACTCATTATTAAACCAAAATTTTCTTCTTATTTTAGATGACTCCATTTATTTTAAAAGAATAAATGAAGAAAGCAGATGTTCATGTGGTTAGTTCAAATCTAAAATATTGGGGGAAATGTCTCAACATTGTGACTAAGATCACAGAATGAGATTCATAATAAGCCTCATTTTTTATGATTTAAATTGGAATAGATGGCAGTTTATTTCTAAAACTTTAAGCTAAGCATAGATGATCATTTAGTTTTCATATTAATCTTCCACTATAAGGTGAAATGTGTTAAATTATTGATATCACTTTCCTGTTTTATTCTTTAAGTCCCTTCTTCACAATGATAGATTTGGCATTTGAAATTAAAAACATGGTAATTTGGAATTAGAAAAGTCTGTTATATTCGACCATTTTTCTATTAAATTTTGTATGCAGAACTTACATTTATTAAGATAAACAGCATAACATGATAGATTCATCAAACAGATAATAATTATAAATATAATCATAGTGAGTCATAATAGAGTACCTGTGTTAGCTCATAAATACAAAAAATAAAATAAGAATCTAAAGATTCCATAAAAATGTGTTCTTAGATATATTTTTCACTTATGCAAAGCTATATACTTATATTATTTATATATACACTCAACCTTTACTTTAGATATTGAAAAGATAAATGTCAAGCAAAGTTGCTGTCAAAAGTAATCAAAATGTCAATTCATTGAGTTATTTAGTAAATTAATCTTCTTAAAGAGTTCCCAAAAGAGGAGATGAGCAGGGTTAAACTATTGGAATTTTGCAGAATAGCAGGACTTTTTTCTCTCAAATACCCAATGAATTGCTCTTTTTCTAAACACTCATCATATGTGAAAGCATGTTCTGCCATCAGCACCTGCACACGAGTCAAAACCACCCAGTACTGCAGTATCCAATCCTCTAAGATTTCTTTGTTCTCAATTCACTCTCTCTTTTTTTAAAAAAAAATCTTTTGAACTAAGAGACAGTCTTTGAATATCTAACTTCATGGCTCCTTACATATCACAAAAGAAGTAAAACTTCTACAAACTTGGGTCTGGTCTATTGGAGGATGCAGCCAAGCAGCAAAATCCTTGTGTTCTAGTTTATCTTTTAACATACACCAGGTCCATGAGTTACAGAAATTTTTAAATGTTAGTCATATGATTTTTCCCCTCCTACTTTCTTATATTACTTAAATGCAAGCTTGGAAGTGAATATTCTTCAGAACATTAATTAGGTTTGCCGTGTGAAATCTTCATGACATTTCACTGATACCAAACAATGAATTTCACTTGGGATTCCTTGAATTAGTTAGAAAATATTGTAGCTTTCTATATCTTTTCATGACTACTTTTTCTATTTCATAATCCTCTGCTAACATTGTATAGAATGTTCCAGACCATAAACTTTGATGATTTTGAAGAAAGTTGATATATATTTGACTAGTGGAATAGTTTCCAGAGATTACAGAAGAAGAAGTTTTTCTTCACCATCATATTGTAAATTTCAATTTGTAAGAGAATAAACATACTTGGATTTTTCCTAACATGTGTCAAAGCAAGTCCATTTATTCAGTAAGCAGAAATAATATCCATAGGGAGATGGTGACATGGCAAGCATGTATACAAGAAAATAGATTTATGAATTTTGAATATTCATAAGCTTTATAGTCTCTTGTCAATTGTCTAGTCCTCCCTACACAAGTCAAAATCTTTCCAGATCCTTTCCTTGAAAGAAATATAAAATTGAAAGTGAGAGAGGAAGAGCTCACAAAGTAATCTACCCTTAAAAAAAAAAAAAAAAGATTGACAGTCAAATTGAGACAGTCTAGGTAAAATAAGTTGCCAGTTACTAGGGTGAGTTGTCCCAAGTCCTGTTTGAGCAGGTGGACTGAATTATCTTCTGAAAAGCCTTGTCCAAACAATTTGCCACCATAATGACCGTAAATGAGATGCTGGCCATCTGCATGTCTTCCTTGGAGGAATGTCTGCTAGACTAAAAGTGTTATATCCTGGCTAATGACTGCCTTCCAATTTCCTGAGGGGAGAAGGCCAAGAACCTGCATGCCAATTTGGAGTCTAACCCATCTGGATATGCCCGGATATAGCCCAACCCAGAACAAGCTATGATAATCTCCTCTCTCCCCAACCTCATGGACTTATCCTCTAAATACCTCCTTAGAAGGAAAAACTCCTTCCAACACTGGTTCCCTGATTCATGAGTCTCTGTTCAAGCTTTGGTTTATATTGGTTCAACTGCATCTAGTGCTTTCTGGTGAATTCCTTATCAATCTTCAATGAGTTCCTTAACCTGCAAAAATATTCTGGTTAAATAAGTCTGGAAAATGGTGAACAGGTTAAATGCAGGTTCATTGTGATTCTTTTAGATTACATAATATTGGCCTGGCACGAGCTCTACTAGATTTTCTTTGTACATTTCAACCCCTGTTTCAGATCAGGAAGAAGAGCTAGTGTTATGAATAGAAACATATCTCTCAGGTATGGTAGACAAATACCATTAATGACCTTCTAAATAGGATATGTTAGGAAACTGTAGTAAAGCAGCACTACGCTACAGAGTTTTGGGTTATTAACATGTTAGTATCACTAAGTAAATATTACATTATGATAGCTCATTTTCTCTGGATGTAAGTATAAGCATCTCTGGTGCCAGAAATATAGTGAAAAGACCGACCCTGTCTCTGTTGTTGCTCTGACATATTCAGCAGAAGATCATGGGGATAGATTTTGCCCTCTGCATCACCTGCACACTGCAGTTAGTTGGAAGGAGAGAGGTGGTAACATGTTTCTTGTCTTAAATGACAGAACTCAACAACTGAATACATTCCTTCTATTCTCTCATGATGGCTCAGAATTACCCCTAAATTCTTATGTAAGTAAAAGAGAGGCTTCAAAGACAGCTTTCAGCTGCTGACCAAGTATCACCCTAAATGTTCAGTTAGAACCCAATTTGTGACACTGTAATCAATCTTATATTTTAATGTTTTTTTTAAAAATGCACTAATTTGTAATTATTACTTATATTAAGATTACTTAAATTAGGTTTATTTGTTTTTCCTAATACTTTTATTCAGAATATCCCTATGGCCAAATATGTGATATATACATGTTACATTGGGGCTTCCAAATATAATGTATTATCTCTTCTGCAAGACATTTTTCATATTAGTTACTGAATATGATTTTCTTTGGAATTATTTCAGGCATGAAAAGTTATTTTGAAAATATCCATTATTTCATCCACTAAGATGGTAACCAACAGACTAATTAATAATATTATTTGGTATTCAAATATAAAGATAATAAATTTTGGTAACTAATTTATTTTTAGTCAATAAAAATTATTCTGCTTTTAGAGCATAACATTTAAGCCTGTCTTTGAAAGTACAATTTCCTGTTATGCAAGAGAAATAAGCAAGTCTATATCTTTGACTCTTCATGGTGTGTCATAGAAAGAAGTTAAATATTGATTATAATATGTATATGAAATAAAGTAATAGAAAGTAAAAGAAAAACTTTAGCTCAAGACATTTATAAAGAAATAATTTATTCAAACATACCAGTGAGTTCTTAAAAAGAAAACCCCTTATGTTCTAATTAAAGTAGCAAACTTTGCAACTTGAGTTACTTAGCTCATTTGTTTCTTGACTTCTTTATTTCAAGTTAAATACTTCTAAGGTAGGTCATATAACTCAATGACCTTTAAAGTAAAATTGAAATATTTGATTTTACTGCTTTTCTTTATCTCTTTTTCTTCTCACCCCATGCAGCCTATAAATGCCAAGAGAATTAATTGCCTAATTACAGGGAATAAAAACATTGCCTTTTGAAAGGTTTTAAATGTGTATATCCTGCTGCGGAGATTTTGCTTGACTATCTGACCTATATAGTCTGCACTTCTTAAAGAAAGAAAATAAAGGGTCTATTCTGAAACACATTTTTAACTTGATAATGAATGCAACAAGACTGCTCTATAATTTTATATTATTTTACATTTTAGGGGCTTAAAATGAAGTTTTTTTACTATTTAATATTTTACCATAATTATTACATATACTCTTCAATATGCCTCATTATGTGCTTTTTTAATACAATTTAATAATGCAGCAGAAAAGTAGGAATAAGAAATAGACTAATCAGCATTCGATTTTAACACAATGCACATTTTCTAGCAGAAGACTGAATGAGTTTCATTGACAGGTTCTGCAAAGACTATATACATAAGCAACATACATAATTCCTTTTATCATGTTCCTGGAAGAAATAGATATTTCTCTATATGATAATGTATATTTGCCTTTTAGGTAGTCTTGTTTTCTTCTAGGTATCATGGTTTCCAGATACATACAGTATAGTTCTGTCAATTTTAGAAGGTCAACCGCAAACATTAGATGCAGAGGCATAGATTCAAGTAAAAGATTGCAAGATTAGGAAGAGATATTATGTGATATTACAGGTAATCAGAAGCAAGAAATTTTGTGCCAACCTATGAGAGGAGAATGGACTCCAAAATTAATTCATATGTCAAAGCTGATGATATCACACAAGCATCAAGGAGATATGAAGATGTTTACTCTTCATATACTGAAGATTTATGGGGAGAGTTGCAATACCCCAAACAGGTTCATAATTTTTCTTATTCAGGAATGTGATAAAATGATTCCAAGTTATGATGATAGCAATACATGGTGACAGGAAAATATAAACAACACAACAAACTTAAGAAACGTGATTATGATTCACCAGGAAGGTCAAAGTCAGAAAAAGATTACAAATCTGGAAAAGTTTCTGATGGTTGAAAAACAGCAGAGAAATGGACTAGATTTAAAACAGGAGTGTTAAGTTGAGAAAAAATAAAATTGCCAATTAAGATCATACAAATTTCTAGGTTAAAAACAGGACCTTCTAGAAACTAGTAGAAAATACCAAAAAAGAAAAAAAAAATGTGTAGGTCATTGTGAGAGGGATTAAAGAATTTCTAATTCGAGATTTATAAGCCCAAGTGAAAAATAAATTATAATGCTTCAAATATAGAAACAAACGTTTTGGAAAGACTTTTCCTGCTTATTTATAGGTAGAAGACTAATGTCAACATCAAATGGAGAGATGGAGAACTAAAACATGAAAAAAATTATCACAAAGGGGACAAGACACTTAGAAAGAAGGAATTAAATTTTTCTAAGAAAAGTCTTTAAGAAAACCAAATAGAAATCCACACATAGGAAAGATATTTATCTTGCTCGTTGATATTGGTATTATATTAATTTTCAGTTGTTGAATTTGCAATGTTTTAACACATAATATTCAATTTGTAATAGAATGTGAGGAATATATTCAATAGCTGAACACATTAGACCTCTTTAAAAATAAGGGGTTAGAAAAATAGACCATCAAATATTAGTGTATTTTTTTTAAAGATTATTTATTTATGCATACAAGCACTGGGGTACAGGCCAGAGGTGTGGGGGTGGTGAGAGAATCCACCAGAGAGAGCAGGATGCATAACAGGCAGATGGACAGAAACGCACTGCTGAGGGGAGCAGTGGGCGAGGCAGGAGAGGTCTGCTGCGCCATGTGGGTCCCCTCCCTGGCGGCGGCAGGGATCGAACTCGTGCTGCAGTGGTTGTGGTTTGCTTCATAGTGCATTGCTTAACCCACTGCGCCACCGGGGCGGGCCCCAAATATTAGTGTATCTTAACACTACCCATCAAACTATTCACCTTTTCCTCCATTCCTCCATCCCTGGAAATCCTCATTCTATGTTTGTTTCTGAGAGTTTGACTACTTTAGATACTTCAAATACATGGAATAATGCAGGAGCTGACTTTTTGTGACTGACTTATTTCACTTAAAATATCATCTAGATTTGTGTTATAGCACATGACAATATATTCTACAAACTGCATATTCTCTTGGCTATTGTAAATAATGCTGCAGCAAACATAAGTACAGAATTATCTTCAGGATCTTTTCTATTCTTTGGGATATATACCCAGAACAAGGAATAAAATATGATGTGAAATTCTTAGTTTTAATTTTTTTTAAGAGCCTCCTTACTGTTTTCCATAGCAGTGACGCCATTTTACATTTACTTAACCCACAAGCCTTCCATTTTCTCCATGTATATTCTAATTTGTTTTGTTGGGGTTTTTATATAATATGTTTCTTGACATGTGGATATTCATTATTACAAAGGCATTTATTGAAAAGGCTATTCTTCCCTCACTAGAGAGGACTACTGGTGCCAGCGTGGTGGGTGTGGTGAGATAGCATACATCTGAGGGGTGTTTTCCTATTACTCAAACATATAGCATTTGTAAACCAATGTTATTTCAAAAAGACAAAATTAAGTCTTCCAATCTTTGGAGTAGATTATCTTTTCATTTATCTCTGTCTTTAATTTTTTTTTTATCTATAAAATTTGGTAATTGTGGTGTACAAGTCTTTCTCTCTTTGGTTAATTTTATAATTTTATTCCTAAGTGTTTTAGTCTTCCTCATACTATTCTAAATTTAATTCATTTCTTAATTTCATTTCAGGTTGTTTGTTTTTAGTGTATAGAAACACAATTGATGCATGTGTGTTTATTTTGCATCCTGCAAAGTTGCTGAAATTGTATATTATTGATAATTCTCACAGGCATCTATGTGTATGCATGTGGAATATTTAATGTTTTAATATGTGTGTGATCATATATATGAAAAGTTATAATTTTACTTATTTCTTTCCGATCTGTAAGACTTTTTTTTATTAATATTTCTGATTATGACTCCAGTACTATTTGATAAAAAGAAATGAGTGTCTTGTTTTTGATTTTTTTAACCAGAGTTTGATGTTAGCAATGGGTTCTTCATATGTAACTTATGATACGTTGAGTTATAATCCTTTGCTCACTATTTTATTGAGGGCTTTTAATCATGGAAAGGCATTACATTTTATTAAATGCTTTTTTTCATTTTTTCATAATTGAGCAACTAGTGCTGACACTGTACAATTGAAATGATAGATTAAATATTCAAAGACTGAAGATACTTTAAAATTTTAAGTGAATTCCTTGATAGGACACTATCATAAAGTATACATTTATAATATAATCATTAGTTAAGCAGTACTTATATTTTTTTTTATAACAGAGGTTCTCAAATAGTAGTTCAACTCAGAATCACTTAGAAGGATTGTTGAAATACAGATTACTGACCTCCACTACCAAATTTCTGATTAAGTCAGTAAATATGTGACCCACTAAAGTTAATTTTTAATTTCAGTTACTTTCCAGGCTATGATGCTACAAGTGGGTAACTACACTTTGAGAAACACTATTTGATATACTAGATGTTAGTTAGTATTAGATGTTAATAGTTTCTAGGAACTTATTGATATAAAAAGAATGTAGATATAATATCCTTTGTATATAAAAACTCTATTATATTACCCAAAGCTCTTTCAATTACAATGTCTTCAAGTTGTGATATCAACATCGAACTAATGATTCATAAATAAGATATAACCATCGGCAAGTTCATTAGTTTAAAGCATGAGAAGAACTGAGGTTATGGAAAGCATTTCTCTTGTGGAAATTTGGCTTAAAATATTATTTGAAATACAGTAAATAGATGAGAATGCTATGTGATGTAGCTACTTGTGATATGCAAAATATGTTTTAATTTAAATATGAAATTATGCTTCAGAAATAAAAATCCATTGTAACTTGAACCAGACTTTGCTTCAAAATGTGACACATTTATCATTTAGTCATATATAAATAGAATAATTTATTTACCAAACAGAAAAACATAATTGAAATATAAGTATAAAAAATTAGTTAAAAATTTTACTAAGTGCTATATTCTATTTACTTATAATCTGTATTCCTAGAGTAATTTGTCATTTATTGTATGGTTTAAATGAGTTATCAATGTCTATGAGGAAAAAGGTCATCTATATATTGAAAAAGGCAGCAATATTCTAATTGTTCTATTAGAAAATAGACATTAAATATAAATACTATACACATAAGTAATATTAAGTCTGGGGAAAAGATAAATATTAAGTCTTTCATATAATTATTGTCTTCTAAGTGCTCAAGTGTTCTAAAAGTGTGTGACTATGTAGCTATAAAGATTAAATTTATGAATTATCAAACATCTTGAGAAATGAAACTAAGAGGTATGGTTGAAAAAATGAGTAGAAATCAATTATATTTATGAAAAGAATATGAATACAAAAAAATCAGTGAAGAGATATTCTATTTATTAAACTACTGGTCATATAAGGAGAATTAAATTAAGGAATAATCAACAAAAGAAAATATGAAAAAAAAAAGAAAATATGAAAAGAAGAAAATAAATCATAATTGTAAGATGACATCATAATATTTTCTATACATTTACTTTATAAATACATATGAACAATATTTAAAATTTAAGTCATTCTTTTCCTGGTTATATATTTTAACTGTATTTTATAATACAGATGATAGCACAAAATTTGTCTATATCCACATAATCCAGAAGTATTCCCCAATGAGATTAGATCCTATTCTTTCATATTTTTAGTATATGTAAGTAGGTGTTAAGGTAGAGTGTAAAAGATATGGTTATAGAAACATATAAGTGTATGTACATCAATAAGTTTTTACAAAAGTATACCCTGATATTTTATAAGCTGAATTTTAAAATTTAAATGTTATAAATTTTTCATGTTGTTAAATATCCTTATCTGGTTTAATAACTTTTTCATTTTCCTTTATATAATTTATAACAGAAATTTAGCAAGTTCATATATTTGGGCATTTAAAATATCATATATTTTGTGGCTATAAATAATACTATACTGAACATCTTTATGGTTAATTTCTTCCTATTTACTCTTTATTTCCTTATAAATGTACTTACAGGACTTATGTTTTTAATAAAAGGCAAAGATATTGCCCAATTGTCTTCCATGTAATTTTTCTAGTTGTACTAGTATGCTAATAGTATTTGAGAAGTTTGGTAACCTATTTGCCAATACTCACATGAAGTAGTCTTAACTGGATGTGGATAGCTGTAAAAGTAAATTACATCTGCAAAAAATACTACATGAAATTTATGTTGGTATTGATAATAACTTCTTGGTATATGATTCCTGAACCTGTTTAGAACCAACACGAACACTTTTATAAGGAAAGGATTAATATCACAGAGAATTTTTTGTTATTTTTAATTGAAAAATAAGTTGTATTTCCTTCTTTCTTGAGAGTATTTGATATACTGATAGCTTTTCATCAAAGAGAATAGCCAATAGAAAGCAATTATTTGGGGAGTGGTGTTGAGGGAGAAAGGTTGTATAGTATAAGTATCAAAATAATCACTGGAACTGTGTTTTTTCTATTTGCAGCAATAAAAGTTGTCTAGAACTTTTTCAATAAATTAAGACTCAACTGCTAACAATATGATTTCTTTGACTCATCAAAATTACCGTGGATACTTTGAAATTGTAATCTAAAATGTTGAAGACTTGCAGATAAAGATTAAATTATATACTGCCACCTAGTGGTGGAATTGTTGCTCAAGGAAGACTTTTTAGATTTAAGTAAATATCAGACTAATATATGATTATGCTGCTGTTAAATGAGGTGTGTAATAATTAGCAAAATTGTGCATGTGTCAGGTTTTTAGCTGCTGCAAATTTTATTCTGTTACTCTAACAGTTAAAGCACTTTCATAAAAAGGAAGACATATTGTAGATGTGACTTCAGGGGAAAAAAATCATATATTTGCTTCATTTTGAAATGAATAAGGACAAGCTTTATTGATAAGGTAATAATGTTCTAGACTACTTAAAAAACTTAAATAGAATGTTTCAAACATTTCTTTTTTAATAAATAGACATTTGGGTTTTGATCATCTAACACCAACAATGGAGAAAATCTGAAGTTTTGGGAAAATATTGGCTTAAATTTACATGCCTAGAAAGAAAATTAAATACATTGAATAAAATTCCTTCTTAGATATAAAAACATGAATTATTAATAAGTTGGAAAAAATAGAATAAGGAGGAAATATTTTCATTTTAAAACTATATATTACTTAAATTGCATATTTTAAAGAAATAACTCAAATCTTGTGGGTACCTGTGATTATATTTATGCCTGTATATTGTATAAATGGCATCTTGTTTTAGATGATATACTCATACTGTGATACCAATTATGAGTCAAACATTAATTTGAAAATAAGATACCTAGTGCAGTAGTTACTTGTTTGATAAATTAACTTTGAATGATGATCTCAAGCATATGAATAAGTATATTGTAGCATATACTTAAGAATAGCTTTCATTTGCTATCTTATTTCAAAATAAGATAGTGTTTGATCTTTGCTGCTCACAGTTTTGTAGTTACTATTGTGAGGAAAATTTAATTCACTATTAACCTCCTTAGAAAACTAAAACTAATTTGATCTATTAAAAATTCTCAGGAAATAAAGAATTGTTTTTCTATTCAGAGAAATCTGGAAATATCCTTATTATACAAACATACACTGCTATAAATCTATTTCTTGTATAAGTTTTATATACATATAGATTTTTAAATAAATCTATATTGAAATTTATATAAATATAGATTATGTCTGCAATTTATATTGTTTTTGTATGTTTCAATTGGGCAATTTTGATATATATTTGAGATGATTAACTTGCAGCTTCTCCAATTTATATCACATATGAGCTTAAATGACATTTAAATCATGTGACTATCCAATAAAATACTTTGCAGCAGTGATAATGTATTTACTTTTATATATTGAAAATATATAATGGACTTTCTATTCCATGTTTTCTTAGAATCATTGGACTATAGAAATTACCAATTCCATTAACCTGCATAATTTAAAAAAAATTCCAGAGGTTTTATACATTTTTAAGTTGTCTTAAATTATTTTTAACTGAGATTTAAAAATATTAGTAATTTTTAAGTAGCAGTACGGAAACAAAATGATTTCTAAGATCAGTTTAGTTTGCAAAAAGATTTGTCTCATCAAGAAACAGTGATTTGAAATGTGTAAGATGCCCACTTGTACAGTTTTATATCCTGATGCCTCCCAGACTATGCACTAGCACATTTAAAAGCAAACAGCAGTTTATGATAATGAATTATAGCAAATTGTTCAATGGCCTTTTCTTGAGATATCACTTCTGACCAACTCTATTGAATTATATTAAATGTTTGTTACTACATTGGGGTTCCTATGGCATCTCAGAAATTTTTAAGTGTCAAAAATAAATCAAAGTGTGTTAGAATTCTAAAACTCAATTCTACCCTTAACATTCTAAACAATCTTATTTCATGCAGATAACAACTAGTTTGAAGTCTTAACAAAAACCTGGAAAGTTACTGCTAATTTTCAAGTTATTCATTGGTAATTGCTATTTCTCAAACTATGATTATATTTGCAATTTTTTTTCCTTGTGGAATTCCTTAAAAGGTTCATTTTTCAGGATTTAGTTATTACTCAATTATTGTACTTTAGAGAATTTTCCATTCTGCAAGATTGCTCTAATAAATCATTATTAGTCATTGTGTAAATTTATTGAATTGTTAAAATCAGTGTTTACATCTTCAAATGTATGTACCTACAAAGTATTGGAAAATCATAATGTATCTACTTTTAGATACTTAAATGTATCTACTTTTAGAGAAACAACATGGTGTAGCAGAGAGAAAAAAATCTACCAGTTTCAATAAATGATAAAACATACAAATGAATATAATTTTTCAAACTATAATCAAGAGTATAACCATGCTTTATTATCTTATGAGTAAACATCTTGAATTTCATGAAAGTACATCTTTATGTACAGTGTTGTGTTACCTGCTTCTTGGTTATTATGAAGGGTGACTTGTAAAGCTGTCAAGGATGTAGTGTGGTAATAAAAATATAATTTCAGATCAATTGCACTCAATCAACAATTTCCATAACTTCCCCGACTGATTATCCTCAGATTATTAAGTTAGAAGTTATAAAGTTGTCACTGAATGAATTCAGATCTAATGGGTCATTTTTCTAGCATAATTTTATATTGTGATGGAAATTTAAAGTGAAATTAATCACTTATTTCAAAGGAAGCAATACATTCAGTGCTCAGCATGAAAATAGAAAAACTCTGTTAAAATGATTAAATATCATATGTTGTGTGTGTATATATATATCACAACATGTGATTAAATATAACATGTTTTATGTGTGTATATATAGATTCTTACAAAAAGAGTATTTGATATATGAAATTTATGTGTATGAATAATTATAAGATTTTTAAATACTTAAAGATTCCTCTATGAACTACGTAATGCTAGTGCTTACCTTTTGAGCTATTTTAAGGTTAATAAGCTAGAAAAAGAAGTTTAATTCTCACCACAATGCAAAGTATGATAGCTACAAATTACATTTGCATTGAAATGAATATTTGTCTGAAAATTTTATGATTTTCTTCTTGTTTATGTATTTTTTTTCTCTAGGAGCTGTCTTTGGATTAAACTGAATATTTATCAAATAATTTACAAATTTTAAGGAAATATATTTTCTGACATCTTTATCTGAAGATGTCTTTGTTCACGTAAGGAATATGGCTAGTCAATAGGTGAACAAATGATTTCCCTTGAGACTGGAACTAATGTGTGGTGACAGGGTTGATTACATGGTGAAGAAAATGGAGGCAGGAGAAGCTGAGCGATCTTGATGGTGACTGGCTGCCAGAAGACATTGCCCTCTACCTCACTTCAGTTCTGGCCAAGATTCATAATTCTCACGGGTTTCTCTCTCTCTCTTTCTGTCTCTTCCTTTCCTCATCCACATTCCTATTTCCTTTGTGCCTATAAACTTAACTATGAGATTTGGTTAATTACATTTGATTGTTATGATTTTGTGCATAAATATGTGCACATACTGTGTGTGTGTGTGTGCATGTGTATAATCAGATACTCAAATACTGAAAATGGGAACAAATGATCTTTGAAGTCAAATTCTTGTTTTAGTATTTTGGGATGATGTAATTAAAGAAATGAGAAAGTTAAATGTAACCTTTAACAGGATGCTGGGTGTTCTCCAACACTGGTGCTTGTTTATATATATGTGTGTGTATGTTTATATATACATGTGTGTATATATGTGTGTATATGTATATATTATTCTTTGACATAAAAAATTTTAAATAAACTTTTTATTTATGTATTTCATCATAAGTATATAATAAAATTCTATATTCAATTAGAAAATCATAGGAGCTTATTTGGTAAGAAAATTTAAATATTTAGAAAATAGATAAGAATGACATCGTTCAAATGCAATGAATTCCTCATTAGTGAATTGGTAGAATGGAGAGAAATTTTCCAAAATGTGTATCTGATATTAAGAAAGATGTGAGTTTGATAGCTTAAAAAAAATGTGAGTTTGAGAAACAGAAAGGGGTTTGAGTAAATTATGTATCAATAATGCAAAAAAAAAAAAGGGTGATTATCTTTCACATTACTAGCAAGCTTGTGATTTTAGCAGCTTCTCTTTCTATCACAGCTGAAGATGAATTGGAAGGATGCCTTAATCATTTTCACATTTCAAAGTGCTTATTTTCCTCCATGCTTGCTGGCAGCTCTACCTTAGATCAGTGAGGACCGTGACTGTCCAGACGCACATCATAATCAGTTCAGGAATCTACCATTTGCTCAAGCAACAAAAAGTAATTGGCATAACCAGGGTATTTGTTTCTTCCTCGCCTTCGTCTGCCACATTCATTCATTTTCTGGTGGTGTTTTTAGTACTTGACACCAATGCGAGAAAGTGGTCATTTGTTTTTTAGTAAATAAGGTAGTGATAAATAAATGCTGAAAAAATAGATATAAAAGCGGTGCTTAATATATAAAAATAAAACCTCTAATCCCCAGTTAACTCTTATTCTCACATATACAAACAGCTGCTAGATTAACAGAATCATTTTTAAAAAGTCAATTTTAAAAGTTGTCAGTAATCATTAACCAAAGGAACTCTCCAAGATTCACTATTAAAAATGTGCTAGAAAAAAAAACAAGTGCTGGCTGTGGCGCTACCAGCGAGCGTGTCGAAGCAGGCTGGTGTCACCGGACTGTTGGAGTTTTCAGCAAACATTTATTTTCTTGACTTTTGATTTCTAAATACTGCTATCTTAGATTTTATGCTTAATGAATTTGTATCTATTCTTACAAAAGCCTTCCAAGAACATGTTTCTCTTTTTGTGTCATTGACTATGGTCCATATGTTATGTTTTGTGCTATTTTAATTGTGGATATAAATTTTTAGTGACCAAATCTGTCCTCAAATATATGTAAGTAATATGGGCAATTAAAAATTTTAAATTTGCTAATTTTTATGTGTTATTACTTGGTAATTTTCATTTGTATTTCTTTGTGACTTTGCTCAGTCTCATTGGCTCTTTTTTCACTTGAAAAAAAGCAACTTCTGAATTTGGGATTAAATGTAAATTGTCAACAAGATCAAAATATTTATTGGGTATCTTCATTTCTCTGATAAAGAAAATGTGATTTTGAAGATAATAAAACTGACTGTTACAACTAAAATTTGCCCTTTATTAGACAAATTTTGTGTTTTAGATTCTTCTAAAGATATAGTAGAAACCAGGGCATGTTACAAAGTATTTCCTAAATATTTCATGTCTTAGAACATCATTTAACTAATCCATAACTCACAGCACTAAATAGCCAGATCAGTTGAAAATTGTCAATGCAGGAAAAGTAGGTTTTCCAGTTTTTCCACTAACAGGGAAACAGAACTTGTTCCACTAAATATCCATTAATATCCTGAATTTCGGGCCCTACCCTGCTGGCCAGTGGGTTAAGCAATGCACTATGAAGCAAACTGCAGCCACTGCAGCATGAGTTGATCCCTGCCGCCGGCCAGGGAGGGGACCCACATGGCACAGCAGACCTCTCCTGCCTTACCTTCTGCTCCCCTCAGCAGTGTGTTTCTGTCAATCTGCCTGTTCTGCTCCTCACTCTGTCTCTAGTGAATCCTCTCACCGCCCTGTACTCTGGCCTGTACCCTAGTTCTTATATGAATAAATTTTTTTTTTTTAAAATCCTGAATTTCTATCTAAACAAAAGGTTACATCCCCATGAATCAGAAATAATTTCCTATTTTAAACATATTAGTACATTAGGGCTAAATCAGTGACAATAATTTTACCCTGTATGTTTTCAATTTTACATTTTTTAATTTCCACACTTACAAATGAACATTTGGTGTGTGTGTGTGTGTAAAATGAAGCCTAATGTGATACTTCAAAAGTGAAAGAAGCAGTAGGAACATAAGAGCTACATATTTCAGTTTGGGGGCTTTAGAAAATCAGAATGTACAACACTTTTCTCTGTAATACCTCTCTTAAGATATGCATGAAAGCAGATCGCTCCACTGCATATGCAAACAGGTATGGGAGATCCATTCAATGGAAGTCAAAATGTCAGAATTTAAATGCATTTTTGAGTGCTTGGTGTTTGACATCTGAATTTCTATCACACTTTAGCATCTAGAAAGAACCTGAATGAAGTGGATAAATGAGTTACTAGGTACACAGGATGCAGGGATCCAATTTATTGCCCTAGTTTCATAATCTTCATACCTCTGTATGCTTTACAGTATTTTCTCAGGGTAATGTAAATTTATGTCATCTGCGTGTATTCTATTGAAGCTTTCATGAACAATGGTATTAGTCTGATTCAAAGAGTATATCCCAATATTAGCAAAAAGGTCTCTATTTCACCACTCCAAAGTAGACATGTACATATGTTCTTCAGAATGGGCAGTGAAAACATTTTTTGAGGTTCTCTGATTATATACTTTCTATTGTTTAACCTACTCCACCAGTCACAGACAAGTCTTCATCATATATGGAAAATATTGTTATCAAAGAAATAAAGATTTGGGAAAGCGAAACTTCAAGAGGTTTGTTCTCTCTTTATATATAACTGTAAACATTATATATTTAAACATGTTTTTATATACATGGATGCATATCTGTGTTTATCTTTATTCTTAAAAATGAGTTCAGATAAACATCACATTTGAAATGCAAATTATAGCTGAAAAGTTAATGAGAAAGTATATTTATTTGGGAAGATCATTCCGAAAAGACACAAAATCAAGACATCTCATAAAAAAAATTAAGAAATTTGACCTTTGCATAAAAAAAAAGTTTTGCACAGGGGAAAAAATGCTTCAGAAAAGAAATCAGTACCTACTGCCAAAAGTCTTTATAAATAAATCTTAAATAATGTACTAATTTACGTCATTATATTTTAATTCATTGTGTAATATAGTTTAAAATAATAGCATTAAAAACCAAAGCAAAATAAATATGAGAAAACATTATGACAGATTAGTTCTAAAATACTATTAAACTGTAAAATATTATTAAACAAGTTAAAATAATGGATAGTCTTAATTTCTTACTTCTTTCTAGTTTCCTGTCTTCAGTTAGTCTATAAGCTATAATAAATAAGTAAAAAAGAAAGCTGGGAAAAATAATGGTCAATGGTTTTAATTTAATTTTTAAAACTAAATTAAATTCCAAGAAAATATTTTACACATCTATATTTCTATCAACTGAAATTAATAAGTGCTAGAAGCATAAGGTATTTATTAACACTGAATTATCTTCCATTATTTTCCTCTACTGCTACTAAGAGGTAATTATTCCATGGTTTGGATAAAGTAAAACTTCACTACATGTCCCGTCTCTTTCTCCCCCAACCTAACAAGTCTGCAACCTACCAAGTTTATAGAACACACATTTCTTCTATATGAGAGACAATAGGAGTATTTCTTCTGAAATATCTGAAACAAGAATAAGTTTATTGGAGAGAGAGTTATACACCACATCTTTAAAGAAAGAGAAATAATAATTTCAGTTATTCATCTTGATGTTTACTGTGTGCTATGCACCATCCCAAACACATTGTATGTACTTATTTAATTACATTTTCTTTAAAAACTTTATAAGTGCCTTTATTATCTTGGTCAAGGGCTTTTCCTTAAGTGTCACTACATGAAGTCAACTGACCTCAAAATCTATAGATTAATCTATGAAAAATCTATAGATTATTCTATGAAATAGGTTCCATTGAAACTTCTGAAATAAATTCAGTATCTCTCTTAATTTCTTTTCCATCTTAACTATATCATTGACAAATATTATTTTGGATGATTAATTTCATATTTAATTAGGTGTTTTTATTTCTGTTAGCTGAATGTCTAAAAAATATGACTTAGATAGGAGTGGGGTGATAAAGGAGATACTGTGGTTACTGAGGGGTTACTAAACTAGAAACAGAAGACTTAAGAATCTCATAAATGTGTAGATGTTGGTAAGTTCAAATAGATAAATATCTTAGGATCCTTCCTAACAATGTATTTGCTAATCTTTAAACCATTGTGAGATTGCATCTGTTTATTCTGTTTGCAAAAGGGGAGATTTGTGCAAATTTGTATGTCCTGCAAAATATGCATGATTTTTTTTCTTTGCTCCTTATATTAACCATAAGCTTGTACACTAATTTATGTGGGAAAACTTCTGAAGAGAAGATAAATTAATAAGTGAACTTTTTACCAGTTCTAATGGTTGAAACATAATTAATATGTTAATATGGAATTATCACAAACTCAAGTTAGCATATGCAAGCTTTCTTTAAAATATGCAATACATTTGAAAATAAAGAACAAGGATGAGGAAGCATAATATCAGTGGTTTTTCATATAAATCATGCTTTAGCTTTATGATTTTAACACATTCCACTGCTCCCATTATGTTTGAGTGATGAAGCAAAGTCACATATTTCTACTGATGCATTGCTCTTTTGAAAGGAATAAACTTGAAAGATCTCTTTGGTATGCAATGCATACCATTTTATGCAAATATGTAATTTAATCACATCATATAGAATGTTTATTTGGTGGAACAAAAATAGTTTAATATCAAGCATCAAAAAAGAAATGTTACCTTGGAAAATTATTCCAATAAAAGTGATATGTGAGAAACTGCATGCTTTGGTAACTTATCAAATATATTTACAAATATATATTTATATATTTCAATACACACAACAAGAAGACTTTTTATACATATTAACCTGACCTAAATATTAATGCATAAACCAATTAAATCGCATTCAAAGTAATCTTATATTGCTAAATAGAAATCAGGTTTTTCTAGCAGACAGTTTTTTAAAATTGTGATCAAATAGAAGAGGAAATTCAAAAGGGTATATCTTCATCCACATCTCTTTTTTTAACCTATCCACACTCACAATACATTAATAAAGTTCCAAGTTTATCAGTTAATCAGGTGAAAATACTTGTTCTTCTTTTTCCTTTCTTACACTATTATGTGTGACTTTCACAAGATTTTGTCAGTTCTACCTTCAGAATACATCTGGAATGCAATCATTTATACCATGCCACAGACCCCACATGGTTTAAGCCACCATCTTCCTGCAGCTAGATCACTTCATTAGATTCCTAACTGGTGTCCTACTTCCACTAAGGCCATAGCAGCTCTGAACTCTTAAACAAATTTTGATGTTTATGCTTTCAAATTTACCTCTCCATTATCTGAATACAAATTACAAGGCCATATGTCATCTGCGCTTGAGATACTCTTGTAAACTTGGATAAGATTTTTTCTCTGCAGTCTCTCAGACATGAAAATGAGCTAAGCGCATATAAGCTTATGGAGACAGAAGCCCTATAGAGAGAAGCCTAAGTTCCATGGAATCCAGACCCGTCACCAAGATTTCATCACAGACTCTGTCATGGATTCCCTCATCATGAAGGTGAAAAGCAGAAGGGCTTGTATGCTATTTCTGAAATCTCTCATCACATATTTTTAATTGGTTATATTATTACCTAAGTTCCAGGAGGTCACATTGCATTTCTTGGCCTTTGTACATTCACTTGACCATGGGAAGCAGTGACCACAAGTCCACCTGTCCTGTCTTTGTGAACATCCCTCAGTGAACATGACCCAGATAGGTCAACGGGTCAGCTGCCTGAACATCTGCTTTTGTTCCACACCACCTGCCCTGTTTTACTTCGCAAACTTCATCTTGCCATCCTCTTCTTTCTTTCTCTCTATTCCAGCCTTCTCTCTGCAATGCCCCCTTGTGATTTTTCATGATGGATGCAGTTTCCCCTCTGAGTACTTTTGTTTTTTTGGCTCTTTCTGACTAGCATGTTTTTGCTCCTATCAACTGGATGTCTAACTCTCTTGCTTGGTTCAGCATTTTAAACAAAATCTATTTCTCAGTGAGGCTACCCTATCACTTCAATATGTTTCCCCTCACTCGTTTCATCATGTTCATTATCATTTTCTCCTTATCACTTACCAATATTTAGCGTTAGAATTGTTCACTTTTGCTTCAAGAGTCAGCATCTTCGTGTGCTGAAACAACTTGTCTCAGATCTGCTTCTGGAAATCCTGGTTTAAAACAATTGTTAGAAGAGGTGGTTCTAGGTAATAAAATGACTTATATAATTCAGAAATTAGATTTTGCTCATTTATCCTGCTAGCAGCCAACAGAACCAGTTTGATCAATGGAATGGTATTAATTTTAAACATATTGTATATTTTAGCATGGTACCAGATAATCTTTCATGTGATATTCTGGGAGGGGATCATGAGTGGTGGCATACAGACAGAGTTCAGTGTCATTCTATTAGAGAGATATCAGGTGATGGCAATTACAAGAACTATGGAATTAACTGATTAATGCTACCAATGCATTAAACAGAGAAAATGATAAATTCAGCTAAGTTAATGAGTATTTGAATTAATGGTTTAAAGTCAGAAAGTATTCATAGAATCAGTGAAAGAGGCCATAATTTCCTGCAACCAGAGGAAAATTGATGCTGATAATCCAAACAAGATCTGACTCCAAGAGTATTAGAATTTTTAATTAAGTCATTTTTCTCAGCAGATAGAAAAGCAAAGGGATAGTCTTGGAATGGAGACATCTCTGTGAACAGGTGCAAGAATATTGGCAACCAGATTTCCTTGAGCCTTCAAAACCTGAGTAAGTGGACCATTTTCCTTTGGTAGGTTATAGATCCTCTTAAGTAGGCCCATCAGAGGTAGACTTCATGCAAAACAAAACATCCTCTTTGAGATCTACTCCCACATTCCCGCTTGATCATTTAACCAAAAGTTAGACTAAGCCTCACCACGGACTGTAGAATTGTTGGACCCCATAAATGAGGAAAGAGGTCATTCATAGTTAGAGTTTTTAGACCTGATTAATGTGTACTAACAAGAAGGACTTAAGCAAGCTTATATATAAAACTTGCAGATACTCAAGTGAAACATAAGGTGGGATGATAAAGAGTTTAATAATACAGAATTGTATGGTATGGAGATAAACACAGAATTCAGTAGATTTGAAGAACACCTAAAGTCATTCTTAGTGTGCATACCTATAAATATTATGGAGCACGTTACATGGAATGAAGATTCTAGATGTTCATGGTAGAATGTGTGGAAACAATCAAAAGACTGAGGGATTGGCCATGCTAGAATGGCTGGGCATTTCAGAATGTCGCAGAGAACATTGACTTTATTAAGGTTATAAGGAATGTGCTTCATATAGACTTCACTGCGTCATTGTAGACCAAGAGAGGTATGCAGACTCTGATGTCTCAGAACTAGTGTCCGTGATGAAGACTCAAGTTTTGATATATGGTAATTCTTATTATTAGTTCTAAAATTTTCAATTGATTTTTTAAAAAAATTAATTTTCTAGTAAAAAAATCAAATTATGTTTTCTGAAACAAAGCTCATCATTTTTCCATGTAGCTAATGATGACACTATTTCCCAAGTTTATAATTAAATTCAGTTATTCATTCATTCCCAGAGACATCCTGATTTTAGTATTTCTAGGCAGAAAATTTCAAAGGCTTTCTCGTTGTTAATGAGCTCTTCTATTTCAGTAAAAAATGACAAAAACTGACTGAGACTGCTCTCTTGGATTTGTTATGCCTTATAAATTATATTTTCTTGGGTTAAGATAAAACATTTAAAAATCTAACTACTGTAGAAAAAGATGAGTTCTATGGTGGTGGGCGTGGTGTGTTAGTAGCACATAATTTAAGAGGTATAATCCTGCACTTCTGATTTATATGCAGTGTTGTAAACCAATGTCACATAAACAACAAAAAACAAAGCATAAAAGTAAAATAACTAACTGAATTCATTTCGAAAACACATAAAAATTTTTCTTAGCTTTGCTTGTTAAAAGATTGAAATAAACAATGAACAAATGACATTTTATGAATTTTAAAACAGTGATAGTAAAACTGACCTCACACCCTCCCTTAAAATATTAGCTAAAATTAATTTGATATAAATGTATCATCAATGTAGAAAACATTTCAAAGACAAATAAGCTTAAACTAAATTAACTAGGTTGCTATAAATTCCATTTCTCTCTACATTATTAATCTTACTAGAGGCCATAACTTTTTTTTTTCACCTTAACAGTTTTATTTTTTTTCATATGATTTTACTTTTTTTTCAGTTTTTCTATTTATATATATTTGACATCAATTGTAATCCCCATGTATTTCCCATCACCATATCACCAATGCACCATCACCTCAGTCCCCCAAGCTCCTGATTGCCCTCAACCCTCCCCTCCCCCTCCCCACCAAGTGTCCCCAATTTGTCCTTGTCTTTTCATTTTTGGTTTTTGTGTCTTCATTGTTATTATTATTATTGTTCTTAGTCTTTTCCTTGATCCTTATTTGGTTCCCTTATATTCCTCTTAGGGGAGGAACCATCTGGTATTTTTCTTTTGCCTTCTGACTTACTTCGCTGAGCATAATCCCTTCCAGTTCCATCCATGTTCCTATTTAGCAATCAAAAAAGAAAAATTAGACGCATTCATAACTTTTTAATCTACTATTTTAATCAGTCATATAAGCAAAATAACTAGGAATTCAAAATAACATAAAACACTAATTATATATGCTAATTTATTCTTTCATTTTTTTAACTTCTCTGGCAGAAGACAGTTAATCCTTTATAAAATTTGGTTACAATATGTTATTTGAAATAACAATATGGACATAAAATAGAAATAAACTATCAATGATTAAATTTTTTACTTTTGTGCATGATTTTTGTTTAGTTTTCTCTTCATTTAATGTTTACCCTTGCACTTTTTTACTTTTTTAGATTAATCTTTATTTATTTGTGCACACAAGAACTAGGGTATAGACCAGACATGTGGGGGGTGGTAAGAAGATTCACCAGAGACAGAGTGTGGAGCAGAACAGGTGGATAGACTGAAATACATTGCTGAGGAGAGCAGCAGGAGAGACAGGAGAGGTCTGTTGCACCATGGGTCAGCTCCCAAGTAGGGGATTGAACTCAGTCTTAAGCTGAGACTTACCCCCTAGGCCATAATTAAGGTCAGAAAACAACTGAAGAGTCTAAGAAAAGTTATATGTTCACTGAATACTTAAATACCTATCGCTGTTGCAGTTCATTTTTTACTAGCTTAATTATTTCAGTAAAATAAAATTAAGCAAAACTAGTGATATTTAATAACAGATATTTCAAGCCTATAGGAATTTTGGTTCCTTGTCCTTTTCTGTTTCATTTTACTTTTAGTAGGAGGAAAGGTGTTGGTAGATTTATGCTATGCTAAATTATATATTCATTTAATAACTTTTGTTTGAATAAGTAGCTAAATAAATAAGTAATTAATATATGCCTTCAGCTAAATAGCCATGCACACTATATATAGTTTTAAAACTGGATCCTTAAACTATGTTAGCTAATATAAGAATGATATATACTTTTTAAAAAGACCAAAGAAAATAATTTTACCTTTCTAAATTCTGATCTTCAAAACTTTGGTATTTGCAAAAACCGCAATAACATTTGCTCATTTTGCTATTTCAAGGTAAAATAGCACATGCTTTTTTTTTTTATTTTGAAATATATTTATAAAAGGTGAACAAATAAGCAAATTAATGCATGCCTAATGAAGTATCAATAAATAACAATCAAATGAAAAGGTAAGTGTAAAAATATTAAGTTAATAGAAAAGATAAACAATTTAGGCTTAAAGTATTTAGTGGTTTATAATGCAATTGATGCAACATCATATCTGCTGTCAGAAAATGGAACAATAAAAATATAATACTGAAAGAGCATTTTCAGCATAGTGATTCAGAGGTTTTTGAATTCTAATGAACATTGTTCTTTAAACAATTATTACAAAGACAGAGAAACACCATTAATCATCCTGTATCAAATAAAAATGTGCATTAACTTTATGTCCTTTCTAGATCTTTTTAAAGAAAACATGTGAAACCTCATGTTTATGATTTTATATTGTGGTTCATTTGTCTTAGTAGTCTATTCTAGTACCTTCTCAGTATCACATACTGTTAAGCCTCCACCAACCTTTATTATAATTGACATAAGGTTTCATCTCAAATTGGGATCAAGAGGTGATAAGAACTTAATTTTACAGCTGACCTCCAAATTTATACTACTATTTCTAACAATCATTTAAAAAACTATTTATATTTCTGTTAAAACTCATTATCTTTTGGTCTTTTCTCATTCAAGTATGCCTATTTAAGAGGAAGAGGTTTTTTGTGTTTTTTTTATGAAAATGAATTATTACCTCCAAAGTACCATGTCAAGTGTTAGAAAATGGATCATACTTGACTTTCTGTTGACACTGGTAAAGATGCAAAAAAAACCCAGTGAAGTAGTGTCAGCTTTTAACTCAGCTTTTAATTTCTTTATGAAAATACATCATTTAATCTGGGAAGATGCCAAGAAAGCACCCGAAGCCCCTTGAATTGGTAAATAGGTGTCAACAAAAACTCAGATATATTTAGAAAATTCATATTCCATTGCTTCCAGAAGTTTCTTTATTTTTTTATCTCCCCACCATTTTGATCAACTCCCTTTATTCTGAACTCTTCTGTAACAAATGAGTATTTATGTAAATATATCTTTTATGAGTGGTATTGCTAAGTACATTTTATGATAAATGTATTATATTCAATATTCTATAGGTTATGCAGATACATGTAAATGTAGCATTTAAAAAATCATTCATTTTAAAGTTGAATTGATCCATTGTAACTAAGTCACATTACATTTACATGTCCTTGCATTCTTGGTTGGAGAGGTGGTGACTTGAGGGAGAAATACTTTATTTTTGTGGCAGTTTGCTGAACACTAGTTTCTTGCATTACTAGTAATATGTCAGTGCTAGAGTTATATGTTTGCATGGGAATTGGATTCATACACATTCAAATGGGAGCAGGAAGTATGAGTGGCTGCTGAGATGCAAGTCACTTCACAAAAACTAGACTATGGCTCTAAGAGTGCCTTCTTGAAATAGCAAGTGCTTCATAGCAAAGGTTTGTACAATGAAGATTTAATTTCCATGGGGAAGGACTCCCCATGGAACAAAAAATTCCATTGTGAAATTATATAGAAATTCACTACAAGTCAAAGTTTGAAAGAGGAGACATTCAGGTCCGTGGTGAAGTACAGTTTGTTTTCATTATGGGAAAGCACAAAAGCTTGCCTGTAACTAGAAATTTGAATTCATATAAATGTCACACCTTGGAATCCTCTCAAGTTGAGCAAAATTATATATCTTCATGCTTTTAACAATGACGTTTGGATTTTTCTTAATCTGTGGTATTTCTCATGCAATTCAGGCCATGCATAAAAGTTTTTATGAGTCCTACTTAGAGGTAGCTGTCTAATTTCTGAGTGTTATTTGCAATTACAGACATCGTTTTCTACTAACAGACATAATTTGTACACGATCACAGAGTTAATTATCATTAAAAAGCAAAAAAGATGGAGGAGATGAAATAGAATGCTTTAAAAAAAGTTTTAAGTAAGAAAATATAGAAAGCACTACTGTGAAAAAATATTGATTTCAAATTCACCCATCTATTTCTCTATTTATCTACAAATATATCTATACTTTCATCCAAATATCATACATTATAATAATTAATGCAAAAAAGTGGAACCATTAAGCTCTGTTAGTCTTTAAATTAATATTTCAAATATTTTTGACTTAGATTTTTTTGAAGAGCATTGAAATGCCTTTGGATGAAAGTTTGTAAGTTTTAGAGTATATGTACTCTGAAAAATATGTTAACAGTATCAATTTGAATTTTGTAATAGTCAAAGTTGTACCTGATGAAATACTTAAAAAATAGTTTCGTGGCATAGATTTATTTTGAGGTAACATACTACAGAATAAACTGTAAAAGGCAATCCATTTATAGAAAAAAAGAGATATCCATGTGTAAGGTATTTTGTAACATATGTTCTAAAATTTAATGAAAGGCATAACTTTTTTCATCATCTATGACACGTTATGAAAAAAGAAAGGTGAGATGAGAAGAAAAATCAAAGATATATGAAGAATCTTATATGGTGACACTACATTTTGTATAAGAAGTTATTGTGATCTTGGTATTGTGATATTGGTAACTTGTGTTACCAAGTCTTACATATTGTCCAGAATCTACTGATCTCATTGAAAGGCAAAAATCTGAATACTGAAATGGAGAAGGAGACAAAAACACATGAGAAAAAACAAAGGAAATGAACAAAGGGTTAAACAAAATACTACAAACAACAAAAAAAGAATATCTTCTATTTATAAAAAAACACCAAGTACCATAGGACTCACTTTTAAATATAATAGGTTGATCAACTGATCCATACACAAAAAATAAAAATAGTGAATGAGTTGCGGTGTTAATTTAGCAGTCTATTATTATAAAAATCATGTTCTTGCTGTTACAAGAAGCATAGAGCTAAAGCTGTAAGTAAATAGATGATGACCACATTTTTATGCATAGGTTCCAGATGTTCAGATGACCTTCAGTTATTTATTCATCCATCTTTTGAATAAATTATTTGTTGAGATTTCATCAACAATCCACTGTAACAAACATTAGGCAAAAAATGAAATAAGAAGTTAGAGTCAAGAAGATTAACTCTTAGTGGAAGAGATAAGCACTTTAATTAATTCCTTTGTCTTCCAAATAGCTATAGAGAATAAACATAAAGGAAGGGTGTGAAAAATACAAGAATTATAGAAATTTTCCCACAGCAGGGTTTTTCAGTGAATTTTGAAAGTTAAATGAAAACCATGAAATGCATAGTTCCTCAAGGACATAAAGGCTAGAATTTGTTCTACCATTTACAAAGCAATTCTTTATTATTCCACATCACGAATTCATGGTGGAAAATATAATTTAATTTTGCTTAAAATTTAAGCAGCTTTGGATATCTGTTTTTATGATCTAGGCAGAAAATGTGTCTATATGTATCAAAGCACTGTATAATAAAGAATTATACACTAAAGACACATATATAGAGATATACACAAACACTGGAAAATTGTTTATTGGCCATAGAAGTCTCATCTAGACATTACTATTCTTCCTCTAACCTATTCTATTTCTGACACAAATATAAATATAAAATTATTTGCAATCATCATAATAAATTGAAGTAATAAAGTAACTGTGACAAAAAAGAAATTAGGAGAAATTAAAGTCAAAAACTATGTAAAAAGTTATAGAACTGGGCCTCTCTGGTAGCACAAGGGGTTAAGCACCACACTATGAAGCATCTGCAAACACTGCAGCACAAGTTCTATCCCCAGTCAGGGAGGTGACCCACATGACTCAGCAGACCTCTCCTGCCTTACCTGCTGCTCCCCTCAACAGTGTATTTCAGTCAATCTGCATGTTCTGCTCCCCACTCTGTTTCTAGTGAATCCTCTCATCTCCCTGGACTCTGGCCTGTACCCCAGCTCTTGTATGCATAAACAAATGAATCTTTTTAAAAACTTACAGAACTAATATTACTAGAATTTAAATGCAAATAAATTAAACACATACAATATAGTAATGCCTTGTTTATATATGATTTCCTTTTTAATTTGTATTGACTGTAGAAGAAAGATTGGAAGACTACTGAAAAATAATATCTGGACTTTTCTACAAAGTCACAAATGGCCTATTTGGCAGAAAGTCAATTGTTCTATCAAATATTGAAGATAATGAAAGAACTCAATAATTTGGAAAAATAATTAAACAACATTGTCTTTCAAGATAAAATTAACAGTTGATTCATATAGTGTTCTCAGTTTAGTGGGGTTGCAAAGAAAAGAGAGATTCTAGTGCTTATGCACTCAAGTTTTCTGGGTTAATCTGGCATTAAGAATGTCTCTTAAAGATGAACAGCCAGTCCCTTGTTTTTGGAATAGAGAGTGAACTCTGAAGACTTCAGCCCTCCCAAGATGTATATGATCAATCACTGTCACAGTGAAACAGACAATAGAAACCTCTTCCACTGACCTTGCTCTCAACCAAGATTACATTAAGAATAACTCATCTTTCCCTTATCAAAGTTTTCATACTGGTAAGAAGAACTTAAAATAACAGCAATTTGTTATCAGTCACTGCACTTTTGTCTCATAATTAATATTCTTATATCTAATTACTTTTCTTGTATGACTCCTTTGGGACACAGGAACCCACAAGGATAGGTTGGGGATTGCCTCACTTTGGGAGGTAATGAAAGACAGGAACTGTTACAGATTTTATATGCTCTAAATGTTAAAAGCATAAAATTAATGTGGGAAAAGCAAACTGACTTAGCAACAGTCACTAACATGTTTAACATCCCTGATGTTACATTTTATTGTTAATATTAAAAATAATAAAGATTTCTAATTACAGAAGAAATATAAGTCCTTGCTATCTGGGAAGAGAATTAACCTTGAAGTAGATGGAACATTTTTCAGGCTTCATTTCTTATTGTGTCTAAATTCCAACATCAGGACTGAGAGTGTTAGAGACAGAGTTTACCAGGGCACTTTCTTTTACAATCCATGATATAATCATTGATTCAATGATTATTTCATAAGAAATGATGTGATAGATGTAGGCTCAGTTATTATTACATATAAATTTTTAGAAACAAATATAAATGAATACTAATGATGTTTATAAAAAACATCTATCACATAGATTCCTTCTTAAATAGAATTAATATCCTTTTCTTTAAACAAAATAATAAACCAAAGATGAAAGATGTGAAATCCCAATGCCATTATTTGATTCCTGAACGGATATAAAAGTTAAGTAGTATATTTAAGGAGGATTTTACAGTAAGGTTGACATCATAATATGATGAGGCGGTTTAAACAATGCTTTTCAGATACACTGATTGATTTCACCTTACATTGTGAAAACATTGTTAGTATCATCAGCCCCATATGTCAACTCCAATGGAAACTCATTCATCCCCATAGGAGCTCATTACTGGATGTGCTGTGCCTCTGGAGAGCTCAACTCCTAACCTTGTTTTTTGTTTTTTTTTTTTTTTTCTTTTCACTTTCTTATACTCTGATGTGGCCAAATAATATAGAGCTTTAGTGCAGCCCAAGCTTACCAACAGACCTAGTGGCTTTCTCCAAGGAAGAAACTTGAGAATCTCTGTGCAACTTTCAGCCTGGATATCCAGTACTGTAGTAACAACAATGAGTGTTCTGAAGCCTTATTGGAAGGACATTACTGTTAAGTGCCAGTACTTCAGTACGATTTCAGTGAAATTGTCTCCCACTTAAAAAGCCCTCCTACATCAACTCCCACATGTCCATGCAGATGGTAGCTCTAGTAAAGATTTCTTCAGTGAGTTTCTGAAAGCAAATATCATGATGATGGAAACATCTTTCCTAATAACCACAGATTAGTTGACACTAAATTATTAGACATGGATGTTTTCTGCCTAAGTCTTCATATAGACACTCCCAAGTGTTGGTACCCACCTATTGTCACATTTGCCTTTGCTCTCTTTTCCTGCTTATTTTTTCACCGATTAAATTGCTATTCTTAAAAGTTTTCTTCTTAATCTTGTTGTTTTGTATATCACAAAGACCAACTGCCTTATATATGAAGTGCTCACATGAAACTTTGTAAATTACAGACTTGGGAGAGGGATGAGAGAAGTTCGCCTCTATAATTTTGATTTAGGAAGTATCTTGACTTAAAGTCATCTTCAGAGCTTTCTAATAACTTAAATTTCCATCCTTGATGTTCTCACAGGTATTCTCCCTGGACTTTCTCCAGTCTTAAAATATTCCTAGTAGCAACTCACATAATAAATAATTGAAATCCAACTACCAAGAATAAAACCCAGAAAAGCCCTGGTGGCAGCCATCACTCATCAGTTGGTACATTTAGTTGATCCTAGTCATCTAGATTGGAGAAATTAACAAGCCTTGTCAAGTGATGAAGCTCAATCTTTCTTTTAACTGAAAGGAGAAAGTTTAAGAGACCAAGAAGGACTTCAAAACGTGTACCTCCTTACTTGTCTATCCCCTTTAACCTTACCACATTTGCCCCCATCTCTGTCATTTACATGATTTAACCTTTAAATATTTCCTCTTTGAATCTTTTATTAAAACTATATTGCCAAATGGCTGTTAAACCTAAAACAATCCCTCCTTCTTCTAAAATCAATATTGTCCCCAATAACTAGCTGAACCCTTTTGTAAACTTTCTATAACACTATACCCATCTCTCCAAAGATAAAACATAGTACATTTGAAGGGACATGTTCATCTGCCACATTCCAAGTAAAGAATTATAATTAATAGTGTATCAAATTTATTTTCTTCTACTTTCCTTATGATTGTTACAGGTTTAACAATTTAAATTGTTACCAGATAAGGACATTATTTTATGTTTTGAATTCTAGCACTTCTACTCCTTTGATACCAAGAACCAAGTGAAAATACAAATGTAGCACTTCACTTATAGTTGATTTTATTCTTTTCATATTAGGAATTAAATAAAATTTGCCATAGTCCCCTTGATAAGGCATGATAAGCCCACTTGTTCTAAACAATTGTGGCATTCACGATGCCCTATCCTTCTTTAGAGTCACTCTCTCACACCCCATGGGGAAACTTTTGAAGAATGAGTTGTTTGCAGAAATTGGAAACAGAGAGAAAAGAAAGTGAAAAGGCAGTGCCAAGCTGGCAGAAAGGAAGATCAGTGATCCCTCCTATTTGTCACTTCCAGTGACTCTGCTTGTCTTTTATCCAAATTACTGTATCTGAGGAGTTCATTACTATACTACCCTTGGTTTCTTAATGGAAAATCATACGTCTTAATGGTAATAGTAAATGCACAAACAAAAAACCTTTTCTTAACCTATTGATAGCAATTTTCTGCTTATAGTTAGCCTCCTCTGAAGGCAAGTAGTGAACAGAAAATGCAAAGAAAATCTCTCCTTCATAATTTTTATTTTAATCTCATACTTGTAATATTATTCATTTTGACAAATACTTTGTTTGATTGCTGCTCTTTTTAACAAAACTTGAAGTCTAGGACCAGAATGGAAAAGCTCTTGACTCTTTCCTGCCCACATATTGTGTTTTCTCAAGTGCTTCACGTTTTCATTTTACAAACACGTTTCTCAAATTCAACAACCAAATGATTTTTACTTCATGAAAATCATCAAGTTCTTAGGCCACCACTAATCACAGCATAATAGAGAGATACTCTTCAAGACACAGCCCTTCAACAACTAATCAGATTCTGACTCTGAGTTAACTTATGATAAGAGAGTAGAAAAATTGAATGTTTGAAAGATGTTTCTATTGTGTTCAATCAATGCTCTCATTATCTTAAATGTGGAAATGATATCTTTATTGTTCGTTGAGCCTCATATAGTTTTGGAAGATCTCAGAAAGGAGAAACCTGTTTTCTTCTTGTTGGACCTTAAAAAAAAAGGTCTTTCACTGAGCTTTTACAAAGCAGTAGATATGAAAACACAAAATTGTTTAGCTTTAAATCATGTATAAAACTAAGTGCTAGTAAAATAAACTAATGCTAGGTTGTTTTGCTCTGCTTTGGTAAATCAACAGGTATTTATTATGTGGGAAAGCACTTAGCATTACAGAACTCATGGAGAAAGAAATAGGTCTTGGCGATTCTACATTTACTTACCTTGATGGGACCTGTCACAGTTCACTTGTTTTACAGATCTGAAAATGAAGCCTCAAAGACAATTTGCACACAGCATGTGTTTCCCAGGCTTCTGCTCTGCCTTTCAAACTGCAGGTCGCACTTACACACTCACCATCATGTTAACGGAAAAGACTCAGAAAAATAAATACCTTCATGCCAATACTGTGTCATAAGGCATGCTAGTCAACTTTTAGTCATGTATTTTTTAAATCATATTTCTATTTTTTAGATGTATTTATTTATGCATACAAGAGCTGGGGTACAGTACAGAGGCACCAGAGGTGAGAGGATTCACCAGAGACAGAGTAGGGAGCAGATAGGCAGACGGTTTGAAATACACTGAGGAGGGGAGGAGTGGGGGAGGCAAGAGAGGTCTGCTGTACTATGTGGTACAGGATCCATCCCTGGTCTGGGATCCAACTCACGCTACTGTGCCGTGGATGCTTCACAGTGCTGCGCTGAACCCACTGTGCCCCCAGGGAGACCCTTAAATCATACTTCTAAATCACTAAATATTAGGACTCTTTTAAGGGAATGTCCATGTACCAATGGAGACAGTCTTCCACACTGAAGCTGCAATGGGGTGTTATATGTAGAAATTATATATATTTTGAAGATGTGAAACAATGTAAGTAAACAATTTCAGTCCTCTGAATCTTAGTGGCAGTTAGTAGATATTACACAAAAAAATTATTTTTTCTTTAATAAAAAGCAGTGATGGATTCACTAATGCCTCATCAGAAGGCATTAGTTTTAAATGCCTTTTTAAAGTTTAATTTTTAAAAAAAGTTTAATTTTTTAAAAGGTGCTGTTAAATGGACACTACTGTAATGTGATGACAGGAACCCACATATTCCATGCCATTTATAGCTACGAAGAGCAAGAGAGTATTAGCACAACAGGCAACTGGAGGATAGAGTGGTAAATTGCAGCCTCACTGAAGCATGAATGTAGCCTAATTAACAAAACTAAAACGGCTACAGTCATGCTCTCTATTCATTTATCTTGTTTCACTCGCATGATGTATGCTGCTGTATTCAGTGAAGTGTTTTTCACTGGCACATATCGCGTTTCTTGTCCACCTGCTGTACCCTGACAGCTAGCTCAGAATTCTGTAAGTACAATTATTTTTTGCTCAGTCGTACTCTAATTAAAGCCAATGTCATGGGATGTCTTCCATTAAAAGCAACTGGGAGTACTCCATCTCTGGTTGCACATGTGAAAACATTCCTTAAGTTTTCATGGGTTTTATATATATGGATTTAATTTATTTCAGCAAAATCCTGACTAAAATTTATTCCCTTCCATTTTATATGTGGACATGTTAACTTAGAACTAAGTCAAGATGAAAAGAAACAAAGCTTGCATTTCTTGATCACAATTAAATCTATTCCTCTCTGAATATTTGTGTACGTCTCTAATTTTCTTCAAAATATCCATTATCTTTTTTTACCCCTACAGCCCATGAAATGACCAACTGTTTTGTTTCACATGGCTGTGACATTGTAAGTCATAAAAATAATATTATCCTTTTGAGGTAGTGATGGATCATGTGCTAGACTATTTTAAATGTTTAACACTGCCTGCCCTAACATGTGAGTTAAGACATTTAATACAGATATGACAATGTTTCCTCTCTGAAATATGCATGATTTGATGATTTTAGGACCTTATTGATTTTTAATTGATTTGATCCCTTTAATTTTCTTCTTGTCAAATATTATTTACAGAAAAATAAAAACCAGAAACAATACTTTTTATAAGTATCAATATTATAAAGCAAAAATTTAGCATCATTTGCCAATTATCTCAGGGGCATTGCTACTTTGTACTCATGAACTTCAGTGTGAGGGATCCTAACTATAATGTGAGATTAACTAGAAGTGTAATTAATCTGTCATGATGTAAAAATGGCAAGGAAAATCTCCTTACTGTACAATTATGTTACCTAAACTTTTAATGATAAATAACACTGATGCATTTACAAAACACACACTCTATTATGTATGCATGAGTGTTTCTTACAGATAGGCTTTATACATATTATATAATTTTTCTTTTTAAAGATGAGTTATTATTGGTATACAATAAAAATGAAAAATATATAAAATTTGATATAGTCATGCATGTAAGAAGTTATCAGCATAATCAAAATAATGAGCATACACATTGCCCTCAAAAGTTTGCTGTGACTCTGAAAGCCCCCTAGGTTGCTGACTCTTCAAGGTGGTGGTTCAAGATACATTTTTTTAAAAGCAATAATATGGTTGGAACTGAAGGACATTACGCTAAGCCAAGATAGTCAGAAAGAAAGAGACAAACACCAGATGTTTCCAATTATATGCAGAGTACAGAGAAACAAAACAAAAGTTTAGATGAAATCAAACCAATAACAAACCCAGAAATTTAACTAGAGTGGAAGCTACTAGAAGAGGAGGGGCAGGGTGTGTGAGCAAAGTGGGGAGAGCACAATGGACTAATCCTCCAATGGAGGATTTTTTGGTGCTTTGGTGGTGGATGTGGTGTGGCACATATACCTGAAGCATTTAATTCTATACCTCTGCATCATATGCAGTGATGTTAACCAATGTTGCCTCAATCAGTTGTTACAGGGCAACCCCAACGTGAAATGGGGTGACCTGAATGTGGGTCCTCATCAGCGTGCTTAAAAGGGATTTAGAATGAGACTTAACTGCAGGTTCACACAAAAAGGTTAATAAAGGGTTTATTTACAAAAAGAAGAAATGAATAACTCAGGGAGAAAAAGCATGATAAACGGGTGACTCTGTCCTACCAGTTCTGCTGAGCTAGAACCCCAATAGCACACTGAAAGCCAGAGAACAACCAAGGTCCTCCTCATCCCCTCACCCCCATCCCAAGCCCACATGTCTGGTTATATACCAAATCTGGCTACTCTACTCCACCCTCAGTTTCCAGTAATCCTCCTTTTGGTGCTGATGACATTATGGGATTTGTTGTCCTTGGTGTCTTGGCTCTCCTTGGTCTGAACTGGGGGACAGAGTCCATAAAACCTGTTTGTGCAGTTTGCTCAGGACATCCTCTCCCCCCACAAAAGTAATAAATAATCATTTAAAAATTAAAAGAGTGAGACAAAGTTTAATATAAGAAAGAAATGAAAGGAAATTTCCATTGGAAGCCATTATTATCATCTCCTTCCTCTAGCAACCTCTCAGCATGTAAGTGAGGCTAGCTGGATTATTGGCCAGCCAAGAGCCTAACCTCTGCAAGAAAGTCACTGGGACTGTTAAGAACAGTGAACCCTTTTTCCACCCCTTGCTTTCTGGAATCATCTATTAAGTGCTCTCATTCTTTGGGAACTAATACTATATTTTGCCACTGATTTAATGATTACAACAGAGTCTGAAGACATGAATCCAATTTTTAGAAACAACCTAAATGCCCAAAAACAGATGAGTGGATTGGGAAGCTGTGGTACATATACACGATGGAATACTACTCAGCAATCAGAAATGAAAAACTA